>WOXC01006099.1:0-403782 GCA_011680675.1 Gymnobelideus leadbeateri | reverse complement strand
CTTTTCTTCTCTAGGCTATTCCACCAATCTTTGTATTAATTCTAGTTTAGCACTTCATCATTCTGATTACCCCCTTTGAATGTTGTCCAGATTATTAAGGTCTATCCTTAAACTGTGGTGCTCTTCCTCAGATATGATGCCCAGAACTAATCCTAATATGAGAGGTATGTTGTGGGCAGGCCACTGGAGAGCAGGATAATTACCATCTTATTATAGAAAGCTATGTCTGCCAATGCAACTCAAGATGGCATTAGTTGTTTTTGCTGTCATGTCACATTGTTGATTTTGAATTTGAAGCTCACTGATATATCCGAGTCATTGTTAGACAAATTGCTATCTACCTATGCCTCCCCATTTTGGACTTGTGAAGTTGATTTTCTGAAACAAAGTGCAAGACATTTATCAACAGCTTATTGAGTATCTCAAACCAGATGTCCTAAAGATAGCTCAGAAAAAAACTCATCTGTCTCTCAAACTCACCCCACTTCCATATTTCGCCATTTACCTGGAAGGCAGAGCCATTCTTCTAGGCTCCTAGGTTTATAACCTCAGCATTATTCCTACCTCCTTATTCTCCCTCACCCCACATATCCAAGCAGTTGCCAAAATCTTAACATTTCTATGTCCACAACATTTCTTGAATTCAACTTGTTTTTATTCATATAGTCATCACTTTATGCTCTCATCATCTCATGTCTAGATTATTGTAACAGCCCCTTAATTAGCATCCCTGCCTCAAATTTCTCCTCTAGTTCATCTTCTGTAGAGCTGCCAAAGTCACTTTCCATAAGTGGGAATCTGATCATGTAATTCCCTTACTTCATAAATTCCAGTGGTTTCCCCTTTCTTCTCATATAAAATAAAAACTTTTCTTTTCGGCAATGAAAATGCTTACCAACTTGGCCCCAACCTATCTTTAATCCTCATTGTATATTATGAGCCATCCCATACTCAGCCAAAATTGCTTTTTCTTTGTTCCTTATGTACAGTATTTCATGGAGCAGCTCTGTGACTTTACACTAGCTTTCTCCCATGCCTAGACTTCATTCCTTATTACCTCCACCAAATAGGGTCTGTAATTTCCTGCCAGGTACATCTCAAATGCCAACTTCCACATCCTAATCCCCTTAACAGCATGTCCTCCCTCCCAAACTTTCTTGTATTTATTTCTATTTATCCTCTTTATATTTATATGGCATATAATTATTTCTGTTCTTATTGTCTTTCCTATTAGATGGACTAGAGATTATGTCCTTCTTTGTATTTGTATCCACAGTGACTGGTACATAGTAGGTGCATAGTTAATTCTTATTAATTGATTGAATTTCTCTTATTTTCCTGGGTATAAAATCTCCGAATTCTGTTTATCTAATTCACACATTCCCATTTTCTTCAAATAAGCGAAGCATGAAAAGTTCCATCAAATACTTTGATCATATGTATTTCAACTTTATCTATAGCATCCAATTAATATACTACTTTAATAGCTGTCCAAAAAAATACATAATCAGCATGACCTTTTCTTCTTGATCTCATTCAAGCTCTTCTTGATTACCCTTTCCTTTTTCTAAGTGCATTCTTTATTCTAGACATTCAACTCTTTAATATAAGATTCAAGATTTTTCCAAGAATTAAATTTGAATTCCATTCCATTTCTTTCATTGAAAACCAAGGAATTTTCTCAGTGGGAAGGGTATAGAAAGAAATGAAAGGATTAAGTATACAATTTATGAGAGAATACTATAAAGGTAATGGGAATTTGAATATTTGCCCTGCCCTTAATAGGCCAAATGTAATCACATGGCGGTTGTGGTGGGAGAAGCTTGCTGAAGGGTAGAGCAGAACCTACAGGAGGCTGGGAGTCAGAGCAGTTAGATCTGGAGGGAGGAGAGGATGAAGTCAAGGAGACAGCTAGGCTTGTGAGTATTTGTTTGTGGGAAGACTAAAGGATGGTGTGGCTCCCTGCTGTGCTGTGGTGTATTAACTTCTTTGTTGCTATGATGAATTCAGTTTCCTGGCATTGGAATTTGGCTTTCTGGTGTCTGAGTAAATGTTTTGCTTCTGTCTTCTATATGGAGAGTCTGTTATATTTTGTGACTGTGCCAGCATATTTGTAGTCACCATCAGTGCTGTGAATACTGCATTGGCAAAACAAATAGTCAATTTTGGTTCTGAAAAAGGAAGTGAATCTTGAAATGAAGATAATAACTCAGGACTTCTGATTCCTGGAGGAATGCCTATTTTTTCTTTTAAAAATACACTAATTCAACAAATACAAAATAACAAATATGTCAATATACAAGGAGAAAAATAGATTATAAAACAACCAATATACCACTGTGATATATACTTTTAAGTGTATACAAATTTAATGAAATAGTGTCAAAATTGCCCTCAGTCTCCTAAAATTTTTACTTCTTCTGTGCTATTTATACTTTTTTTTATCTCTACCACTATTCACTGATTCAATCTACCATTAGAAGCCACCCTAGAGACAAGGATGTATAGTCATATAAAACAAATGACCATATGTCCAATACTCTTTCCTATATGAATTGTATTCTAGGAAAGGTTTTTAATTTTCCTTCCATTTATATTTTGTGATTGGTTCTCATGGCAGCTAATTGTACCCAAAATCTCTTGAAATTTTAAAGTTCTCTTAATATGAAATGGGTGGTGACAGTAAAAGGAATTATCTACTTCAAGAAGCATCCTGGATATTATCCATTCATAATAAATTGAAATCAGTACAATCCCACACAATTGCTGTTGCCTGAATTTCTTTGTGGAAGACAGAAATTGTACTTAAGAGGCAGCCAGTATGACATTGCTTTTCTTCCACTAATTGGGTGGTATTTTCCATAACCTGTTTCATTGCCATTGGCCCTCTCCTTTTGCTTGAACTCCCTGTGCTAATATTCTCACCATCACAACAAATTGAGGAATGCTGAATTCTCTTCCAGATCCTATGTTTCTTGGCAGAAATCTTCTTCTGGGTTTTCAATCTGAATTCAGTTATGCTTGTGACCTTTTAGAGCAACACCAAATTCAGTCAGATTGACTTTTGTTTGGGCTTTGAATGACAGTTACAATGAAATTTACCCTTACTAAATTATGTAGGAAGAATTTGAAGTAGAATCATATAATATTGACTCATTTACCAGCTTTGGAAATACTTCAAAAAGATGAACACATAGGAATTCAGTACAACCAATCTGTTTGCTAATGGATTCTTTGACTTTTAGTGTTTAGTAATTCTAACTGCTAGGATATTTCTTTAAAAATGATAACGGATAGAAAAATGATAGTTGATATAGTTTCAGTTACCAGGTAGCATTATAAACCAAGTGGGATATGGTAGTTCCATAGAAGCTTCTATTGTTGGCTAAGTTCATAGTGGCTAAGTTAGTTGAGGGATTCTTTGGACTGCAAGCTATTGTGTTTCTTGATGGCCCATTTAAAAAAAATCACCCAAAATTGTAATGTCCAATTTTCCCAAATTGTAAATGTGACAAGAAAAGCTGAAATTCTTCAAAAGGGTTCCTTAGACTTTAATTATGATGTAGGCCCATGGTATTAAATTCATTTTAAAAGAATTTCCCCTAGAATAAAGCCAACATATTAATATACTAGTAAAATATTTCTTGTATTTTTAAATTCTGTGTCTTTAATTGACATATTTAATAACTAGACTACATTCCTTTCATCTACCAAAATGTCAATTTCTAACTGTAACATTTATATCAATTTTCTAGGTAGCATGTTTCCAAGTTCCTGTTAACAGCAAAAATGATGCATATTACCATTGAAAGACTTTAGATTTTTAAAAACATAAGGACACTGTTTGTACCATTTGAAGGAGCAAACAGAAGCTTAGATCTGGGATGGATTCCAGGCTATTTGTCTTGTCTGCATTATAGCTTTCAAAAGGCAATAGAATTCATCCTATAATAATTTTTGTACATTCAGACAATGTGACTCAGATCTCCATTAAGACCTATTTCATAAATATGTCTTTCTTTGAATCTCAGAAAAGAAATGTCTCTTGGTTGGACTGTATAAAACAACCTCACGGATCCCTTT
This sequence comes from Gymnobelideus leadbeateri, assembly GCA_011680675.1. Lineage (NCBI taxonomy): Eukaryota > Metazoa > Chordata > Mammalia > Diprotodontia > Petauridae > Gymnobelideus > Gymnobelideus leadbeateri. The sequence continues at coordinate 399,699 of WOXC01006099.1, read as the reverse complement.
ATACATTTTCATTTCTATTATATATTTAACTTGGATTCAAATGACATTTCTTTCTATCATCTTAAAGCTTTAGCTCATTTTATCTTCTTAACAACCCAGAGGATAGATGATATCAATATGCCCACTTTACAGTTGAAGAAAGTGAGATTTAAAAAAAAAAAGTAATAAGGAGATTTGCCCTGGGTCATGTAGCTAGTAAGAATCTGAGTTAGAATTTGAACTCAAGGCTTCCATATTCTAGGCCCAGCACTTTATCCACTGTGCAATTTAGCTACCTCAAATTGAATGACTAGACCCTAAGAGTAGTCATTAATCGATAATAATAACAATAAATGTTTATAAAGCATATCCTAGTGCCAGGCCTTGTTACAAGTAACAAGTTATTGATCATCAAAACAACCTTCTGAGAGATGTGTTATTATCTACATTTTATGAGCGAAGAAACTGAAGCTGACAAATCTGCAGTCATGTGGCTGGTAAGTATCTGAGTCAGGATTTGAACTCAGGTCTTCTGTATTCCAGACCCAGCACTTTATCTACTGCACCACTCCGTTGCCTCAAATTGAATGACTGGACCCAAAGACACAGTGATGTACTGGTAAATGTTGAACATTAGGTTCCCTGGAGGGAAAATGTATTCATGATATATTTTAATTTTAAACCTCATTATTTATGTTTTCTCTATTACTCTCTTAAGGCTAGACAATTAACAAAACAATAAATTAGGCCCAGATTGGTAGTATTTGCCAAAAAAACAAGGTATAAATGCTCAAACTGAAAATTTAACATTCAACTCTCAAGACAAAGTTCAAGCTGGCTTAAGCTTTGGGTGTGTGACTCTGGACAAGTCAGTGTATCTCTCACTGCTATAGACAAATGTCTTAGATTATAACTGGCAGAGAAACTGTCAATACGTTTTGGTAAAAAGGAGTTTCCTCAAATGGGAATTCTATATGTGACAGAGATTGTCCAAAGATCCATTGTTAGGTACTATGGCCAATCATAACCATCAGTAATTCAGAAATATGGAAAAATAGTATATGCTCAGAGCATAGACTCTTTGTGCACACACACAAAAAAATCGGTGAGCCCTGACAGGTACCAGTTTCAGCAAGTATAGGTAGACTTCAGTTACGTGAGCAGGATGGGCACAAGAAAATTTTACAGAAAGCAGAAGGAGCAGGTAATGATTGACTTATCAAAGAATAGATGACAGGAGAGGAAAACCTGTATCAAGTAAAATAGGATAGTAGTCAGTGGAACACTGGAAACATAACTTAAATTTTCAAACTAGCTATTAACACTGGAGCAAAGTTAATATCTCAGATGTATTTTGCAGGTTCTAGGTAATAGAATCTGCAAAATCTGTTCAACTTGGTGGTAGTGGTAGTGGTAGTGGTAAGAAAGTTAAACTAGAAATTCTCTTATCACACCTATAACAATGTAATTACAGGCCCGGTCTATGTCCCTCCATCCCTATCTATAGTGAAATGGAGACATGCTTTTAAGCCTGTTAATTAAACTTTCTCCAGAATGAACTTTCATAATTCTTTGTTCTAGTCCTTTTCAGATCAGCGTCCTAGACCAAAATTCTTAGTTCCCTTTGACATCTTTACTTAAAGAGCTAACTGTAAGGAGCAAGAGGTCTTTTTACTGTAAAAAGTAAACTTCAGGAATTTCTCCTTATATTTGGCTCTGGATGGAAACTTTTGTGATATGCACACATGTACACACCCACATACACAGGCTACTTCTAATAGTACCTTTCATTAAAACTATCTTAATGGACATACTGGTTCTGCTTGGAAAAAGGCAGCACTGCATTATATGACCACAGATTTACAGTTGAAAGAATCTTTATAGTTGATCTAATCCAGACTCTTTATTGTATAGATAAAGGGCCTGAGGCCAGGAAGGCCAAAAAATTTGATCACGATCCCAGATATAATAAGATATAGTAACAGGATTGGATCCCAGGTCCTTTGACTCCTGCTCTTTCTTCAATAACACAATGCCTCATTCACCTTTGAACAAAGGAGATCCCAAAAGGTCTTTAATTTAAGGTATATGGTATCACTGTAGCTTTTTTTCTTTCTCCAAATTGCTCACTCTGTTTAGAAAGATAAAATTATTCTTTTTGCTTTGATCTAAGATAGGGTTGGGGAACCTGCAACCTTAAGGCCACATGTGGTCCTCTAGGTGTTCAAGTGTGGTCCTTTGACTGAATCCAAACTTCATAGAAAAAATTCTCTTAATAAAAGGATTTGTTCTGTAAAACTTTGACTAAGTTAAAAAGCCACAGCCAAGAACCATGAAGGCCACATTTGGCCTTGAGGCCACAGACTCCAAGAGGATCAAGAAGTCAATCACAAAATTAAAACTATATTAAAAAATCTAACAGTACATTTCCGAAGTCATACAGAAAATTTTCCCCAGTCATTGGGCTCAGTTCACTTTAAGGTTCACCCCTTGTTTTTATGTGGAAATTTTTTAATATCCCATAGTAAAATGGAAACATGTTAAAACCCTATAAATTATGTTCAAGTGACAAATATAAAACTTTTGTTAAGATCCAAGGAGAGAACTTCAATAGTAAATTCGTACGGGCAAAGTTGTTTGGATTTTATTAATATTGCTTCATTTAGAAATGAGTTTCATCTTTTGCATTATATAGAGATGAGCCTCAAAATGAAAAAGAGAAAAGAAGAACAATATGTGACTGGCCTGGGATGATGACTATCATGTATTCAAAGAGTCAATAACAAATCCAGGCTATCCGGGATGGCTTAGGAGAGGAGAGAAATCTTAAGTGAGCACCCCTCACATCTTCTCATTGGTGACCCCTCCACCTGCTAAATATTGTTTTCACAGTTGTCAGTCACCCTACTCCTCAAAGAGGCCAGCTGAATAAAGCAGTAAAAAAAAAAAAGCACTGGTAATATGAGTTTGCATCAAAAGCCTTTAAGGAATTCCAATGCTACACTATAATCTGGGACAAGAAAGTGAAGGAAAAAAAATAAAAAGAGTTCCCACAACAATGCATGTGCATGTGTATATAATGTGAGTACATATGTGAATATATGCACACATTTCATGCTAAACACATGCAAATGCATGTTTCACAGCTATGTAAACACATATATATACACACACAAATGAACTCTACACACCAGTTTAAAATACCAGGCCTAAGCCCATGGTTCAGTTTTTCCTCTATTTTGACACTGGGTAGTAGGAAAGGTAATACTTAAAGAGAACAGTTACACTATATTTATCTAAAATTAAATCTTTATATTCTAAATGATTCTATAAAACACAGCCCCTGAGTTCTAAGCAACCACACCTCATATCCCAGTTCCAGATAATACAATTAAAATTAATTGTACTGCATTCTTTGTTATGGCATGCAAAAGGGCCTCATTTAAGAAGTATTTGACAACAGCAATTTCATAGAGCCATAAACCTATTCAGAAAGATATAAAGGTTCGAGTCTAAGATTTGTTATTTTTTTTCTTTTTCTTTTTTAAATGAAAGCTAAATGAAGGCTGGAAGATTTGTCTTACTTTTAATTGCTACATTCACCAAAATGAATTAAATCTTCAGGGCACATTGGTCTTCCAAGGATGTGTTTGATGCTGAAATTATCTCTTTAAAGACAGTGTTGTACTAACAATAGAGATAACTGAGGCAATTAAAGAGGTGGGCCTTTCCAACAATCTGAAAGAAGTCGAGGAGCAATATCATCTGTTTTGTTCTTAGATGATCTTGCTGGAGAAAATGGAAGGTGAGCTCTTTGCTCTCTGTGGAATGAATATTTATTGTATTGAGGCACTCTTATGCCAGTATGTATTATGCATTCCCCTTAGCTTTGATAATTAATACCTTTAATGCAGAAATATTCAATATAAACACTCTTAAATGGCTTCAAATGAGGTCTTTCCACACACTATTGAATTTTTAAATTAGACTACCTCCAAGCTGATCAGACTCCTGAATGGTGACTGACTTTTCAATTCAACAAGGAACAATTCATCTTTAGCATCAAGTTAAGTGCCTGTGTGTACAATGTTATTAGTAGCTCGAATGTATATAACACTTTGATGGTGACAAAGTGCTTGTGAGGTTAACCCCATTTTATGGATGAAGAAAGGGAGTTTCAGAGAAGTTAAATGATTTACTAATGATCACATGACCAATAAGTGGAAGTTCTAGGAATGAAGGTGAAGGTTTCAGATCTTAAATTCAGTGTTTTTTCCACTATGACTCAGGTAATATCCCTACTGTAGCTGAGGTACTACACATAATAGGGATAGGAATGGACCAGTGATTTCATTATTATTGTAAAGATTTGGTTGAAAAATCCCTCTGTTCCAAGGCAGAAAAACATCTTTTCTCTACTTTAGGGTCAGAGAGTTGTCTAAATACAGCATTGGGAGATATATGGTTTGCCCAGCATTGCACAACTAGTCTATGTCAGAAGCAGTACTGGAACCCATAACTTCTTGCTTTGAGGCCCAGTCTTTATCCATTATTTCAAACTGCCTCTAATTGGTGTCATGTTAACTCATGATATGAAGTGGATTTATAAAATGGGCCCTCATTTATAGTAATTCTATACTTTGGAGCGAGATACAGAATGCTCCCAGTTAGAGAGCCCAACTCTCTGACAATGGACTGGGATTTCGGGTCTCAGCCTTTCCCAGGGAAAGATTTTTTAGTCCTTTATGGCTCTCATTGTACCATCATGCCACAAACAATGGGACACCTGGAATATAAGGACAGATTTGACCACAGATGTTCATAATAAATCATATTAAATCTGGCACATGCACTTTCAGTAGAATAGGTTTAAGAAAAATACAAATAGAAGATAGAATGGGCCATTTAAGGCCTACCCTTTTCTCTGGCTTGTTTCTTTCAGGACGAGCTTATGATATAACATAAGCACCTCCCATCTTGTCCATTTAAATAAAGGTATCTCTCTCGGACTTCAGAAAGTGAATCACTGATGCTGAAAACTTAAGAACTTCTGTCTGGGGATAAAAAAAGACTTCTCCCTCCTCTTTGTATTTACTCTCCATGATCAGGCTGCTTTCACATTAGTTTCTTCTTTTCCCAAATTGTGAACTACAAATCCCAGGGAATATTGACTATGTGCCAGGTGTTGTTACACTTAATATTTAAAAATGAATGTTGATCTTTAACTCATGGAGATTACAGTCTTAAAAATGCAGAGAAGTCAGAGGGTATAGTGTACAATTCAATTTATTTCCACAAATGTCTTTAAATGGCATCGTTTTAAGTACTTGAAATAAAATGTACAATGAGTGCTTCCATCCTCAAAGAGCTTACAAGCTTTTGGGAAGATAAAACATGTATACACAAATATGTACAGTTAAGAATAGAATGTAATATGACAAAAGGAATGATCCAGACAAAAAGAAATAATCGAGGAGGAAAATGGAGAAGGAAGAAGTAGGGGAGGAAGAGAACATTTTAATCTAGAGGAGAAGAGAGGATCAGGGAAAGCTTCTTGGAGAAGGTGGTGCCTAATCTGAATCTTAAAGAAAGGGAAGAATGATAGAAGGTAGAAATAAGGAAGGGATATGCTACAGAGATGGGTGAGGGCGGTTCATCAAGGTGGGAACCATAGGATAGGACTTTGGAAAAATTGATAGTTCTACTTGTCTGGAACAGGAAAAGTTGATCATTCTATTTATCTGGAACATGTAGTGTGTGAAGAGGAATAATGTGAAATAAAGCTAGAAAGGTAAATTGGACCCTGGTTCTAGATGGTCCAAATAGGAAGGCTAAGAAAATTGAACTTAATTCTGGAGGCATTAGAAAGTCATCGATAGATTTTGAGAAGGAAACAATATGGACACACTTGTATATTTAGAGAATAAAAAGATATCGGCTATATAAAGATATGAAGCATGGGCTTGAGGTGGGATAGATTGGAAACAGGTCTATTTCTAGGTCTTGGGATGTGTGTGTGTGTGTGTGTGTGTGTGTGTGTGTGTGTGTGTGTGTTTGTGTTTGTGTGTGTGTGTGTGTGTGTGTGTGTCTGAGAGACAGAGAGACAGAGACAGAAATAGAGACAGAGACAGAAGTGAAGGAGTGAAGAAAGAAGGAAGAGAGAGAGGGTAGGGAAGGAAAGGGAGGTGCATGGGGAAATAAAGCCACACTGTTAAAAGCATAGATTCTTCAGGAATGTTGTGGACAGAGCACTGGCTCTTGACCCAGAAGGCCTGCATCCTGAATTTGACGCTCATTACCTGTTTGCCATTGGGCAAACAACTTATTCTCACTAAACTTCAACTTCTTTTTTTTTAAATATTTATTTAGTTTTAGTTTTCAACATTCATTTCCACAAAATTCTGAGTTACATATTCTACTGAATACCCCTTCCTGCAATCTGTTTTCTCTTATCTCCTCCCCATTCCCCCTAACTTTCTAGTAGTGCAAGATGGATTTCTGCGCCCCAGTGCCCATCTATCTTATTTCCTAGTTGCATGTAAAAGACAATTTTAAACTTCAGCTTCTTTGTCTATAAAACAAGGGGATTGGACTCCACGGGTCTCTTACAGCTCCAGATCAGTGATTATAAAGCTAAATTTGGTCAGTCCTTTTTATGAGTATTTTTTAGGTTCTTCATTGCCAGAGGTGAGGCGGAAACTTTTTCCAGTATAATTAATGAATTATTGTTGAGTCATTTCAGTTGTCTGACTTTTTGTGATACCATTTAGGGTTTTCTTTGCAAGCATACTGGAGTGGCTTTCCATTTCCTTTTCCAGCTCATGTTACAGATGAGGAAGCTGAGGCAAACAGTTAAATGACTTGCCCAGAGTTACACAGCTTGTTAGAGTCTGAGGCTAGATTTGATCTCAGGATGATGAGTCTTCTGACTCCAGATTCAACACTCTATCCTCTGTGCCACCGAGCTGCCTATTTAACAAACGATGTGCGGATTTATTAGATAGATACTGTGGAACACTAGGGTTATCTCTAGCATATCAGCAGGGAAGTGAAAAGTATACTTGTGGGAGTTGCACACCTCTGTTTGAATTTCTACTCCAGTACTTAATGACAATATAATCTTGGACATGGGGTTTAACATTTTAAAGAGTCAGCTTCTTCATCTCTAAAGCATGATTAAACTTTTTATTACCTACCTTGCAAGGTTGAAGTGGGAGAAGTACTATGTAAATGTGAACTGTGATTATGAGATCAAAATATCTCCCAAAGTGCACGTATTTTGACTCTGATGGCTATGCCTTTGCCTGACAGCTGGATGGGCAAGATTTTTTTTCTCACATTTTTGGGGGCTGGTACCTGGGCAAGTTAAGACATTCCATTTAATGGTTCTCAAAAATCTGACAAAAAGGACTTGCCTTTCTCACATGCATAGATATTTTCAAGGTTAACTTTAAGCATATTTATGCATGGTTTTCATTCTAGATGTAAAATAGTCTATGTTCTTTCATATTCTGTCATTTTATTAATTTTGAAAGAATATATATAATATGTTTATAATTTTTTAATCCTATGGAATGAAGTCAATGAAGAAGCCAACATTTATTGACCAGAAATGAGTAAATGAGTTTAAAACCCACTTAGGGTTTTTGGTCTGAGGACTATGTCCTTTTTGTACTAGAGGTCACTGGGTCAGAGAACACATGTATACACACATGTACATACATTCATGCCAAGTCTATGAGGGGATGAGAATAATTTGTTCCAATGGCCATGAATGTGGCTGAAGCAAGTGCTATGAAGAGTTAGAGTTTGGTCAGACATAGAAGACACCAGGGTCATCCACTGCATCTGGGCTACTGCCAGTCATCTTGCCTTTTATCTTGCCACTGAACTTTTAATGACTCTGGAAGAGTGAGGCTGGTGACTGTGCAACACTGCCTCACTTAAATCCAATTCATGTGCAAGTCAAGGCAACACCCTGTGATGTCATTGGCCCTCTTTCAAAAAGGACAAACAAGAATAGCAACAATATATATATGAACAGGCATGTATATATACATATGTATACATAATATATATACATGAATACATATATAAAATGTATTGAGAATATGCATATATTGGAGGTATGTGTATATATGTTGCTATATAATATGCATGTGTGTAAATATGTATGCATGTATATAAAATATGTATATGTGTCTATGTGTATACACATATATCTATATGTGTGTTTGTGTATATGTATATAGAAAAATTTTAACCTCACAACCATCCTGTGAAGAAGGTACTAATATTACCCTCACATTATAGGTGAGAAAACTGGTCCTAAGAGAGGATAAATAACAAGCCCACAGTCACACAGCTAGTACATTTTTGAGGCAGGATTTATATTCAGGATTTCTTAAGTCCAAGGCCAGCATTCTATCCACTGTATTACCTAGCTGTCTTCTAGTACATGAAGCCTCCTGATTATGGACCATAATCACAACCACCCCTAGAGCAAGCTACTGTAGCTTCGTTTCTGTTCACAAATGGTCTTCTAGATAAACCAGATGCCCACTGGAGTCTCAGCACTTCTGTCTGTGGCGATACCAGCTCCAAAACTCAATCGCTATTAGAACAAAATGGCAAATGATGGAGCTCACTGATTTGCTGCTTGATGATGCAGATCACAACCTACCTATCACCACTGCTAAGAATTGACATTTCTATGATCCTTCACAGTTTGCAAAGTTCTTTCATTATTTCATTTGACATTCATAGCATCTCTGTTAACTTGGTGCTCTGTGATCCCCATTTCATAGACAAGACCGAGTCTCAGAGGATTAAGTGCTTTGCCCGCTATCGTGCTGTGCTGTGAAGGGTCTGAGGTAGGATTCAAGCTCCATTTTTCCTGACCTCAAATGGAGCACTCTATCTGTGACATTATGCTTCCTTCTGATCTTTGAAGAGGAGGATGGCAGTAAACAGTAAGTGGTGGTCAAAGTAGATGAGTGTCAGAAAATCAGAGAACAGTGGGCGGTTATTGATATGTTGACGACAATGAAACAAATAACGATAATGAGAGATGGCGTGGCATAATGGATAGAGGGCTGGCCTGGGAATGTGGAATACATGGGTTCATGTTGCACCTATGACATAAATTGGCTGTGTGCCTAGGCAAGTCACTTAACATTTCAGTACCCCAGGCAACTATCTAAAACGACAAGTTTCAGAGAAAGTGATTAACTGCATTGGGAAATTCCTCACTGGGAGCTCCCTATACCTATGAAATCATGTCTGGAGTTTAAAAAAAAATGAATGGTGAGGGAAAAACATTTATAAAGCTTTAGAAAGATTATAAAGTGTTTCCCCCCATAACTCAAGGGATTATCTTTGTTTTTCAGATGAAGAAACTTAGGGACCTAAATGTTCAAGGGTTTATTCCAGGTCTAACAGCTAGTGACTGGCAAAGAGGAGACATGAACCTATAATGCCAAGCTCAGTCCCTATGATGGAGAGATGTACAGTGAGTGTTCTTCAGTAATTCCACCTAACAAACTCCCTTGCTCTTCATGGAGTCTTCTTCCATCCCCACCCCTAGTATGGAAGCTAGGTGATTTGGTTTGGAGATGGGAGTATTCTGGCTCCTATTGTTTGGAAGATAAATTATATACAAGAGGGGGAATCCCTGACTTCAGCACAATAATGATGAAGATAGGTAACATTTATATAGTGCCTACTATGTGTCAGGCACTGTGCTAAGTATTTTACATATGTCATCTCATCTGATTATGATAATAATGATGCTGGGAGGTACGCGCTATTAGTTTTCCCATTTTATAGTTGAGGAAACTGAGGCAAATGGAAATTAAGTAATTTGCTCAAGTTTACATAGATAATAAGCACCTGAATATATTGGGGATTGAAAAGAGGGTGGAAGATGTGCTGCTGTCCTTCTAAGTTGGAATTCTGGGTATACTTTCAGAGTGGTTGGATTTTATAGTATGAATATGGTTCTGTAGTTCAGGTACATCACAGGTTAATGAGGCTTTTGTGGGCTGGCTTTTTGTGTAAAGTATTATTTCATGGGAAAATCCTCTCCAAGTTCCAAGTAACCAATTTGTAAGTTAGTGTTTAAAATGAGGTGGGAACTCCTTATATGTGTTTAGTTTGGTATTTTATTAAAAGATAGACCTCCCATTGCAGATTCTATGCCAGTATAACATTAGTGCAATGATTCAGGCATAATGCAATAAACGAAATCAGCTAATGCATTGAAAAAAATGATCAGTAGCAATTTGTTCTCCTCCCTCTGCACAGAAATACCAAAAGAACAATAATCGAGTCTATCTTTTCATTTATAGAAGGATTAGGAGCCTGGGCATCCTGGAAATACAAGACTAACAAAATATAATTAGCATAATTGTTAAATGTTTATATTCTTATGCTCTAATAATCCAGTGGGAAATGAGCTAAGCAATAAATTATTATTGTGTACTGGAAAATTCCATCTTGCTAATGCAGATAAAATAAATTCTGGCAGTGAGAAATCCCTGCAAATGAATCTGGCCACAATTTAGGTTTAGATTTGAGGAAAGAAATCTTAAAAAAATACTTCCAAATATAAAGATAAAAGGACTGTATTTTGTAATAGTAGCTTCTCTGTGTATTCAACAGCTATTTTATCTCTACAGTGATGTGCACATGAAAAATACAAAAATTAGGAAATAAGATAGCTGGGCCACTGCTTTACCTCTCGGAGAAAATCACCCCAATTTTCCTAATCGAGAATATGGAAGGCAATGAAGTCAAGCAAATTTCAATGTTGAGCAGAATCCACTTCATTCTACTGTTCATAAACTTTTCACTATTTGTTGGAGATTTGGGTATTCTTGTACTATCCCAATTTAGATTGACTAGAGCAATGAAAGAAGATAAGAAAGAGTTATTTTTATGAATTTGCTACAGGGGAAAAAGAAAGCTGGCAAAAGCTCTGAAATTATCATTAAGAACAAAATATGGTTTGTTTTCCCATAAAAATATTCATTTTCTTTTTCTTTTCTTTTTTTTTTTTTTTGCCTTTTAGAGGGGGGAATGCAGGGCAATTGGGGTTAAGTGACTTGCCCAAGGTCACACAGCTATCAAGTGTCTGAGGTCAGATTTGAATTCAGGTCCTCCTGATTCCAGGATCGGTGCTCTATTCACTGTGCCACCTAGCCACCCCAAAATATTCATTTTCAATAAGATTTGTGTATTGAACCAGGCAAGCTAATCTGGACATAAATTCTGGGAATAAGAAAAAAATAGCTTTCTGATGTTTACATAGTAACTGAACTTTAAAAAAAATCTATGAAATGGTGATTGAAAAAATCAATTTTCCTTTTCCTCAATGTACTTTCCAAGACTAAGGAGAAAAGCCCATAACAAAGTGGCATGTAAAAGGACATCTAGTCCAGATAATTTCCATGTAGGTTTTTTAAAAAGTGGATTCATTAGTTGCTTATTGTTTCTTGGATTTACTGTTTAATTTTGGAGCAGATTTTTACTCCAGGTGTTATGAGGAGGGGAATTGCTATGGTGTACATTTAATTAATTAATCTATTGACCAATAGCTCAAGAAACTTACTTAGCATCAAATATATACAAGGCACTGTACATGGTGAGGGCTATACATGAGACATCCATTCTCTTTTCGATTGGTGTGAGAATGAATGAAATAGCTAGAAAAAACTTTGGAAAGTATTTTAAGTGTCTGAATTTGTAAATTTGTAAATAAACTTCCTGTGTAGGAACTGAAGGACTTGGGGACAGAGGTAATATTGTCAGATCTTCATGTAATTGAAGACTGTCATTTTGGCAGATAAATGAGGACGTGGAATATGAACAACTGGCTAGGTAGAGGATTTGATTCTCTCCAACAAGGATTAAGATATTCGAACGATTGGCTTCTGTCTAGGAAAATGGTCTATTTCCCAAGCTCTAGGAAGAGTTTGTTTGGAGATCTGTCAATATGATTAAGAGAGTCATATAGTATAAAAATAAGTATAAAAATGGTCAGATAAAACTGTAAAGCTGAATTCTATGGAGAACATCAGGTATGCTGGATAAGAGAATAACAGCAGAAAAACCTCCATTAACTCACACACACACACACACACACACACACACACACACACACACACACACAAGTGGGAGGAAGATCAGAAACATTACCTTGACTCTGAGATAGCTTTGTTCAAATCAATGTGCAAAGAGACTACGTTGGAGAAGACTCAGTTATGATGGAGGGTGGGATTGGGGTAAGAACAATAGAAAACATTTTTGTTGTTTCTCTATACAATGGATAAAAAATAAAAATAATGTGCCCAAATATATAAACACAATTGTAGGGAGGGAGGGGAGAGGAAAGGAGGGGAAGATAGAGGGAGAGGGAGAGAGAAACATTGGGAACTTGTCAATATTTCTCCATTACCATACAGAGAGAGAATATTATATGTATTCCATTGTTATCAAACAACCTTTGAATATTAAGTTAGCTTTTTGATTAGATTTTCCTTTGCAGTTATATGACTCTTTGCAAATTTGTAGATGCCATTCAGGTTTATTAATCAACTCTCTTGTGCATTTGCTTAGTAGGAATCACTTCCCAGAGCCTGAATACCTCTGGATGGGTTAATAGAAGACTGAGTTCCTGGGTCAGTAGACATGAAATACAAAACACTGCTTGCCTTCAAGGAGCAGATTCTAGAGCCAAGCCTATAATCATTCTGTGGCATTTCAGGACATCGCTCTATTTGGGGGTGACTAGGCTACAGGTGGGAACTGTCACCATTGCCCTCCCAGTTTCTAATGAGGTGCTGAGGAAGGCATTAAGTAATTTCTGGAGCTAAGCATCCTTCTTATGTTCTCTGACTGTTGTTTCTTAGGACATTCTTTTCATATTTGCAGTGGAGAGGAAAGGAGAGAAGAAGACAAAGCCAAAGCTTTTAAATCCCCAGTTTGGGAAATATATCAATCAACATTAAGCAAGTCATCATAGCAGAAGAACTGATTAAAGCCATCAGTGATAATATTTCTCCTATCAATGTCCTCACTTTCTATTCCCATTGCTACCAACAAAATTTAAGATTTTATTTACTTCTTACTTGACTGATTTTCATAGCCTTTCAATGCACAGGTCAGACCATGTCACCTTTCTTTTAAAACATTCAGTGGCTCCTCACTTGCAAACCTAGAGCTTTAAGACTTTCCATAATCTGGTTCCTACATACATTTATCCTCTTATGGTCAAACTGAAGTATTTACTATTATCCAATCTTGTCCTGTTACCAATCCTTTATACACTGCCCTTAGATTGTTTTCTCCAACATCTTCAGTGTTTTCTGGAAAGCATTTTGGAACTAATGCCAGAAAGCAACCAAATTCTGTATACCCATTGACCTAGTCCAGGTTCCTGACACCTGATCTAGTCTTACAACTATCAGCCGTATACTCTAAAGAAATTAAAGAAAAAAGGAAAATGTGTGTGTGTGTGTGTGTGTGTGTGTGTGTGTGTGTGTGTGTGTGTGAGAGAGAGAGAGAGAGAGTGTGAGGGAGAGAGAGGGAGAGAATATTTATTGCAGCTTTTTTCATACCCCCAAAATTTTATAGTCAAAAATTGGAAACTAAAAGGTACTCTCTTATTGGGAATGGCTAAACAAATTGTGGTACACATGGATGTAATGGAATATTATTGTGTCATAAGGAATGGTGAAATGGACAACTTCAGAGAAAACTAGGGAGACTTTAAAGAACTGATGTGGAATGAAATGAATAAAAAAGAAATCATTTAAAGAGATGTTATGATCTTATTTAAAAATAGTAAATTATTTCAAAAAGATTAAAAAAGTCCTGTTTCCTTCAAGGTTTAGTACAAGTATTATCTCCTCTACCAAGACTTCCTTGAACCTCTTATTCATAGACTGGCATTTATTACTTGTCAGCAACTGTGGTGTATGAGAAAGAGTGTTGGATGATGAGTTAGAAGACCTGGGTTAGAGCTCTGACTCTGCCACTTTCCTTGAACAAGAAAATAATGTCTCTTTTCTGGCTTTATAATGGGAGGGCTAAAATAGGAGACTTTTAATGTTCTTTCCAGCTCTGTCATTCTGTGATACTTTGCTAATGATATTGCAATTTATAACATAATTATTTTCATATTTGTCATATCCCATCAACTGAAACATAAGTGCCTTAGAGGGATACTGCTTTTTTTTTCTCAATTTCCTTAACTACAAAATGTGGATTATAATAAAACCTTCCTCTCAGTATTGTGAAGGAAAAATGAAACTAATATTTGTAAAGATTTTGCAAACCTAAAATGCTATATAAATAAACTATTATCATCACCATCATCTAAAGAAGTCAATATACATATACCTAGCAGAATCTTACTTTTGAGTCTGGAGTGCTTTATATTATAAATGTGGGGAGTTTGGAAGGAACGCATCTTGTTCAGCTCTAAGTTTCACACTTTTGTGACTTTCTTTATGTATTCCTTCCAAATAGCATGTAACCAACTCACCATTATGAGTTCCAAAACTCTTTTTATGAAATACTTCTCCATAACTAGACATTAAAAAGGAGTGTTTTAAGAAAAAAGGGAGTTTCTTGGACTGGGAAATACAACATAAAAATCATTTAGGTATGAAACAAGATGTGTGAAGACAAAGTTCACGAGTTTCTATTCCTCAGCTACACCAATTAGAAAGAGCAAATGTAGCTCACTATCTCTGAATAGTTTTAAAAACTAACATATAAAGCATAAAAGTAATACATAAATTCTTCTTCTTGGGCTCTAAGTAAATTCATCATCTTATAATCTTTCCAAGTCCTCTTATATGAGAAATTATATACTTCACCAGCTGCAAATCTGCTATAAAATAATTACACAGACAACAGCAATTGTTTTCTATGCAACATAATAAAAATATAATTTAAATAATCTAGACTTCTTTCTATACACTGAAATCATCATGATCATTATTTTTCCCTCCTCTTCTTTCTTTTCTCTCTCCTTAGGAAGAACATTTGAGAGCCTCTAATCAGATAACAATCCAGTGCTACAGTGGCAAAACTCACTGTCTCTTTACCATGTCATTAACGGGGATAATCACTCTGTAAACAAGCATTTATTAAGCACTGCTGCATGCCAGGCACTGTGCTAGTTGCTGGAGACTCAGAGATAAATTGGAGACAGTCCCTTTTCCCAAAGAATTTACATTAGACTTATCTGATACAACATGAGCATATTTAAGTCAATTCTTTTAAGGGTTTTTTTTTTAACTACACTAACTTTAGAGACACACTGTATGCAAAAAAGGGGGAGGTGTCAGCTAGGAGTGGTAGGGACAAACAACTGGGAGAATCAAGAAAAATATCTTCAATCAGTCAACCAAAAAGGATATATTAAGTATATATATATATATATATATATTCCAGGTATTATGCTGAGTCCTGGGCATGCAGAAGATAAATGAAATAATCCCCGCCCTCAAGGATAATACATTATTTCAGTAAACCTGTTGTTGGTCTTTTATTCTTGACCCTCTGCTTATGTTAGAGCTCATACAAGATGCTCTCATTATATGGAGCTTATTTGGTAGTCAGAAACTTTACAACACTTTACACCAGATGAACTTTCTTTTCAGACTAACAGAAATGAATCCAACAATTGTTTTACTCATGCCCACTGTAGGAGCCATGGTATTATTATGTTCTTATAACCCACCTAGGAAAATATGAAATATGACAAAAATTAAATGAATTTTAACAATGCCTCTTTAGAAAATATTAGAATAAAAACTTCTTGTCATCAGGGTCAATTTTAAGAAAATTTGCAAAAGGTTAGAATTTATCTTTGGTGTTTCTTGCTTTGTCTTTCTTAATACACTTTTTTTTTTAAAAGAAATTGGTGTTAAGTAACTTTCTTGAGGTTACATGGCTAGTTGTTTATTTGTGTGTGGGTGCTAATTTTCTGAGGCCGGAACGATCCAGAGTCCTCCTGAATCCGGGGCCGGCACTCTTACTCACTTTGCCACCTAGCTGCCCCTTTAATACACTTTTAAAAAATGCCAAATGATTTCTCTGGTCAAAAAGTTTCAGTGGCTCAAATTCCATCACTGATAATTCCTAGCTATATGACCATGACCATTACTAGTGATATAGCCTTTCAATCAATAAACATTTATTAAGTACCTACTATTTGCCAGGAACTGAGTTAAATGCTGGGGATACAAAGAAGAAATAGAAAGACCATCTCCACCCTCACAGAGTTTATAGTTTGTTTGGGAAAGAGAATCCACAAAAGGAAGTAAAAGGAAATGGGGTAGTAAATGAGCAGAGGCCACTAGAGACATTGCACACCAAAGATAATTGAAGTGGAAACTCAGCAGAGGAGCTGATGGAAAATGAAGACTTAGTTGGAATATTCTGAACCCTCTATAAAAGGAAGCCTTTGGGATCAATTTTTTCTGCAAGTGAGGGTGCTGAGAAAGTGTTGAGCATCATAGCTGAGTTGATCTCCATGGTGATTAGATTTCAAGTGTTGAGCTTTCTGACCCAATCTGATAAAATCATCTTCCATCTAACTATCAAATCAAAAAGCATTTCTTAAGGACTTAGTATGTCAGGCACTGTGGAAACCATTGGGGATACTAATACAAGCAAAAGTAAGGCAGCCATTACCCTGAAGAAATTTAGATTTTAAGGGGGGAGGATAACACATGAAAGGAAGCTTAAATAGGAGGGGAGAAGTAACCCTGCACAGGTATGTTGGCAAAGTCCAAAAAATGAAGGATGGCTGGTGTTGGTCCTACCTCAAAATGGAAGTCTGTGGAGGAACTCATCAATAAGAGAAAGCGATAGGACCCAATTGAAATACTGCATATTCCATGAATTATTTCCAGATGACCTTTAACCAGTAATATTTACCATCCAAATTTTCTTAGAGAACTTCATTTGGATCTCTCCTTTTATGTTTATAACATTTCTTTTATATCACCTTTATTGGGATATAATTATTAAAGGATGGGTTCCTTCATAATAAGATCTATTTCACTTTTCATCTTTATTTTCCCAGCTCTGAACATAGTAAGTATTTAACAAAATATAGTTGAACTGAATTGAATCTTCTTTCCTCACTTCCTCCCTCCCACCCTCCCTTCCTTCCTTTACAGCAGCCTCTTCTCCAATCTATACTCCTATTCTAGGTGCAAAAATAGCTCTGAGAGAGACCTGGTATCTGTCAGACGGAAAGTATATCTTAAAACCTTTTGTCTAGTTAGTGCTTTCTCCTCTCCTCCAAGCCGCTGTAGGCTTCTGACTTATACTTCTGGCTAAGATCAACACCTGTGATCCCAAGCCACACACACCCAGAGTATATATATATAGGGCAGAGAGCCTAGGATTTGAGTTAGTAAACACTATTCACTTACTGCTATTCCCATTGCCTTCCAGACCTCCCAGACTGAATCCATTCCATCTGCTTGGTCATCCCTTCCCTAGTTGATCTTCCTGACCTTGGCCTGCTCAGAATTGCAATTTTCCCAGACCCTTCCTGCTTAGCTGGACTGCTGATCCTGACCTTTGATGGCCAGTCTAGGCTTGCTTCTAAAGATGCTAAAAAAAAGAAAACTATTTAAGCAATATATGTTACCTACAATAGTAGTATCAAAATTGATTTTAAGAAATTAATATAGCAGCACTTTGAGTGGGAGAAAAATATATTCTGTATTGGATGGATACATATGTTTACATAAAAGAAAGTTAGAAACAACAAAGCTTAGTAATTACAATAATAAAGAGAAAGTCAGTGCTTAGGGCACAAAAAAGTGGGAATAGAAAGTATAAGTCTGGGGGTAGCCAAGGAAAGGAAAGATATTGTCTCTGTCTCTGTCTCTCTTTCTCTGTCTCTCTCTCTGTCTCTCTCTCTTTCTTCCTCCCTCTTTTTCTCTCTCCACGCACACACATATCTGTATATATATATATATATATATATATATATATATATATATATATATACATACAAATGTACACACACACACACACACACATATATATATATATATATATGTATATATGAAAATAAGATTAGAGACTCAACAGATAGGAAATATTCCACATTTCCTGCAGTTAACTTTTTGTCCCTTCTATTCAACTAGGTAAATGATTTCAATTTACAGGCCTTTAACATTCTTGTCTCAATCTAATAATTTCCATGAGTTATTTTTATGCCCTGTGGAAGCACATCAGGATTATATGCTTTCCATTCCTTGGTATGTAGTGATATTGGTTAATCTTTAGATAACAGAATCATTAAGATTAATCTTTTTTTCCTAATGACTGTAAAGTAAGCAGTCATGTGTATTATATTAAAATTAATTGTTATCATTATTATATATACACACACATATTCATATCTATTAAGTGTGCTATAAATACATCTGTCCTTGAAGCCAGGAAAACCTGAGTTGACAACTTTCCTTTGACCTATGTTGGTTTTGTGTTCCTGGGTGCCTCATTTTATCTCTCAATGCTCTAGATTATGTGGGACAGAAATGATACCAACATGCATTTATAAATGGAATTTTTGGTTTGAAGAGTTTTCTCTATCTAATGAAATCATAGGTTCAATCCCCATCCCTATAATTCTAATAGAGTTAACTTCTAAAGGAAGCAATCTTCTTTAATTTGATTAAACAGGCACAATGGCACATTCAATGGAATGAATACTACTTAGCATATCATCTCAATGTGAATCTCACAACATTATGGTATTGGTTGTGGGGTGGATGTTGAAGGGATATTTACATATTCACTTTCATTTCAAATTAAGCCCTGGAACCTACTCTCTTTTTAGAAAGGTGGGAGACTATAGTCTCTTGACATTGTATATCATTTTAGGAAATCTGTTTTTGCTGTTTTGCTTAATTAGTGTTTGTTAGTTTTGCTTAATTGTTTTGCTTTGTGACAAGGTAGAGTTCTATGGAGATGGGACAGATATTGGGAAATGGCTGTGATGTGAAACTACAGGAGGCATTAATAACAACAAATAAAAAATAAAAATGGGAGCACAATGCTCAGAAACTTTGTGAATCACACATCAATTTTTACAATATGAAGGGCAGTGATTCAGTTTTATTACTTCTTAGTGTTGAGCTAAGTGATCTTGACTTTCCTTCCAGTCCTACAAAATGAGGACAGAAGGGAAGAGCTGACATATTCATAATGGTGACTTAATATTTGTGAACATTTTCTCTCCTCAGTCATGCTATAGACCTAGATTAAGGAATAGTTAGAATTCAAGTTAACATCTCAGGACTTGACCCCCAGGAGAGTAGGTGGGGTTGTTGCTTGGCAGCAATGCTCATAACAAAGTATGTCTGGCAGTCTCCAGCACAGCTTTCTGTGAACTCAGCAGAAAACAATGTACAGTATATTCAAATGCTTAGTTTCATCCCTCAGGTCCATAGAAGACAGCAGGTGCTCTCAATAATACTCATGGAGAGCACATTCAAGTAGTGAAGCAATGAACTACAAACTCAAGGGAGATACAAATCATGACCTAATAATTCTCCTCATCCCAGCCAGGATCTTAACTATGAGAAGTCTGAACCTAAAAGTCTAAAAAGCTGTACTTCATTTAATGTCTTGCATAAAAAAATTAAATAAAAGTTCTTTTCAGAGTCAGCAGTTCAAAGCAAGCTGATAGTACCTGAATTGTTTAAAATTTCCTGCTTCATAGCTATTTTTCTTTCCTTTTTCTTCACATCTTGATCAATGGAGTTCAGATAGAAATGGTCTGGTGATAAATTGTTGCTCTGTTATTATGATTTTATGTTTTATGTATTTCATGTTCTAACAATTATTACTGTAATAATGATGACTATTATTACATTATTCTATTTCCTGTGCTTTCAAAGGTATAGTCACACTTTGGAAAGTGGTGGTAAAGGAACATTTCCAACTTATTTCAAAATGAAAAGCTTAAAATTTTTAATTATGCAGCTATAAATTAGGAATATAGTGAGCCCCCAAATTATCTATTAAACTTGCACTTTGGATGACAGCTAGCACCTAATGGGCTATGACATTTTTCTCCCTTAGCAAAATTAGACTACGTGAATTTTCAAACTCATTATTTTGATTGAATTATTTGGCTAGTTCAGTGAAAAATAAGGTAATTCTCCAGGTCAATCAATTTGGATTTATTTTCACTGAATTGTTTTCATTATCTGGCACTGAGTAGAGAAAATATAAAACAATATTCCTGACTACCAATTGAGATATAGGATTGAGAAAATATCTATGTCCTGAATTTCTCAAATAGACCTCCAAACACTTTCACATATATTATCCTGCTCTTATTTATTACATGATGATAATTATTTTCTATATAATCCACCTGTTCAATAAATAGAGTTTAAAACCTAGACAAATAACTATCATTTTAAAATTTATCATCACTTTTTATCTTCACAATCAAATTAGGAGTTAGCTACAGATAGTTCTGCTATAATTCAACATAGGCATCCCCCAGAAGCCCTAAGACACAAAATCACATCATGGAGAAAATGGGGTTAGGAGTGTGATACTCAAAAACTTCCTGAGTTACACATAAAAAATAGGAAGCTAATGTAAAATATAGCAGCATAATCGTGTATGTTAGATGGTTAAGAAATACAAAGCAAACTACAATAAACAGTTGTTGACCATCTAAAGTCTCAGTCTTTGTCCCTGGCTGCAAGAACAAGTGACACTCTCCAGGCTTCTGGCCAGGAAGCCTCTAGGTAAGAGGAAGAAGGTGGGGCATCCTAGGCCTCCTCTGTCCACAACTTCTATGGAAGCAGAAGATAAACAGTAAATATGGCACTTTACCTTGAAGTTTTCTTGTGGAAGTGGACTCTGAAAAGAGTTATTGTGAAACCAATGCAATTTTCTTAGTTCTCATGCTATTTCTTGGAGAAGAGATAATGAAAAAAATTACTCAAAATTTGTATTGTAATCAAAATGTTCCCTGATTTATTGTTGGAAGAAAACTGTGTTTTTGAAATACACAATATAGAAAAACTGAGTATTCTTATTCCCATTTTAACAGATAATGAAACTAAGAAAAATAAAAATTAAATGACTTGCCCAGGGTCTCACAGCTAGTAAATGCCTATAGCCTTGTTTGAATTCGAGTCTTCCTGCCTCCAGATCCAGCACTCTTCCCTCTGAGCCACTCAGTTGCCACTGGAAATGGGTTTATAGATTGTTTTTTCCACTATATGAAGTAAGCTATTTTTGTGGGGGAGAGGTGCTGTTGTGGGAGAGAATCCAAATTCTCTGTATCACTGATACCACCTTATTCTTCACTTGGAATTCAAAAGGAGAGACAAGCAGAACATTTCTTCATTACAAAAATAATATATATATATATATATTTTTTTTTAAACCACTTGAAGTGATGAGTAATGTGACACAATCACAGAAATGTAAGAGTGAGAAGAGACTATGCAGGATGATGATTCATAGGAACAACTAACGCTGGACAGATTTTTCAAATGTACCATCAGGACAAGTGAAGATGCATTTCCCAATGTGTTCTCCAGCAGGCCCAACTTAAAAGTAACTGGAGAAGATTAAAAATCTTATACAGATTGCAAACATCCATGCAGAGTCCATGTACATCCACACACATGTTTATCCTAGCCAGTCACTGGTTTGAATCTAACAGCTGATAGGATCTGAAAAGGGAACAGCTGTGAAGAGGGATTGTAGATCTAAGAGAGGCTGAACTGACAAGGTATGTGGACATTGTGCTTGTCTGGAATTCATGGTCACTCTTACTGGTATCTGGCATCACAGGTCTTTGGGGGCTGGGCTCTGGGTTTGAGGCAGAAGTGGTGATGACCAGGATGGATGGATGTTAATGTCCCTAATCCCTTGGGCTCAGTAATTGGGTACTAGCCAAAGCATCAGTTTTTACTTAGGTCTGGTAGTTCAACCCTCTTCTCCCAGGAAGACCTGTGTAATTTCATTCCCCCTTAGACAAGGATCTGATGGTTCATGTTCAAATATCCTTTACAATTCCCTTCCACTTAGAGAGTTAAGAAAATAAGAGTGAAGTTCAGTGGTAAGAGGGAAAAGAGAGAAGGAAAGTAAACGATGAGAAGAGGGGGAGCAGAGAAGGAAAAGGAAAGGAGTAGGGGGAGGGGAGGAAAGGAGAGAGAGAAAAATAGAGAAAGAAGTGAGAAAGTAAGAAAAGGAGGGCAAGAAGAGTGAGAGAATAAGGAACACTGTATAGTAAGAGGGATGGGCATCTAGGTAGTGCAATGGATACTGCATTGGCTTAGAGTCAGGAAGACTCATCTTAACAAGTTCAATTCTAGCCTCAGACACTTACTAGTTGCGTGACCCTGAGTAAGTCACTTCACCCTCTTTGCCTCAGTTCCTCATATATAAAATGAGCTGGAGAAGGAAATGGCAAAACTCTCTAGTATCTTTGCCACAAAAAAGTAAGAGTCAGACACAACTGAATGGAACAGAATGATAAATACAAATTCTAGGGAGGCTGGGTGACACAGTAAATACAGTGTTGAACTTGGAGTCAGGAAGACTCATCTTCCTGAGTTCAAATCTGGCATCAGACACTTACTAGATGTGTGACTTTAGGCAAATCATGGAACTCTGTTTGCCTCAATTTCCTCATTTGTAAAATGAGTTGGAGAAGGAAATGGCAAACCATTCCAGTATCTTTGCCAAGAAAACTCCAAATGGGGTCCCAAAGAGTCAGACACTATTGAAAAAAATGACCAAACAACATAGTGAGAGCAGAGAGACTACAGCCCACCCTTAAGTAGGCTATTAGGCTGTGGATAAGATCTGTAGACCATAAAACCTGGCCTGAGAGAATTCATGGAAGCAATGCTGGGTTGCTGCTTGTCAGTCATGCTCAAACCAGGGCAGCTTGAATAAACAAGGACAAAGGACTTGAAGCTGAACCCTTATGTTAAAAACAGAAACCAAGGAAGAGAGGAAAGAACTTAACTTAATAAGGAGCAATAAAGCTGAGAGAAGACAGCTTCAACAGGAATAGGGACTTGCCATAGAATAGATGCTAATTCTCAGGATGAGGAGGAAGAACTGGAGAAACATCATAGATATCATTAAGGGAAACAAGGGAACTTGCTACTCTCAGCCTCCGAGGGGCATCAGACCTTTGATTCTGATCAGAGCAAGATGAGAGAACAGGGGGCATACTGATCGACTCCAAAAAGGTAACATTTGTCAGTTCAGAAAAGTGCCAGTGACTGCCTGTAGCTATGAATTAGTAAGGACTAAAGCAATAATTAAGAAGCCAGTATGGAATAATAGAAAGAGTACTGACTCTTGAGTCAGAGAACTGAGGTTCAAATATTGTCTCTGATACTTCTTACAGAGTTGAGTTATGTAAATTCCTTACAGATTATGAATTTATGTAAATTTCCCTAGTCCTCAGTTTAATCATCTGAAAAAATGACAGAACTAGTCTAGAGGGCTTCTTAGGTATGTTCCAGCTCTAGCTCTTTGATCCTAGGGAAAGAGGGTAGCTAGTAAACCAGTCCTTGAAAATTTGGGCCAGTATGTAGAGTACTTATTGCTTGCATATATAGAATAGTTATAGATGAGATCATATGTGTAAAGAGCTTCGCAAATTTTAAATTACTCTATAAATGTCTGCTATCATCAATAACAATAGTAGAGGTAGGAAAGCATGATTAGTATATACAAGTAATATACTTGTATATTAATATGAGTTTGATTATTTGATTGATATGAGTTTCTGTTCCAGTAGATTCCAGGGCAATATGAAGGGTGTTTTTTGACATTAAGTGATGGTTCCTCTGATGATTTAGCTTCTCCTTTTTGGTGATCTTCCATATAAGGAAGATGGGGAGAGTGAAGTTGAAGGCAGTTTATAAAGGTAGATCCAGGGGTGGGGAACTTGTGACCTTGAGGCCACATATGGCCTTCTAGGTCCTTTTGACCAAGTCCAAGTTTTAAAGAACAATTCCTTTTATTAAGGAAATTTGTTCTGTGAAGTTTGGGTTCAGTCAAAGGGCTGCACTTGAGGACTTTGAGGGCCACATGAAACCTTGAGGCCACAGGTTCATCACCAACATGGATTATCTCTAGCTCTTGGGATTGTTTGCATATTGGCTCCTAATGCCATGTTCAGGGGATAATATGTACCATTGGTGAAAGTAATGATGAAAGTGGGAGTGAAAAATATTGGTCATTTAAGTGGCATAATTCTTAGTCCCCAGTAATTTCCACATGGAAAGTGGTATGGAGAGGGCAACATAAATGGACCCAAAACCAGAGTGTAAAGAGTATGCATGTATATTACTAAAATCTATGAGATCACTACCAAAAGAACAAGAACAAAAACCCACCAGTCCATTCTATTTCTGACTCCTCAATCAAAAAATATTTATTAAGTACTTAAGTAAGACTCTTACCCCACCCAACCTGGGTCTCTCAGTTTTCTGAGAGAAATAAATGTATTCAATAAATTGAGGGATAAAGGGTTTTTGTTGTTGTTATTGTGTTCTGTCTTGCATCAGCACAGCTAATTACCTTCAAAAAGATTAAAAAGCTTCAGTTGACCCTTTCTTTCTTAGTCATCTTCATACAACTTTGGTTTGGAAAAGAAGGGAAAAACATAGACTCTCTCTGAAGTTCAGCTGAGGGCTGAGGCAAAATTTTTCCCGTGCTAGGTGGGAAACCCAGTTCACATGAGTGCAACACTTTTCTTTGTTCTTATTCATTTGTTCACGCAAGGTGTCATGGGCTGAACTTGGTGGGTAGGTACAGCATTTATTGAGAATTCTTGAACCTCATGCAGAAAAGGAGGCACAGAAGATTAGAAAAGATGGAGGGGAGAAGAGAAAAAATACACATTTATAAAGAGCAAGAGCGAACAAGAAACAGTGAGAGAATAAGAAAAGCAAACCCAAAAGATCAAGAGACAGAGAGATACAGAGAGAGAAGTGGGTTAGGGGGTGGGGAGAGAGAGACAGAGAGAGACAGAGAGAAGGAACAAAGGGGCTGAGGTTATTGGCATCATATAATTTTTTTTTAATTGAGGCACTACGAAAATTGCAAATTGTTAACTCATTAACTATTCCTACTAACCTCTATCTAATTGAAAAAGAGGGGAGTTAGAAAGTTTGAAAATGGGGAGGAAAAGTTAAGAAGGAAACTACATTAATAAATATGAGTACAGATAAAAAGATCCTGCCTTACAAGTAATACCTGGCATGGGGCCATTCTGCCAACCACAGTTCTACTCCCACCCAATTCCTCTCAAATTGTTTCTGCTATGGGCCTTAGAGTTCAGTGGACAGAGAACTGTGAGACTATCTTTGGGCAGGGACAAACAGTAAGTTAACACGCTATTAGTACTGCATAAACTTTGTTGAATGTGAAGACGTGTATAGGGAGGAAAGAGAGAGAATGAAGAGATTCATATAGCTATAGCCCCTCTTGCCAACACAATTAGGTGAAAAGAGGCAATGATGGTCACCATATTCTGCACACCCATCACAGGTGCTACACATTCAAGAGGAGGGCCTAGGGCAGAAGACCACGTGTGTGTAACAATGCTTTAGGTTATAATCTGGTTGCTGATCTGACATTCTTGATGTGAGCAGGAGGAGTTGGCCCCATGGTAATATGTCACAGTAATCTATCCACATTTCAGTAAAAAAACTACTATATACAGCAGTGCTCCAGGAAGCTCAACAGCAGTAATGTCACAGAAAAAAGGGAAAGGACAACAGCAAAGAACATGCTGGGAGATAGCTGAAGGACCAGCTAGTGGTAATTAAAGCCAAAGAATTCCTAGGTCCACAGAATAGGAATGAGGGTCAATTAGAAAATCCTTTTCTGATAGGCCATCATGATGCATGAAACACAGCAGAAGATGCTTCAGCCTATGAGGTCTTCCCATCTCCACATCAACTTCTCATTCATGACCATCACAGATGAGGCTTCACTGGACTGACTGAGCTGGCCATCAAGTCACAGGAGAAAAGGAATTTGGTCAAACCAGGCGTAGAATTACAGCAATTATCATAGTAGTGGTGAGTCTTTCTGCCAAGCTAAATGAATTGCAAATATACCGGGAACTGCACTGGGTGCTGGGGGACACCAAGACAAAAATGAAGCCATTCTTGTCCCCAAAGAGCTTGTATTCTGTGAAAGGAAACACGTGGCAATGCAATTATATCAAAATCTATTTTTATTTATTTTATTTTTAATTCATGGAATAAAACAAGCATTTCTCCAATATGGTATAATTTCTAAAAAAATAATAATTGTACATGAAACTGCAAATCTAGTATGTACAACTGGCTATTCCTTTCAAATATATAATAAAGTTCCTCCCCCCCAAATGGCTACCATTAGGACACAGATGTGTTTATGTGTATGCATGTATGTAAAATCATTCTATGCATACTTCTATTTATCAGTTCTTCTCTGGATGCAGATACCGTCTTCATTTGTTCACATTGTTGGCTTGGGCTAATGATTTTGATGGACTTTCAGAATCCTGATTTTTTCTGCCATATTCTTTGTGCCATGCATAAAATTTATATCTTTTAACTGTATCTTCAGTCAAATCATAGATACGTATGCTTCCCCAAACAGGAGAAAAAAAAACCCCAAAACTTGCTGCACATAGGTAGAGATATAAGATTGATTCTGGTCTCAGCAATCAAATCTCTAAATTGATCTAACTGTAATGTAATATAGCCCAGTCTACATCTTTTCTACATTGTTCACAAGGATTTCATGAAAGAACAACTCAACTGCTTTAATAAGATAGTCACTTTTTACATAAATTATCAAATAACTGATCTACCAATCTAGTAATCTTACTTAAAAAAAAGAAAATTAATTTTTTTCATGACAATAATAAAAAAGCTCCAGAAATGGTAGACAATAGAGTTTATGAAGTGCTTCCAATGCATTAGGTCATATGGACCTCATAACTACCAGGGGTCATTGGTACAACTATTGTTATCTTCATTTTATAGCTGGGGAAACTGAAGTTCTTAGAGATTACATGGCTTTTTTTTAACATCCTGCACATAGTAAGTGACAGAAATTAGTAAGAGATTCATACTTAAATGTTTCGGTACGAAGTATAAACAAAGACCTAACAGAACTGAAATCCTATGAGATATTGGCCCATTGGTCTACAGAATCCTTCATAGATTTTCAGAAACAGATATTCACTATGTATTATTAGAAAGTAGAATTGCCCTTATGCTCGTGTGTTTCAGGCATAAGGAATGAGAGTGTGCCCCACCTGTATAGCAGAATGAGATGCAGTGAGAGTGGTGTTCTTGTGTGGCTCAAAGGGAGGCAGACTAAACACCTCTAGCCTCTTCTTGCCCCTCATCCTTCAACAAGGGAAACTTACATTCCTGTCAGGAGGGAATCAGGAGGTTAGGACTGGAGGCCACCATTCTGTTCTCTTTGGGAAAGAGGGTGGCAGTACTGGGCTAGAAGTACATCAATCTGCTAACTATTTTGGGGAATAATTTGGAACTATGCCCAAAGGGTTATAAAACCACGCATATCCCTTAATTCAGCAAGACCACTACTAGTCTGTATCCAAAGAAATTTTTATTAAAGGGAAAAAAGACCTATTTGTACATAAAAACATTTATAGCAGATCTTTTTATGGTGGCTAAGAATTGGAAATTGAAAGGATGATCATCAATTGGGGAATGACTAAGTTGTGGTATATGATTTTAATGTAATGGAATATTATTGTGCTATGAGAAATGATAAGCAAATTATTGGAAAGACTTACATAAACTGATGCAGAGTGAAGTGAGCAGAACCAGGAGAAAATTGTGTACAGTAACAGCAATGTTGTATGATGAATTACTGTGAATGACTTAGCTAGTCGCAGCAAAACAATGATTCAAGACAATCCCAAAGGACTCGTGATGAAAAATGCTCTCCACCTCCAGAGAAAGAACTGGTGGCATCTGAACACAGACAAAAATATGCTTCCTTCCTTCCTTCCTTCCTTCCTTCCTTCCTTCCTTCCTTCCTTCCTTCTTTCCTTCCTTCCTTCCTTCCTTCCTATCATTTTTCCACAAAATGACTAATATGGAAACATTTTACATGATTTCACATGTATAACTTATATCAGATTGCTTACCATCTCAGGGAGAGAGTAGGGGAGGGGACGGGAGGAAGGGACAGAATTTAGAATATTAAAATTATTTTTACATGCGATTGAGGAAAAAATAAAATATTAGTTTAAAAAGAAGTATCTCAATCTGCTCCCTTAAATTTTATTCATCTAAGGGATGATGAAGTTCCATCTGACTTCTGATTGCTTTGTCATTAGTGGTGAGGAGGAGGGAAGGAAACCCCAAGCTCTACATTCAAGACTTTATCTCTTCATCACCTAATACCAATTGCACAATGAATACACATAAAGGATAGCAAAAACAATACAAAAACAAACAAAATCCTACTTATCCAAATCATAGCAAAACAAAAATCAGAAAGTGTGTGTATAAATAACACACACACACACACACACACACATCAGATAATAGAGAGTGAAAGCATTCTCCCATTGGGAGAGAGATAACTCAGCTCAACCAAGAGACAGTGACCTTGATCTAACTGTTGGGGGAAATTCTTTGAGGTTTCTAGAGCATCAAGTTGGGAAATGATGTAGACTGCCAGTTCCTCTCATGCCTTCCTTGGAACTTTTCCTTCAGCAACCTGAAATGGGGTTGGCCTTTTCCATATTTTGTCTCAAACTGAAATCCAGAAGCATCTCTGCTTGATGATTCAAAGCTTGAATATTCTGAAGGAATATTCCTGCTTGAAGAGTCCCCAAAGCAGGGGCCTCTTTTGGAGAGTCTCAAAGGAGCCTCAAAAGGGAACTCTTGCTTGGAGAGTACCAAATAGGAGTGATGAAGGTTGGCATTCTCTTGCCTCTCATACACTCCATTCTGCCCCTTATGCTAAAGAACTCAATTGTCTCCACCAATAAGTAGAGAGTCCCATAGTGATGGGCTTTGGGAAAAGAGTTATAGAGGCATGTGCATAGGTTTTAATGTAAGACCTGCTATTCATTTCCCCCTCATCCTGTGAAAATGGAATTTCTCCTTTGAATGAAGGTTTTAAATCTCTTCTCAAAAATACTAATAACTCAGCAAATACTAAGGCATACTAATAACACTAGCAAATAGTAATCAGTATACATTGACACTGTAGTATGAATTGATATCAGCTTAGCTAATAGCTAACATGTATACTTTAAGGGAAATGTAATACACCTTAATAATTACCTAATGAAAGGGTAGGAAACAATACATAATCAGAAAATGAGATACTGAGTGAGGATAAGCCCAAGTGAATGCTTAAATGAGGTTTCTCACATACTACCCCCTCTCTCAACTCTGGGCATTTTCACTGGCTGTCTCCCATGCCTACAACTTTTATCCTCCCCATCTCTGCCTCCTGGATTCTTTGGTTTCTTTCAAGTATCACTTAAGTTCCCACCTCTGGCAGGAAGCCTTTTTCTCTCCTCCTTAATCTTAGTGACTTCTCTGAGACAGTCTCCTATTCATCTCATAGGTATCTTGTTTACATATAGTTGTTTGACTGTGTCTTCCTCATTAGACAGTGAGCTCCTTGAGAAAGCATGAACTGTTTGTTCTTTTGCCTCTTTCTGTATCCCCATGTTTAGCACAGTGCCTGACACATAATAATTGCTAGTTGATTGACTGACTGATTTCTCTGGCATAGTTAATTCCCAGTTACAAATATTATCAAGTGAGATAATATTTGTAAAGTGCTTAGCACAGTGCTTGGCACAAAAATAGGCACTTAAATGCTTATTGCTTTCCTCCTTCCCAGTGCAGAAACTCCTTCAGCTAACACATATTGGCAATTCCCTGTAACTGTTTGTATTAATGAATTTTGGAGGGAGGGGGTATAATGCTAAGAGTTTAACCAATGTGTACGTGGTGAACAAACCACAGTGACTTATGTATCAGAGTTCGGACTTCAGCCTACATCTTTTTCACCGTAAGCTAGCTTTACACTATAGCATGATGTCCCTAGGGTCATAAATAATAAAAGAAAACAGTGTTAGAAATAAATTGACACAGATATTAAAGTCAAAATAAATATGACAAAAAGCATGAAAAGAAAAAAAGGGGAGCTAGATGGGAAATATGGTGAATTTTCCTTTGTTTTCCAGTGAAAAGAAGAGCAAAGTGTTTATATGAAAGTCAAGTAAATTTATATCCAAACACATTGCTTTAATAAAAAAGGACATGCTCCATTTTCCTTGCCAAAGGACTTCAGTTTTACACACCACAATGGGAATTTGAAATCTTGACAGAAATCACAGATGATAAGATCACATCTGTGTATTTAATAACATAATCAAGTAAACATGAAACAACATGACTTCAATACTGTCTTTATTTTGTGCCTAGATCATTTGGACTCATTACCTTAAAAACAAATGAAATTCTCAATATAACAAACTATTTCATATAATGATTCTATGAAAGCCAGAAATACTATTCTGAAGATTTCATTGTACATTAGAGACCACAGCTTGATATCTTGCATTATAGGGTGGGGTTGTAATAAAAAAGGAAATTTTTAGACTTAAAAGTATAGGACCAGATGTTTAAGACAGACAATATAATTAACTGCAAATAATAAAGGAGACAATATTTTAAAGACCTATTTCCATCTTAGATTATCTAACAATGATATCATACCTCTGTGAGATTAGAAATAGAATCATAGGTTGTCTAGGAGAAACTCATGCAAGCCAAGATGAATTTGGAGAATGACTGTAAAAAAATACGCACATTTTAAAATCCAAACCTTCCCAAATAGATTTATAATGCAAGAGGAAATTGTGGAACTCTCTTTGGATTTGTCAAGCTGTTTATTTAAACTTTGGTGACTGACAAAAATTAAAGATTTTTTGTTAGATACTGCTACCAATTATACAATCACAATGCAAAGATATATAAAGTTAGTTTATTATGCTCAGAATATAGATTCATTGTATATATAAAAAAACAATGAGCCCTAAGCAGTAGTTTTAATAACTTTATATAGTTTTGGGTTACATAAGTAGGTTGGATACAATGGAATTTCAAAGCATACATAACGGAAGAAGATGATTTACAGACCAAAGAACAGATGGCAGAGGGGGAAGATCTGTATCAGGTAAAACAGGATACTAGCAGATAAACACTGGAGCTATTGCTGATATCCCAAGCTGTAAATTTGCAGACAGAGAGCAGGAAGTAATCAGTTAACCCTGGGGCTATAATTAAAGTCACAGCTTGATTTTTCAGACTCTAGATAGTTATATGATTTGCTCACCTTAAGTAAATGGCAGAAAGTTATTCTCTTATCACATGACTGTAGGCATAATTTCTTACTCTGCTAATTCTATCTCTTTCCAGCTGACTAACATATTTAATGTCTACTATATGTTGGCATTGTGCTAAGTGCTGGGGATTTAAAAAAAAAGACAAACATAGTCCAAAGGAGCTAACAGTCTAACAGGGAAGATATCATGCAAATAACAGTATGAAGAAATACAGAAGGCAAAATGGAGTTAGCCTTAGAAGGAAGGCACTATGGTTAAGGAGGTCTTCCTGCAGAATATCAAACTTTCAGTGATACTTGAAGGAAATCAGGGAAGCTAGAAATAGAGAAAAAGTGGTGAAGATTCCAGGAATAGGGGATAGTCAGTGAAAACACTTAGGAAATGGAGTGCCATATAAAAAGAACAGCAAGGTGGCTAGTGTCACTATACTATATATAATATATATAGTATATGCATATATAATATATATAGTATATACACATATATAATATATATAGCATATACATACATATGTATATGCTATATATATATAAAATACATGGTGAAAAGAGAATAAGGTGTGAGAAGAATGGAAAGGTAAGAAACAGATTATGAAGGCCTTTAAAGGACAAAGTGAGATTTTGCATTTGATCTTGCAAGGAACTGGGAACCACTGGGGTAAATAATATAGAGGAGTGCTATGATCAGACTTGCACTCCAGGAAAATCACTTTGACAGCTGGGTGGAGAACTGAGTGGAGTGGGCTGAGATTTAGGCAAGGAGACCAACCAGTTGGCTTTTGTGATAGTCCAGGTGTGAGATGATGAGAGACTGCACTAGAGTTATTGCAGGGGATTTATTTTCAGGCCTCTAGAGTCTGTCAATAACCCTTTGTTATGAATGATTTTCAGTTCCTAAGTCTGTTTTGTTGTTGTTTTTCTCTCAGTACAACATTCACTCTCTACCCAATCTTCAATCAGCATCCAGCCATACCAGTATGCTTCTCACCTTGTTGCTTGAATCCTCTGATTCTTTTTTTTTTTTAAAGCAATTGGGGTTAAGTAACTTGCTCAAGGTTACACGGCTAGTCATTATTTATGCATGGGTGCTCATTTTCTGAGGCCGGATCTGATCTTGGGTCATCCCAACTCCGAGGCTGGCGCTCTTACTCACTGCGCCACCTAGCCACTCCTTTAGGGCAATTGGGGTTAAGTAACTTGCCCAAGGTTACACGGCTAGGTTTTTGTTTGTGTGGATTAAGTGTCGGAGGCAGGCTCGGAACTCAGGTCCTTCTGACTCCAGGGCCGGCGCTCTATTCACTGCGCCACCTAACCACCCCATCCTTTGATTCTTTTTTTCAGCCTGGGCTAAGATCCAATCTAGTCCCTACCATCTAGCTTTTCTGATTCTGCTTCAACATTCCCTATCATTGTTGTTTGGTTATTTCAGTTGTATTCAACTCTTTGTGACCCCATTTTGGGTTTTCTTGGCAAAGATACTGGAGTGGTTTGCCATTTGCTTCTCCAACTCATTTTATTGATGAGGAAACTGAGACAAACAGGGTTATGTGACTTTCCCAAAGTCCACAGCTTACTAAGTGTCTGAGGCCAGATGTGAACTCATAAAGGTGAGTTTTCCTGACTCCAAACCAAGTGCTCTATCCACTGGACCACCTAGCTCCCCTAAGTTCCCAATCACTGCTAAATAACTTGAACAACTGATCCAAATGGGTCCACAATGAGTTTAATCCCTCTCCCCTCAACTGGATCTTTGTGTCTACATAGAAATCTTTCATTCATCTCTTATCTGGTGTATATCTCTACAACCATATCAATCCTTCAGATCTTTCACTTATTTCAGACTCTCACCTCTATTCTTCGTGCCCCCCATAGCATTGCAAATAAATCTATATTAAGATCTGGAGAGTTTTACTGGAATGAAAGTACAATGTGAAACAATAGTATGATTTATCTACTAAAAATGCTAATTCTCTGCTAGCCTCTATAAGGTGCAGATAACAGAGAGTGACAGATACTATATCTCTTAGATATATGTCAGACAGATACTCTGCCCTAGTAAAAATCATTTTTGAGTACTTTGCTTAATTCTGGTCATCAGATTTTAGAAGGGACATACAGAAGCTTGAGAACATCCAGAAAAAGGGTCCCCAAATGGTGAGGAGCCTTGAGATTATGTAGAATTAGTCAAAGGGACTGAGGAGATTCAATTTAGAGAGAGAAGACATGGGGGATATAGCTAAATGATAGAAATATAGATATGTAACTATGTAGCTAGCTAGCTAGATGAGATAGATACTGTGCTAAGTGCTACTATGCAAGTTCAAACAAGCCAGATAGTCCCTACCTTCAAAAAAGAAGACAGTATATAAAGGGAAGCTAGAATGGGAGGAATGGTTATCTGAGCAGCTGTCCTAAAATGATGATTCTGATGATCACTTAAGAGACTGATGCTGATGATCAATTAGGAGAGGAAGGCCTCAATATTGAGGGGCTTTCCAGGACTGCAATGTAGTAGGTAAGGATAAGGAAAAAGAATCCTGAAAGAAACTCTAGGCATGAGCAGACATGTGAAGACATGATAACTGTCTTAAAGGGTCTGAAGGCCTGTCATGTTGAGTAAGAATAAGATGTGTTTTACTTTGTTCCAGAATATAGAAGTAGCAGCAATGGCTAGAAACTTTAGCAAGGTATATTTAGGGTCAATAAAATGGGAAACTTCACATTAGTTTTACCAGCCCAAAGAAGAAGCAGAGAATGGATCATCATTTGTCATATATTTGTAATGTTTTGTTTCTTCTTCCTGCTTTGCTGAAAAGGTCAAGGCAACTGAGTGGGTTGTCTCATCTCTCCTCTATGACCTCACTTGCTGTAAAAGGGATTTCTGTACAGGCACGGTTTGAACTCTCAGGTCACTTCCAACACTAAGACGTTGTGTTTCTGCCCACTACCTTACTAAAAAGGTCAGGAACATTGAAATGAGCTGCCTAATTTTCTTTCCCAAGTCCTCATCTATGTTCTTCCTTCAGAGAGGAAAAGAAGGCTTTCTCCATTTCTTCTTCCTCTAACTTTGCTTTCAATCTCACACATGCCACTTTAATCCTCTATGTCTTCGCTCTTCTGATCATTCCCATCT
The DNA here is from genome assembly GCA_011680675.1 of Gymnobelideus leadbeateri. Classification (NCBI taxonomy): domain Eukaryota; kingdom Metazoa; phylum Chordata; class Mammalia; order Diprotodontia; family Petauridae; genus Gymnobelideus; species Gymnobelideus leadbeateri. The sequence goes on along the minus strand of WOXC01006099.1, from coordinate 365,123 downwards.
TTTTAGTGTTTATATTTTCCCACTGTACTGGTTCTCTCTTCTACTTCCACACACTTAAGTTTCTCCAACCCAAAAAACCCTACATCTTGCCAGCTCAGCCTAAATATTACCATTTTCCCCCTTTATCATAAAAACCTTAAACTATCCTCATTCAATGATTTATAATTCCTCAGCTACCACCAACACTGACCTTTGCAACATGATTTCAATTCTTAGCCCTCTCCAAGATAATTAGTAGTCTTATTGTCACATCCTTTGTGGGGTTTTCATTCTCCCTAACAATTTTGACCATTCTCATTTTATCGATAGTTTCCTTCCTTGAATAACATATCATTGAATTCTTTTTGTTCCCCTTCTACTTCTCTGATTATTCCCTCTCCTTCTCCTTAGTTTTTCCTTTTCTAATTCCCTAAAATAGGAAATATCTAAAGACATTATTGGTGCTAGATTTAGAGACATCTCTAGTCCAAATGTTCAAACCAATGATTTGCACCCAACCTGTGGAAGAGCCTTCCAAGCTCATATTGTACTGATCAGCCACCATAAAACACACTGTACCTTGACCCCAGCAACATGATGTCATTTTTCCTCTTCGAGTATGGAGGACCAATAAAAACAACAATTTCTTGCTTTTGCTAACTATGTTTTGCATCAAAACACATATCAAGCAATGAAGTAACCAGAAACAAGTAAATAGAATGCATTTTGACTATAACACCATAAATAGAAAGGACAACAATATCAACAACTGAGGACTACATAATCATCATTATCAAGGATTTCTGTGAAGAGGAATTGAGAAAATATACCCCTTTCCCTTCTTAGCAAAGACAAAGCAATAAATAGATGTGGGAAATAATGCAATTTGTCAGTCACAATTGATCTATTGATTGTTTTAATAAATTAGTTTTTCCCCTTTCTTTTTTGTTCATTATTTTAAGGAATAGCTCTTTGGATACGGGAGGAGGGGCTAAATTTTGTAACCAAGATATAAAGGACAAAAGATCAATAAAATAATTTAAATATAAGATGAGAGGTGGGGGCAGCTAGGTGGCTCAGTGAGTAAGAGTGCCAGCCCGGAGTTGGGATGACTGGAATCCGTTCCGGCCTCAGTACTTAGCATCAACACATAAATAACTAGCTGTGTAACCTTGAGCAAATTACTTAACCCCAATTGCTTTAAAAAAAGATGAGAGGTGGTGAGAAAGAAGACATGTATCTGAAGGAAATGGGAGAGGACAGGAAAAGGAGCAAAGTGAAAAGGCTTGTTCTGACAAGAAGACGGGATACAGCATTATTTCATGTTGGGACAAAGAGGGATAGTATGGATGGAGACAGATTTTGAGATATGGAGGAAGAGAGATGAATGGGACAAGTATGGATAGCTTCAATGATCTCAGGAAAATAAGAGTTGAAGTCAGCAGCTGAAAGGGAAGGTGGAAATGGGTCATGGGGTGAAGAAGAAAAAAATGAATTAGATCTACAGAGTCTACTACAGAGAGTCAATTAGACATTAGTAAAACCCATGAGTTTTAGACATGAGTTGCCATACACCTACAACTATATAGTTGAAATTGACCTGGTGTGTATAGTTTCATTGCTTTCATGGCAGAATGCTTTGAATATCAAAAGACAAGGGGGGCAGGGATTTATAGGTGGAAGATAGTGTTTTTTAGAGCTGGCTAACTACGGGTTCAATTTTTTGAAGGAAGGGAGGTAAGGACAGAACAGGGGCTGTGGACTGCTTGAATAGAAGAGGGATCAGCGGCCATTATGAGTAAGAAGAAAAAGTTTACACAGAGTGAAACAGAGGGAAAGGTTTAAAAATAGGTGATATTGATTGGAAGAGAATTTCATAGGTCAATATATTGGAAATGGAAGACTTTGGAGTAATTGCAAACTCTTGGTAGCTAGCTAAAGCAGAATTTAACTGTCTGACTCCCAGCAACTGATGAACTAGGAAGTCATGATGTTAGAATGGACATGAAACATTAATAATGAAGTTTCTAGGAATGAGGGTAGAAGCAGTAATGAAAAGGAAAATCAGTCAAGTGATGAGGAAAGAAAAAGAATGATCTACCTGGAGGTTTATAGATAATATCAGGAGTCGTTAGAGTCTTTCACATGAAAGTTCAGAAAACATATTTACATTTAAGCTGGATGCCTTTGGATACTGAAGCTTCTACACTCAAGATACTTGGCACAATAGTTTCCTATATGATCTGTGATGAAAATTGTTGAGGCCTTTACACATTCTTCAAGAACTTAATGATCTCCTATTTGATATTTCTGGAGTCTCCCTGGATATTCAGCCTGTATCCTTCCTAGAAAAGCTTCTTAAATGCCTCATTTCTAGGGGTGACAAAGGAGCACTGACCCTGAGTCAATGTCAAAGCAATTTCTTTCATTAGAAAAACTAATAATAGGAACTGTTCAAGAGATTTCCCAGTGTGTTCTATTGAAGGAACTGTGAAGTTACATAGGAGAACCAATGTCATTCCATTTCACTCTAGGCATTTTACTAAATCACTTCCTTGGCCATCTAATAAAAAAAGTCTACTTATCAATTAAAATATACTATGGGCTACTTCAGTTGTGTTAGTACCAATCCAAATGGTAAAGTGATACATTTTAAAACCTACAAATACATTATTATTACATTACTTTAGCAGCAAACATATACAATGCCTGCTGTCAACCAGCTCATTCTCATTCTTGTTGAGGGTAAAGTCTTTGCAAATCTTCATCTCACCTAAATGTATTGACCACTGATTACCACTGTTGCCACTATAGATGCTCAATCATCACTCATGAAGAGAATTTTGAGTTAAATGTACTCAATTTGGAATTTCTCTTGCTTATGTTTTCTGTTGTATAATTGTCTGCATAGAAAACCCTGCTTTCTAGGGTTTCGAATTCAATACAAACTTTCAATGATATCCTATTCATGGAATCAATAAGGTATGAGCATTTAGAAAGACTTGAGGAAATCCTACAATATTTGTATAATTCAGTTCCTGAGAAGAGGAAAAACAAGAAAGAAGAAATTTGAAGTATACACTTTCAGATTCAATGTGATTTTATCGTTCAAATGTGGTGGCTCCACTGTCTTTGGGAGTGCTATAAAATGATGGAATACAACTGGGCTGTAAGAAATGATGAGCAGGTTGATTATAGAAAAAAATATGGAAAGGCTTGCATAAAGAGTGAAATGGGCAGAACCAAGAGAATGTTGTATACAGTAACAAGCAACATTGTTCAAAGAATAACTGGGAACAACTAAGCAACTCTGAGTATTATAAATGCTCAAACCAACTACAAAGGACCTATGAGGAAAAATGCTCTCCACCTCCAGAATACAGAAGTATATATAATATGGTTTTACATATCTCTATATCTGTCAAATGGTGACCCTCTTTAGTGCAGGATAGGGAAGGAGAGAGGAAGGGGGACAGTTTAGAACTTAAAATATAACAAAAATAAATAAATTTTCAAAAAAGAGTGTGTTAGGCAGAAGAAGTAGTAGAAAAGTGTGGCAGGGCTAATATGATTTAACATTTGCTTCATGTAGACTGGGTTATTTTCTCTTTAATCACAGTAGGGAAACTACCTTTGAGACTTAATTGAGATAGAGAAAGGGAAGTTCAAGTGGAATCAAGCCTCTTGATTGCTTAGGATATAAGAGTAAAATCTATGAGGAGCTATTGCTTTTCAGACTTGAAGAATTCCCACTACAATAAAGGTCAAGATACCTTCCTGTACAATGCTGGCCGCTGGATATTTATGCAAAGAGGAGTTATATCTGCCTGAAATAGTTACTGCTTTATCCTCATTCAATTTCTCTTTTATAGTTATGTAAACTTTTATTAAATTTGATTTTATCACTAATTTCAGTAGCAAGCCTTAATCACTTAGCAAGTTTGAAATTGACCTGGCCCAGAATATGAAGCTGTGAAAGAAATGTGTGGGCAGAAAATACCTCCCCCCCAGAAGATGCCACAGTCACATATAGAGAATGAGGGAGTGAGGAATCACTGATATGCAGCCCACATGCTCCACTAGTATCCCCTTTTTGTAAGGAGAAAAGGATGAAGACTCCCTCAGCCTGTTGGACAGGCCTGCAATGGTGAATTTAGGGGAAAGGTATAGTTCAGAGTAAGCAAACTTGGGTGTTTGGTAATCAGCATTGCTAGAAAGAATGTCCACCATGAAATATTCACAAATCCATTGTAAGTTTTGTCACTTTCTTTAACTGCTTTATCAATGTTCTCTGACATCTAACCCAAGTTGTTTTATGTAAGTTTTATGACGTACCTACCCTAAATGTTTCAAGCCTTCATTCTATCTTATTATCCTTCCATAAAAGGCAAACATTGCTAAGCCACTCCATCTCCTAGTAGATTGTGGTGCTTCTCGGCCAGCAGGATGTTTTCCAGAATGTCAAGCCCTTATTGATTTCACAGTCTGTGCTAGCACATTAAGAACACAAACCTCTGTTTCTTCCTGCTGACACTTCATTTTATAGAGTTGGAATTGTGCTGAGCCACAAGATGCCAGATGGCACCAAGACATTCATTGCCCACTGCTCATGAACAATGTTGTCTATATAGTGGAGTTATACACAGAATGGGAGAAAAAAAAATTAGCCTTTGTATTTACCATAGGGAAAGGAGGAGGAAAAGGATCACAAGTTTCATACCTGTCTGTCTGGCCTTGTAGTCACAATTTGTAGTGACCACAAGTCTCTTGTGATACTTTATTTTTGGAGGGGGAAGAATATAGGTAAATCTATACTTTCATTATGACACTAGACAGTTTTAAACCAGTAGTTAGGACCCTGGAAAGAAAAATGTTATAATGCAAAAAACACTAGACTTGAAATCAGGCAAAATCTTGCCTTCATGCATATTTCCAATGATTTTTTAGTACTGTGATCACAGACAAGTTAAGTTCCCTGACACTCATTTTCCTCATCTAGAAAATGTTGATCATAACATGTATAGAATCTAACCCACAGCACTGCTGTATAGCTCAAACAAGACAACCTGTATACAGCTTTTAAATGTTGAAGTACTATATGAAGCTGATTAATGACATTAAAGGCTTATTAGCAAGGAAAGTGCAATAAGCTACAAATTTATATGACAAAGCCTTGTAGAATATTGTGATTATATCCTTATAAAGCAATATCTTATATAAAAATGCTGAAAATATAAACTTAACAGTATATGAGGGGCTCTAGGTAATATATTTCCAGACACAACAAAGTATTTACCATGGTTTGATGAACTATATAGGCTCAACACTGAAGTGATGTGGAATAAGGCTGCCTCATTAATGATAATGCAAACTCATGCCAGGGGACTAAGTTGAGTCCTCACATGCTAAACTCTTGTTCTTCCTTAGATCTTGTCTGACCATGGAAGTTTGTTGCATAGTTTGTAACTATTATGAAATGTTGTTCCTCTTGCTTACCTGTCTTTCATTCCTGAGAAATTCCCCAACATTAAATCTTACTGGAGTCTCCCTTCTCAAGAATCCTGTTGGGATTTACCAATAGTACTATTCATTTGGTAAATAATGATAGCTCCGATATTATTGTGTTTAATCATTTATCACTATTATTATTATTATAATTATTAAACTTTTCTGCCACAGGGGCAGAGAGTCATAGCCAAGAGCACCGAACTCAGATTTGAAAGATCTGGCTTAAGTTCTGTTTCTTGTGTCACTAGCTATATGACCTTGTACAAGTCATTTAATGTCTCAGAGTTTCAATTTTTTCATCTGTAAAAGAAGATGATGTCTGACTTACCTGCCTCATGGGAGGCTGTGTGGCATGAGGAATGAAGAGTTGGTCTTGGAGCTAGGAAGACCAGAGACAAACTATTAAACCTCCGTGCAACTCTTTAAAGAGACTAAAAGTTGCAGAGAAGACACTGAACTGTATCAGCAGAGGGAGTTTCCTTGGCTAAGGATTCCTTATACCAAAGAAATCACAAGTCTGTTCCTTATTCCTACCCTATATACCTCAGAGAATTTTTGTGATATAAATTAAGATAGATATTAAGGAAAGTATCTTGCAAACTCTAAGCCTACACAAATGTAACCAGATTAGTATTAGCCTTGAAGGAAAAAATGAATACTTTTTGTCTGCACAGTGAATGTTAATCAATCAAACAGGAGACATCTTTTTGAAAAAAATTCCAATTCTAGTTTTTTGTCTATTTAAAAAAATTTAGTTCAAAATTCTCTCCCTCTATCTCTTCCCATCCCCATTGAAAAGACAAGGAATATGATTTAAATCATATATGTGAAATCATGCAAAACATAATGCCTTGTTGGGGAAAAGGCAAGAAAAATAAAGTGAAAAAAAGTACATATATACTTCAGTTTGCACTCAGAGGTCTCTAGTTCTCTCTCTGGAGGAGGCCACTTTTTTATCATGAGTCTTTTGGAAGTATATTGGATCATTGCATTGATCATACTAGCTAAGTCTTTCACAGTAGATCGTGGTTATAATATAACAGAAGACATTTATCAAGCACTGGAAATACAAAAATGAATCCCTGAGGAACTTAGATTTTATGAGGGAAACAACACACATATGAAAAGGTAGTTGTTCAATCACATCTGACTCTTTATGACATTCACAGACCATAGAACACCAGGCCATTTTATCCACCACTATCTCCCAAAGTCTGTCCAAATTAATGTTCATTGCTTCTATAATATTGTCTATCCATCTCATCCTCTGCTGTCCCCTTTTCCTTTTGCCTTCAATCTTTCCCATCAGGGTCTTTTCCAATGACTCCTGTTTTCTCATTTTGTGGCCAAAGTATTTCAGCTTATGTTTCAGTATTTTACCTTCCAGTGAAAAGCCTACATTTAATTTTTTTTCACTATTGACTGATTTGATCTCCTTGAGTCCAAGGGACTCACTCTCAAAAGTTCTCTCCAGTACCACAATTCAAAAAAGTCATTTCTGTGATGCTCAGCTTTCCTTATAGTCTAGCTTTCAAAGCCATACATTACTGCTGGAAAACCCATAATTTTGACTATACAGATCCTTTCTGGCAAGGTCATGTCTCTGCTTTTCAGTATGCTATGCAAAAAAGGTACAAACAAATTAAATCTGAAATAATTTTGTAGGAAGAAGGCAGAAGCAGCTGGTGAGGTCATGAAAGGTGTCATGAGGAGGGCAGCATTTCAACTGAGCTGAGTTGTGAAGGAAACTAGTGATTCTAAAAGGCTAAGTTGTTGTTCCTCCTTCATTTTTTGAAGAGGACCGATGACATCAGCAGGGTGAGGTCTTGACTTGTGTGTGAATCGGAATTAAGTGATGCAGTGCTGCACAGTTATCAGCCTCACTCTCTTCCAGAGCCATTGAAGTCCAGTATCAAGACAAAAGTCAGGACAGCTGGAGATGGTTTGGTATGCAGCGCATGATCTTGGTCTATGTCTGACCAAACTCTAAGCACTCCACAGCACCTGCTTCAGCCATTTCCATAACCTTCATAGAAACAAATTGTTCTTATCCATCCATGCTACTTGGGGAAGTCTTCACATGCTTGGGGCATACATGCCCCTAACTCACCAATGGATTTGAAGCCTGTCAGCTACCCTTTTTTGGGGGGGGGCAGTGGAGGTTTTTTTCACATGCAGTGATGATGAGAGTTTTAAGGGACTTTCAAGGAGAATGAGGAGAGAAGAAGGGAAAAGCAGTTCTGTCCTACAGTAGTGATATAACTAGTATAGTATATAATGCTCAACATACCCATAGTGCCCTTCTATAAGACCATAAGAGATGACCTCTATCTAAATAGACAAGCTAGGATGTCAGCATAACTCACTTTTATGTTTTATGGAAGATGCTCACTCAAGAAAAGGAGCAGAAAAAAAAAGAAAAGAAAGGACAAACCTTACTCAGCTCCAGCTGTACTTTCATCTTTGTTTTTCCTTAAATTTATTCTCTTAATTAATTTCCTGAATTTAATATTATTTTTCATCAACACTTGTGCTTGATCCTATTATTATGTTGCGGAATAGCCCTTATTTAGACCACGATGGCACAATGTGATCTATGAGGAAGAAAGGGTCTTTCTTAGCTCTTGACTGGGAGTGTCACCTCTCACCCCAAGTCCATTGTTAGAGAGTATAGCAGCAAGCACCCCACCATCCCCAGGGTGGCTGTCAACACAGGTTCTTAGATCTACTTTTCTAAAGGAAAGCAACTCAAAATGGGTTAACAAGCTTACTTTAATCAATCAAACTTATATCATTTACCTAGTTCAGGAAATAAAGGTCAGCACCCGGAACTTCAGAGTATAGAGACAGAAGTTATAAGACAGAGAAACAGATCAAGCAGACAAGCTTCCAAACTGTCTGACCCTTACATACATCTATACCTAATCACAGTTACCAGAGAGGGAAGCATCAATATCTGGCTTTTCAAAGCTGGGGGGCTCCCAATGGGTGCCCAGATTCTCATCCGATCAAATCACATAACACTTCTCAAAGTGAGTGCCCTCATATCAGGGATTATATAGCCTTCTCCTGACTCAGAGAATGTAACAACCCTCTTGACCCACTGCCCCATCACAAAGCACCAATGTGTGGGCATTCCTGAAAAACAAGCCTCCCACCACAGGCTCCAGGTGTACTTAACCTAGGGGCAGGGAAGATCTTAAAAATGTATATTCCTATAAAAGAGAGTTATGCTTTTTAACTGGGGTCAAAGTCAGAGTCATCTCATAGCTACCCTCCTAAGTGTAGAATTGCTATGAATTTGGGCCTTGATTGATCTACCTCATTGATATGAGTCAAAGAACTAGGAAATGGAATATAGTGCTCCTTTATTTTGAGAAAAAGTGGGGCAAAAATAACATAATTAGGAAAGGAGGTTCTTCCACTAGAAGAGCTGTCAAATCATTTTTTTTAAAATAGGAACCCTCTGATCAAAATCCTCAACCTGTTAGACAAGGTACATTAAACACATAGACCTGCAGGGTTTAAATCCTATATATTTTTTTCAGGTCTGCAAGGGAGACAAGTGGAAGGTCATGTTTCCTACCATTGATGATAGAGTAATATTCTTTGGACTGTACACTTCCTTCAAGTTTTCCATCACTTCACAAAATCATGTTCCAATACCTGCTATATCAAGAGCTAATAGTTGACTTTGATGACACTTTGATCTGTTTTATAGACCCTCTTCAATATTTCAAGTTAATGAATATTGTCCTTAACTACCTATTAGATATGAAAGTTCACAAAGCTATAGAAACAACCATTTCAATAAAAAGAACTGGGACTCCTGGGCATTATAAAAGACAGAAGGGCAGTACAAGTTGGATAGCAAAAAGTATAGACAGTTTTTAAGTAGAGGAAGGAGTGGGTACAACTTCTACAACCAAGAACCTACAATTTCAGTGATTTCTGGGTTCCAACAACTCCTTCACACAATATTCTTTACATTTGTTGTACCCTTCACAGATCGAATCAGATAACCAAAGACTTTTGGATGGATTCCCTCCTGCAGAAAGACAATGAATTGTGACTCATTATTTCTTTGATCTTAACATAATCCTGACCCAGAAAAGCCATTTGTAGTTGAGACAGCTATCTCTGTCTTGATTGAGGACTACTTTATTCTAAGGGGATAGTGACCTCAGGCATTTTGACACTCTACATAATTTTGGGGAATTTTCAGTAACAGGAAAGACATATTATTTCAGTATAATCAAGAAGCAGTGTGATATAAAAGACAAAGGAGCTGATGTTGTTGTTCAGTCATGACTCTTTGCAACCCCATTTGGGGTTTTCTTGGCAGACACTGGACTGGTTTGTCATTTCCTTCTCCAGTTCGTTTTACAGATGAGAAAACTGAGGCAGAGTTAAGTGACTTGCCCAGGGTCACACAGCTAGTGATTGTCTGATGCCATATTTGAACTCAAAATATGTCTTCCTTACTCCAGGCCCAGTGCTCTATCCACTGTACCTTCTAGCTGCTTTAGGCTGCTGTTCAAATTCTACTTCTGATGCTATCTGTGTGATTCAAGATACTGAACTCTCTGAACTGAAATTAGTATAATAATTTCCCCCCCCCATGTTAAAGGATTTTTATAAGAAAGAGCTCTTCAAATCATAAAAAGTTATATAGAAATATGAGTTATTATTACTAGATTCCTACATGCTGACTTGGACTTCACATCTTGCTTGTCACTTGATACTGATTTTGACTCTGATCCTGTACTGGATGCCACCTTCCACCTCTTACCCTTCAGTGGCATCACCCATATAACCATTTCTAACTTTGGCCTACCACAAAGCACAATCTTGCACTTATGTGTACAAGAAATCCTCAGTTGTAATCCCCATTTCTGGCTTATCGTTATCATATATACACTCCTTAAATGGGGAAGTCAATATCAGTGCTATCTAAGCTGATCAGGTAAAGCCAAATTGACTAATATTTATTCATTTTGAATGATTACAATATATCTGATAAAATCAGTTTTATTATTTTTTTACAGAAAGCTTAAAACTACATGTAGGTGACCAATATATATATGACCTATTATTTTAAACCACAATGGATCATGTAGTTCATTTACTACAACATTTAAATTACATGGACAGAAATGTTATCATCTATAACATTGAAAAAATTTAAATTGTTCCTATGCATACATTAGACATTTATATATAAACATTACTGATTTAAGAATGCCCAACAGCTCAAGCCAAGGATCACAGAGGAAAGCCAAGTCTCCTAATTTCTCATCCAATACTACAAATTATTTTTAAAAGTAGATTTTATAAACAAATCCCAGAGCTCTTTGGGACAATCATTCCCTGAATGATCTCATTCATTTCCATGGCTTTCTCTGTCATCTGGTCTCTATTAAATTGTAAGCACCTTGAAAGCAAGGATTGAATCACTTTCATTCCATAAGAACTTCTTTCATAGACCTCATGGGAGAACAATATGTATTAGCCAAATAAAGTGTATTGTTAATGTGTGGGCTTGTTATTTCTAATGCTTAACTTAGTAATGACTAGTTAAATAGACAATAAAGACTGTATCAAATTTGCAGACCACTATTGTAATTCTTAGACTTGGACTAACTTATTAATGGGGAAAAACAGGCATTAGGGGGATTCTGAATGATTTTTTTGTGTATAGTATGTAGTAATTGAAAACTGGTTATGCTATTTTAGAGGAAAGCATGAAATAGAAATAATCCATTAAATAATGTGGACATAAAGACAATGCTTCTTACTTTTAAATTAATGGTACATTTGTTATGGTTATTATTTAAAGCGATAGAAGAAACCTCATCTTGTTAAAATTTCACCCTGAACTTTGCAAGGATCATAAAATGTCTAAGAAGTCAGACTAATTAGGTTCCACATAGTTAATCAACAAACAGCTAAACAAAAGCCTCTGCCTCTTGTGACCAATCTATGAAAAGATATGATTTTGCCTCTGTCCCCTCAAGGAAACTCACAGAAATATTCAGCATACAAGATTTCCAAAGATATAAATAAAGAGAAAAGTCACAGTTGGGAGAGAAGAAACAACTCAAGAGAGAAAGCCCCAGTGAGTAAAGGTTTTATAGAGCTTGATTCATTTTGAATTCTTAGTATTTACTACAAATGAAAAATTTTCAAGGCTTTCAGAGATAGCTACATCTGTCATATTGCTTTGTGGTACAGAGCATGAAAACATAATTCATTTTTCTCAGCTAAAAGGACCAGAGAAGAGAAAAGATATATGACTTTTGAGAAAAGATGTATTGTTGACCTCTGCCTCTGGCTAAAATTTAGTCTCCAAGAAGTGAAACAAAAAGAAAGTCCTGAACGAGGTAAAATATCTGTTAATGTCTATGGCTTGTAGGTCAGTATCTAGACCCAAACAATGTTACATTTGTTCAGACCAATATCTACGGAGGAGACCAAGCTTCTAGAAAAGGAAAAGTATAAATATTGTCATTTTCAAAATTCTATTGAAATATTTTTCTCTCTATTTTAAATCATAAATACTATCACAATTTGCTGTTGTCCAATTGTTTTTCAATTGCATCCAACTCTTTGTGGTTTCCTTGGGAAAGATCCTGGAGTGGTTTGTCATTTCCTTCTCCAGCTCATTTTACAGATGAGGACTGAGGCAAGGAGAGTTAAGTGACTTGCCCGGGGTCACACAGTTATTATGTGTCTGAGGTCAGATTTGAACTCGGTAAGATGAATTCCTGACTCCAGGCCCAACATTCTTTCTACTGCACCATATAGCTGCACCCCCATCACAATAACGAGCCACAATATTGTGACATTTTAACATTTTAAATTATTTTTAAATTTTTTTTTCCTGGGGTGGCTAGGTGGCGCAGTGAGTAGAGCATCAGCCCTGGAGTCAGAAGGACCTGAGTTCGAATCCGGCCTCAGACACTTAATGCACACACAAACAAAAACCTAGCCGTGTGACCTTGGGCAAGTTACTTAACCCCAATTGCCCTCCAAAAGGCAAAAAAAAATAATAAAAATTTTTGCTTTTAGGAGGGCAGTTGGGGTTAAGTGACTTGGCCAAGGTCACATGGCTAGTAAATGTTAAGGCTGAGGCCAGATTTGAACTCAAGTCCTCCTGAATCCAGGGCCAGTGCTCTATTCACTGTGCCACCTAGCCACCCCGATATTTTAACATTTAATTAAATAACGAGCCTATGAGGGAGAGAAGTAGTCTCAAAATGAATAAGATTCAAGCCCTGCCTTTGATATATATATATGCTGACTGTATGACAGTGGGCCAATCACTTAGTGTGTTAACACCTAAATGACACAGTGAATAGAATACTAGGCCTGGAGTCAGGAAGACCTGAGTTCAAATCCAACCTCAGACACTTAGTAGCTGGTCACCCAAGGCAAGTCACTTAAATCTCCACCTCAGTTTTCTCAGCTGTGAAGTGGGGATCATGGTAGCACCTCCCTTCCAGGGCTGTGGTAAAGATCAAATGAGATAATATATATAAAGTGCTAAACATGTTACTTAGCAAGTAGCAGGCACTTAATAAATGCTTATAGTAGTAGTACCTCTGGGCAGGTTGAAGAAAGCCTACTGATCTCCTTCAGAAGAGAGTTTTCTCACATGAATTTTTTATGCAAAGGTCCCATTCAATTAAAAAAGTGTTTTTAAAATCTATTTAAACTCATTGAAGAAAAATGCCTTTCCCATGAGGTGATAGGCAGTTGGTTGGTGCAATAGATAGAGGACTGAACCTGGAGTTAGGAAGATTTGAATTCAAATCCAGCATCAGTCATTACTAGCTGCATGACAATAAGCAAATCACTTAAGTTAATCTGCCTCCATTACCTCATTTATGAAATGAATATGATAAAAGCATCTACCTCCCAGGGTTGTGGTGAAGATAAAATTATATCATGTTTGTTTAGAGTTTTGCAAGCCTTGAAGCTAGCTGTTGTTACTAATTAATATTTGCTAAATTTGAATTTGAATGGTATGAATACCACACCCTCAGGATGATAGTGGGTTCGCCTCACTGGAGGAACAAATTGTTAAGATATGGACCCCAGCGAGCCTGAATCCAAACCCAGCATCCTTTCCTCTATCCAGGGGTGGGGAACCTATGGCCTTCTAGATCCTTAAGTGTGGATTTGGATTCAGTCAAAAGGTCACACTTAAGGATCTAGAAGGTCACATGTAGCCTCTAGGCAGCAGGTCTTTTGGTCACTTTTGGACACCCTTTCTTTATACCATGCTGCCTCTCAAATAATGCTATTAAATATTGCCAGGCTGAGCTAGACAGAAGTCATAATCTCATTTATGACTTCATAAGCTATGTCTATGTGACAAGATATCCTTATGACACCGTCTCTATATAACATTTTCGGCAGAAACTAAATTATCGCTGGGATTTTGTTATAGAAGAGATGCTTTTCAGCTATACATTGGTTTAGATAGCTTCAGAGGTCCCTTCCACTCTGAGGCTCTACAGTACTATGAATAAAGTTTAATTGTAATGAAGCACGATGTATTGTGAAATAGAATGCCCTCTTTTTATTAGATTTGGAAACATCTGTCTGGATACAACTTAGCTACTTTCCTGGCTTTTTAATGCCAGAGATGGATAACACCGAAACTGTCACAGGATAATGGAAAATGTTGGATGTAAGCAATATCATCATCAGCACATAGATAAAATGAACATCTGCTATTCTGAAACTCAATGAAAAGACTACAAAGCTGAAATTACTTTCTTTCCAGTGGTAAGTCAAAGCAAGAGATGTATGTTGTGACATTTGATGCCTTAATATTGCAGTTCAGAGTTAATGCTAGGGGAAATAAATTATTAAAATGTAGGAAAAGTCTACACAGGAAGAAAAATGTCTGAATATTTAGGGCCATGCCCTTAAACCTGGAAGGGACATCTCATATAACACCCTTATTTTGCAGAAGAGGAAACTGAGGCCTAGAGATGAAAACTGACTTGTCCAAATTGACATAGGTACTAAGTGACATAACAGAATTTCAAACTTATTTCCCCTGAATGTAAACTTCTTTTCCCTGCTTCCTCATGGCTCCGTAAATCGCTAATACGGATTTCATGAATTGGCATTGTGTTTTATATTTAAGAAAAGGAACTATGAGACAATTTTTAGATAACATTCATACCTTAAATATAGTTCATAGGGACAAGAAGCAATCATAGATAATGAGTGGGAAGGTATTTCAAAAGACATCTAGTCCAACATTCTCATTTGACATATGAAAAAACTGAAGCACAGAGAAGTTACTTAAATTGACAAAGGCCACACAGATAATAAGTGGCCAGGCTGGGATTCTAGGCCAGGTTGTCTGGCTTTCACATTCAGCATTGTTTCCACTGAGCCATGCCGTCTCTCAACTCAAGAATGTTATTTGGTACCCCCAAGCTGAGCTAGAGGTCATCGTCTCATTTATGAGTCTATATAAAGAAAAAAAAGAAACCTAAAACAAACTAAAAAAAAGCCAGACTGCTTTCTTTTGTCTTTCAAATTTTGGTTGACTTAGCTGATGTTTTTGATATATGCAGATAATGCCACTCAATCTCAATGAAACATCCTTTCTTAACAATATATCCACTAGGAATATCATTCCATTTTAAACTTCATATTAGTTCTCTACATACAAATTTCCTTCTCCCTGCTTTTTAAGGGATAACAACATGAATTTGAATGCTTGAATATATGTCATGTGTGAATATCTAAAGTTCATAGTTATGTTTATTACCAATATTTATGGATTGTGATGCATGAAAATATATGGCAGACTGTGTTAGAGTTGTGGTATAGACAGCATAGCTCTGGTGGGAATCACCACTTAACACATTTTTAAAAAATGTGGTTTTAAATGGATGCTTATAAATGGTTACCAGATTGCTTCAAGGCAGCAGGCAAACCAAATTTGAGCCATTTTCAAGGTTTTATTAGAATGTAACTAAAAAAATAACCCTTGACAATATGTTGGAACGGAGAGGATAATGGGTTTGTAAGCAAAAGTTCAAGATTTCAACCCAACCTCTGTTATATAACTCTTTGCTTGACATTGGGCAAGTTACTTAGCCTTGTTTGGCCTCAGTTGCCTGATCTGTAAATTGAAGAAATTGAGTGGAATGATATCTAAATTCCTTTTCAGATCCCAATCCTAACATTTCTTACTTGTCTGAACATAAGGCTGTAAAATTGTTCCTAGGGAGCAGAATATTTATATAAATTCTAGAGAGTAGGATGTCAGGTGACAGAAAACACTCTATTTTATAACTAAATTTCTCTTCTTTTATAGAAAGCAGTTTAGTCTTTCATAGAACTAGTAGATTCTACATGTTTTGTGGATTATCCAGGCCCCATATCTGCCTCATTGTCTGATGCTTTTCATATTTCATTTTACACCACCACATCTTCCTTAGAATGAGTTGAGGAAAGGAAGTAGAATTCAAATATGCTTCTGCCCTTGATTTCTTTAGTGCCCCTTCTACTTTTTTTCTACTATATACTGGTGCTATGATGCTTGAGTCCAAATATGGTGGCCCCACTGTTATGGCTAAATATTTTTTAAAAAACTGAAAATATGCCATTATTTCTCATCTTTTGCTATTAAATATCCTTTGAGTTTTATCTTTAAATGGCCTAGGGATTTTTGCTTCATGAATTCTCTCACCGAATATTTTCTAAAATCACTGCTGTTTTCACAATTTTCTGTCATTTTATGAGGTGATATTAGAAATAATCTTTCATTATCTAATCTTGTAAGGTTTTCCAAATGAATTTGTGTTCTATACTGTTGTTACTCTTGGCTGACATTTCTCTCCACTGAGCAAGGAGATCAAATGTTTCTGTTTTGTTTTTCCTTTGGTTGAGGCTTTTTATAAGTTTTTTGGTCTCCTTGTTATTACATGTTTTACATTAATTAAATTTCTTTATAAAGTGGTCTATGTGAATGTCTAAGCTTTTATTCATTCCTCTTTTTTTAGCATCAATACCTGCTTTAGATTGGTTGAAACTGTCTTAATTACATGGCTTATAATCTCATTTTTTCTTTAATTTTGTAATGATTTTCTCTTTTCTCTTACAAGTTAATGTTTTCACTGTATACAGAAAACTGATTTGAAATCTCGACATAGTAACTCCCTACATGTTAAAATATAATTAATGTCATTTTTATTACTATATAATTCTTAAACATGGGAAAGATTGTGTAAACTGATGTAAAGTGGACTGAGCCAGGAAAACAATTTAAATAATATTTTAAACATTAACACTTTTGAAGGACTTAAGAACTTTAATCACACAATGACTGAACTTGATGCCAAAGAACCCATGATTAAGCATGCCACCCATTGCCTGAAGAGAGACAATAAAACAATAAAAACTTTTAGTTAAACTTCAAAGACTTACAGTTGGACAGTGAAATCTGTTTGAAGAGGTACAGCATATTTCCCTTAGTCATTCGTTGTTCAGCCTTTTTTTCAGTTGTGTCTGACTTTTCATGACCCCATTTGGGATTTTCTTAACAAATATACTGGAGTGATTTGTCATTTCCTTCTCTAGCTCATTTTACAGATTAGGAAACTGAGGGAAACAGGATTAAGTGACTTGCCCAGGGACACACAGATAGTATCTAATGGTAAAAGCCATTTGAGTGTATTTTCATCTTTTATGCCAGACCAAAATGGGCAGATGATTTCCTCCTTCCTTTCCTGTGTACTCCTTTAGGATTTCTTCCTTCCCTTACTAACTTCAGCTCTGGCATAGATAATACAACCTTAAAATACTTCAGCAAGCCTATTTTTTTTCCCAGGAGTAAGTGTTTTCCTTTGGGAGTGGGAGGATGAGGGTCTGCCACCATTGTTAGATTCAGGGTTTATGCCAATATCTAATCTCTTACCTATTGAAGGGTATATAGCGGTCTGGGGCCTTGTAACTAAGAACTTGACATATCCCTTAAAAGTTAGGAAATGCACTGGGGACAAGATATGTGCTAAGGCCAGTCAGTCAATCAATTAGTCAGTAAACATTTGTTAAACACCTATCAGGTGCCAACCACTGTGCTAAGCACTGAGAATACAAAGAAAGACAAAAGACAGTTTCTGCCCTCAAGGAGCTTACAGCCTAATTAGGGAGACAGCATGCAAATTACTATGTACAATCAAGAAATATACAGGGTGAAATTGAAAAAAAAAAAAACCAGATGGAAGGTACTAGAATTAAGAGGAATCAGGAAAGCTTTCATGTAGAAAAGGTGGGATTTTATCTGGTCCTTGAAGGAAGTCAGGGAAGCCAGGGTGAGATGAGGAGAAAGGGTGTCCCAGGCTTGCAGGACAGCTAGTAAAATACTTGGGCAGGGAGATGGAGTGTCTTGATCATGAAGCAGCTAGGAGATCAGCGTCACTGATCAAGAGGTATAAAGTATAAAACTGGAAAGGTATGTGTGTGTAGGGTTGAGGTAGGGGAAGGGGTACAGGTAGGTAGATTATTAAGGCCTTTGAATATAGAATTTAGGATTTTATATTTTATCCTGCACATGATAGGGTGCCACTGGAGTTTATTGAGTGGGGTCTGGGGGAAGGGGATGGGAAAATTACTCTGACAGTTGAGTGGCATGTGAACTGGAGTGGGAAGATACATGTCCATGAGACTAACCATCAGGCTCTAACAATAGTCCAGGCATTAATGTGATTAATGCATAAACTACAGTGATGGCAGTGTCAGAGTTGAGAAGGGGTATGATGTAGGAGATGTTGCAAAGGAAAAATGAATAGGATTTTGGCAGAAGATGAGATGGGGGAGAGACAGACAGAAAGACAGATAGAGACAGAGAGCAACCCAGAGAGACAGAGAGAAAAAATGAGGTTAGGAAGTCAGGGAAGCCAGGGTGAGATGAGGAGAAAGGGTGTCCCTGGGTGTCCCTTCCTTCAAAACCTAGGTTAGGATTCTAATCTAGGTGGTGAACTCTACATGAAATGGAGATGAAAAGGGAAAGTAATACAGGCATGAGGACAGCATCAATATAAGAAGGAAAGAGGAAGGAAGAAAATAAGGAAAGAAAACTGACATTAAAGTGTATACTATGTGCCAGGTACTGTTAAACCCTTTAAAAATATCTCACAACAGCCCTGCAGGGATTATTATTATGTCCATTTTATTGTTGTGGAAACTGAGAAAGACAAAGATTTAAGTGACTTGCCCAGCTTCACACAGTTAACTGTCTGATGCTGAATTTCATTCTACTAATTCCAGGCTAAGTTCTCTATTCCAACACTTAGAAACTTCATTTAGAATGAAACATGTATCTTGAACATGGCCAATGCAGGAATCTGTTTTGTTTCCCTCTATTTTTTAAAGGTTTTCTTTTCTTTTTTCTATTTTAATAGGAATGAATTGGAGAGAAGGAAAAGTTTCTTTTTTTAATTAGGAAAATTAAGTTAAAAAAAAAAACAAATACAGAAGAATTGGTAGGACCAGTTGTGTGAATGATTCTTTTTTATTCTTTTTATAGAGATAATCTTCCCATAGAATTGATGACCCTACTAGAGTCTCACATATTCTAGTGAGACAATATATCATCAAGAAATAAGCTGTACAAACCATTGGAGAGACTTGACCTCTTGAAATATCTGAACTTAAGGTGGATGGTATAGATTGCTTCCATAAAAGAGATTAAACATCTATGTTTGCATATTACATCAAAGTTGAATTCTGTCAAATAAAATACCCTCTAGATATTTCCATCATGAAAGAATTATTGAAGGCTTTGAACTGAAATATTCATTTCCAACTCTGGATCAAATTTTAACATTCATCTGTCTTTGCTAGTCAACAATCTACTCTCCTTCCTCTTCTCCCCAACCACCAATTTGGTATTATTATTATACTGAGGTATAGACACAGGCCTTGATCAGTCTTCTGAGGATATTAGATAGCTATTGTTTTTGAAAAATAAGCATATACAATTTATAATCACTTAGGGCCTTTCTTTGACCTTACAAAGCATTACCCATCCCCTTTTTCTCTGCCCTAATTTTCCATACAAACAGGATGGCTTCACTGAACACATTGTATTACCTGACAGTGATGCTTACTGCTCCTTTGGGCAAGTTTATCCTGGTGTTCACTGAAGATTCAAAAGGAGGAAAAAAGTTTTTTCCCCTTTTTTAATATGATGTCTTTTTAGCTCTCTCAAGAAGAGCTCTCCCTTCATAAAATTCTGTCTAAAATTCCAATCACCATGAGCCTTATGTCCTTAGGGGCTCCCAGGACATTTTAGCAAGTTTCATTTGCCTACAGCAAGCACTGTACTGATTGGCTTCTATTTTATTGTGCCATAAAAATGGGAATATTCCATCCAGAAACAGAGCCAAAAATCTGCATGTACTGATAAAGAACTTAGGGCAGTACAAACCTGTGGCCACATAATACTGAAACTGATTCTCAGTTGGCTTTAGAGATAAATTTTTAGCGCCTTCAATCTAGACCTTTTGGCACTAATGCACACTTTTAGATGACAGGAAAATGGCACATGATTAAACTGACAAGTTGAGAATGGTCAATATCCCTTATAGGTCATTACTGTAGAGGAAAAGCCACATGTTACCAGTTTGGGACAGAAAATTCCACGTGCAAAAAAAGGAAGGATAATCCCCCAAAGAGCAAAGCATAAATTTATGTTACTATTGGAAGTAATGGTATGGATCCAACATGATCTTCCTAGACTGTTCTCAAATTGGAATGGTTTGTGCACTTTAGACATATTTACATCACCTTTTCTTTCAATGATATTTCAAATTTTAGCACTTCTGACCTCCCACATTAAGAGCAGAGTTAAAAGTGGAAAACCTACTGCCAGAAGCAGTAAAGTTATGAAGACTAGTGATATTACTAGCTATTCCAAAATGGAAGGTGCCAAAAACTCTGCAGAAAAATCTATTCTCAGCAGATTTCTAGCTCAGTTTTGGAATTTAAGCAGGTAAAGAATACATGGGAAAATATTGGAGGCTGAGATTTTCTATCATGAATAAAACCTTTGGAGCTATATTCTTTTAATATTCCAGAATCCCCTGTGTGATGTTAATTGAGGGAAAAGCAAAGTGTCTTAGCAGACTCAATATCATGTCCTGTTCTTTGACAGAAGTGGTGGAACATACAGGGAATTTCACAAAAGAACCAGGCAACCAGTAATGCATAAAGTAATGTCTTTCAATAATATGTGTTTTAAGTCACATAAGTCAAAATTCATCTGCATATAAGAACATGGAGGAAGAACAGGTGCAGAAGAGATTTGATTTGTCAATCAATAAGCATGCATTAATCAACTAGTAGTTGTTAACTGTTATGCTAGATGTTGAGGCTACAAATGAACTGAATGAAGCAATGCCTCCTGAAAAGGAGTTTCCACTTTAATGGGATAACAAATAGATATATAAGTATATAGAATAAATATAAAGAATATAAATACAGATACAGGATCATTTGGAAGGGAATGCAGTAGAATTTGGGGGGGTGGCAAAGGGTACAAATAGGACACCAGCAACTAAAGAAGTCAATTACTAGAGCTGCCAGTCATGGCCAGAAGTAGAAGGTCAGTGATTGTACTTGAAAGAGTTGGCTTGGAGCTGGTACACTGAGTGCTATCAAGTTCCCAATCACATCCTCCAGTAGGTACAGGTATGACTGTGTTGGGATCACCTTCAAGAAAGGACAGTTCAATGAGACAATAAATGGTCATGGGTTTTAATAGGCAAGGGGCAGATTTTCTCTCACACACCTCTGGTTACTTTCCTATCTCTGATGTCAGTCAGGCAGATGTTAGATATTGTCCAGTGAATCAAGTAAGAATTGAAATAACAAGGTATGTAAGTTTCTAGAATATGGACAAGAAGAGAGGGCATGCTTTGTGTCCACAGAAAATATAGCCTACTACAAATGGGCTTTAAGGATCTTAGAGAGGTCCATGAACTCAAAGCATCTTATATTGTATAACAGCATTTCGTTAAATTACAAGAAACCTATTTTTATTTTGCTTTGAAAGCTGAGATAGAATACAGTTATGAAGTTTCTACAGAAGAAAAAGTAACCCTTCTTTGAACCTGTTCTACATAAATGGAAAGCTTGATACATTTGTCCCCAGAATAATATAAACGTGAGGTAAGGGATGGACTGTTTTATTTTTTCTCTTTATAGCTTAGTGCCTAGCACAATGTCCTTGAAGACATGTAATAAGTGATTGATAAGTTGAATTTAAACTGAACTATTGCTCATTAATGTAACATCTTATTTGTAAATTTTATTTCAATCAGATTCCTTTTAAGGGATTATTTGCAAATTGGGATATTTGGAATCACGTTGGGAAATGTCACTCACAAATATGTGTATGTGTGTGTGTACAAACACATATATACATACGTATACATATACATACACATATACTATACATATATGCACTTGTATACACACACACACACACACATATATATATAAAACATATGTGTATACATATGTATTTTTTTGGAGGGGGGAAGCCAAGGCAATTGGGAATAAGTGACTTGCCCACGGTCACACAGCTAGTGTGTCAAGTGTCTCAAGCCAGATTTGAACTCAGGTCCTCCTGACTCCAGGGCCAGTACTGCACCATCTAGCTGCCCTTATACACCCTATACATATATATTTTAGAGAATAAATTCTGTAATATAGTCTAGCCAAAACTGATAAGCAGCTTTATGTGACAAAGTGACATGAATTTTGCTCAGCACTGTTAATTTCACTCTCAATTTACTAGTAAAGAACCAATAAAATTTATAGTTCAAACTAGTCCTACAAAACTATGGGTAAAATAAAGAGGTAAATGTCACGACATTCATAGTTATATATTTACTTCTTACCTACTTTCCAGGGGAGTTAAGAAGATTAAATGCAGATGCAAATTATTTCCAAACTTAATAAATTTGAATTTCTACTAATTTGAAATAACTTCTACTTATTTCCTAAAGCAGTAAAAAAGAATCAGAAGGTGAAATCAACAAACTACTCACAATAAGCAATCTAGGAATTGAAGCCAGTTTGGAGATAACATATATATTCTTTGCTATTTCTTTGCTGCTGACAACTAACACATTCATTTGACAGTAGATAAGATATGAGGGTTTAGTTATGTCAACTGTACTGAACCAACCTCTAACCTGCGGATGGCCAGAGCAGAATAAAGCAGGCTAGAGACAGGTGAGTCAGGAATCAAACAGAAGTTTAATTTCAAAGTGAGGGTAATGGCTTGCAAGCAAGGAGGCAGATTAGACACATGTGCAGGGCCCTGCCCCTACTGGGGGACCTAAGGCATCAGGGCTAAAGGATGATTTATCTGTTTGTGGCTAAACAAAGGGTCAAACAGTATAGCATAACAACAGTAGTGAGGCACAAAAGCAGCAGGGAAGCAAGGTTGTCTAGTGACAAAAAGTCCATGCACAATAGGGCTTTGTGTCTGGGTCTGTTGGTTCTTGCCCAAGCAAAGGGACCATCGATTCCAGAAAGTGAGTGTAAAGGATTGTTGTTATGCCAAGCTCAGGGAATACAAAGCTTGCTTTTGGGACCTTAATTCTGAAAAACAGGGTGTCTCCTAATATCTTGATAGTTTCCATATATAAAGACTGAGGTTTTTTTTTTTTTTTTTTAGTGTTCAAACAACATGCATGTTACAATATTTGTATAATTATAGATGAGGACTTTTCATTCAAGAACTAATAGGGAAATGTCATACTAATCCATATCCTCAACACCATAACACTTAATTTGAATCTGTACCTACCCTTCTTGGAAATTTCCACTTAATCTATTTCTAAATCAATAAATTATTCATATAAGCTTTGGAATATTCCAGGAAATCAATAGCAATGTCTAAACAATACTGAGCACCTGCATTAAAGTGAAAAAAAAGAAACCAACTCTGTTTTATCCATATAATATCAAACAAATAAATATTTCTTTTAAACATCTATTGGAAATGTGATTTTTTTCATCATCTATCCAGATGTTTTCATAATATAAATCTTACCACTATTCATACTGACTATTCCTATAAAAAAAATTCCAACTAAAATATCTTTCTAATTATATTAACATTAGGCTTTTGCCAGAGTTGCTTTTCAACAAACTATATTGGAAACTCATTTTAAAAGTCTGAAACAATGACAGAATATCTATTTTTTGAATCTCCATTATCACTGGGCATGAAGAACAGCGTTTGCTTCTTTAATCATTATGAGAATAATCATAAGCCAACGTTCCCAGGGCCTATAAGAAATCAGAGTACGCCTAATGAAAATCAGGCAACCGGACTAATGAAAAAATGTAATAATATACTCTGGCTCCCTTTTTGCTCCTTTCTTTTTTATTTTGTTTCATGGGAACTTGCACTGAGGGAAACTGAGCATATTAAATTGTCAGGAGCTATGAATTCAAAGCCAGTTAACATGAGGAGCAACAAAAGGAGTTAAGGATAGCTAGAATGGTAAGGTGCAAAGAACAATGTAAGTTTTATGGATCATATAAATAAATGTTTTGCAGGCCTAATAATTCCTGAAGACTATGTTTAAGGCTATAATGGATGCTCAAATGTCTTTATAAACTCAATATCTCTATTCCTTTTCTAGCATTTTTTCATTATAAATGACATCAGTAAATATAGGTTCTTTGACTCATTGTTAGCCAACATTTTACAATCGACTTTTCAGTACACAACTTTGTATGGGAAAGTGAAATGATGATACTTTCAAAAGACCAATCTTCTTGTCTTTGTATCTAGTTAGTCTTTAATAAATCTTTATTTTGCCCCCACCAGCAAACTGATGTCCTCCTGTAGAAGCAGTTATGGGATGTAGTGGATACTGCACTGAGCCAAAGTCAGGAAGACTTAAGTTCAACTGTGGTCTGAGATCCTAAGTCATTTAACCTCTGCCTCAGTTTCCTCAACTATAAAATGGGGATAATAATAATAGCACCTACCTTCTAGGGTTGTTGTGAGGATCAAATGAGATGGTAATGAAGTGCTTAGCACTTTATTATTAGATATAATAGATGCTTAATAAATAAATAAATAAAATACTTAATAAATGTGTATTACCTCCTAATTTCCTGGACACATCAATTAAGCATTTAATGTGTCCCATTTTTTTTTTTTTTTTTGCTTTTTGGAGGGCAATTGGGGTTAAGTAACTTGTCCAAGGTCACACGGCTAGGTTTTTGTTTGTGTGTGCATTAAGTGTCTGAGGTCGGATCAGAACTCAGGTCCTTCCAACTCCAGGGCCAATGCTCTATTCACTGCACCACCTAGCCGCCCCCCTGTGTTCCATTTTTATCCTTTAGCTACCTTTATGTTTCAAATTCCTTTTTCCTGACAATGACTTTTCTAGGAATTACAATAAATGTGCAAAATTCTGTGGTGCTCTATGCAATATCTAAAACATATATGTATAACTATGTATTCCTTTAAGATTTTTTTAAATCCCCAAATTGAAATTTTCTAGGTGGTGGGGGAGAAGGAACTTAAACTCCCAAATTACTCCCATTGGAATTAAAATGTCCATTTGGGAATCTAAAGGTTTTGACCTTGTTCATCATAAGTCAGACTTGACTCGAGTCTAAAGACAGGTTCTGATGAAATTTTAGACTTTAAAATAATGAGTCATGACCCTGTCACCACCTCATTTGTCTTATATATTTAGGGTCATGATATGATTATAATCATAATCATTTTTAATCTCCCACTCTCTTAGTGACTCACTGGAATTTGAGAAACATTCTAACCAGGACTTGAATTAGAAAGTATTTGTAGTACATCACTGTATTTAATGTTTTATCTCCTGTGCCAGCTTATAAAATGCTGGAGGAGAGAAATAAATACTTGTTCTTCTCTATCTCTATCTCTCTCCTAGCATCTATGTACATTTTATGCCCATAATAGGCACTTAATGAAATTTTGCTGAATGGAATTGTGTTTTGTTTTGCTTTGCTTTCCAAGACTTTATATTAAAATTTATATTCGCTTCCAGAGTTGTTACTAGGGAAAGGAGATTAGGGCTTTTAACTGATGTTGGGGTGCTAGGTGGCATGGTCAATAGAGTCTTAAAGACTTAGAGTCAGGAAGATTTGAGTTGACATCCAGCCTTAGGTAGGGACTAGCTGTGTGACCTGGGAAAGTCATTTAGTCTCTGCTTGCCTCTGTTTCCTCATCTATAAAATGGAGATAATAATAGCATCTACTTCTCGGGATTGTTGTAAGGATAAAATGAGATAAAGTATTTAGCATAGTACCTGGTATGTAATAAGCACAATAAGCACTATATAAGTGTTAGGTTGTAGTAGTAGTGGTAGTGGTAGTAGTAGTAGTAGTAGTAGTAGTAACAGTACCACAACTATGGTTCACATAATGCCATCCCAGATAGTTTTCTTTATGTGAGGAGTTATACCAGAGTCTCTGATCAAGACCATCCTCACCTCTCTAGTCCTTCCTCCATTCATTCCTTCCCCTGGGCACAGAAATTCCTAAAATACATATTTTCTCACTTATTTCTTGGAGTCAGATTCTTCTTATGGTCTATTCAAAGCAATAAAATTGCACTTAAAGCTATTAATAATTGCATAACTGACTTTCCAACTGCTTCCCCTCCTCTCCTACATACTGCCCCGACATAATCCTTGGTCTCTGAAGAACTTTGTGGTTTGAACCATTCAACCCATCAGTCTGAGAGCTAATGGAAAAAAAAAAGGTTATTTGTGCTGAATGATTTTATTGTATTTTTTCACGAAGCACTTTACCTTGAAGAGCAAAAAGTTCAGTGTTACATATAAATATAATGAATAGCAACAGAAATTGTATCTGTATATTCCTTTCATACGTGTTTATCCATCTACTATATACCTCTATACTTCTAGCTAACATATCTAATTATACCTATTAATTTACCTTTTTTTTTTTTTTTTGCTTTTTGGAGGGCAATTGGGGGTAAGTAACTTGCCCAAGGTCACATGGCTAGGTTTTTGTTTGTATGTGCGTTAAGTGTCTGAGGTCGGATCTGAACTCAGTTCCTTCTGACTCCAGGGCCGAGGCTCTACTCACTGCGCTACCTAGCCGCCCCCAATTTACCTTTTTTTTTTTTTTGAGGGGAAGGCAGGGAAATCGGCGTTAAGTAACTTGAGCAAGGTCATGCCACTAGTAAGTATTCAATGTCTGAGGTCACATTTGAACTCAAGTCCTCCTGACTCCAAAGTAGGTGCCACCTAGCCACACAGAATTTACCTTTTTAAGTCATGATATGTGTGTGTGTAAAATAAACATTAGTATAAACATATGCTGATATATGCCTTTTCAGATGGTATTAATTTACCTTTTAAAATCACTATATGCATGTAAATTAATTTATGTATTTATGTAAATAAACATATACATGTGTATATATCTACATATATCTGCCTTTTCTGGTGGTATTAATTTATCTTTTTATGTCACCACATATTCCTTTCCTGGTGCCTTGAAAAGATAAATTAATCTGGAAGAAAAAGAAGAAAGGAGTATCAGGGAAATAAATACTTCCCTGTCACAATTGGAAACTGGTTGGGAAATGCTGTTAAAATTGATTGGCCTGCTCTTGTTAGCAGCTGTGGGAGGGAGGTGGCTGCAGGAAAGAGAGAGAAGAGGGGAGGGAGGGAAGAGCAAAGCATTCCCAAGTTCCTCCTTATCCTTCCGCTGCCCTGGAGCCAAACACCAAGCAGAATCATTCTTGAGATCTTCTCCTGCCAGCTCTTTTCCTCTGAAGTGCCTTCGTATGTCTTTGATCAAAGCTCAAGATAATAATCCTTGGGCTGGTTATGTGAAATATGTTTTTGACACTTTACCTCCCTTTGGAATTCGTCCCAGCCCTCTAGTCCTGCTCTTAGAACCTTTGCACAGGATTTGTCTTCTTGGGGCCTGATTGTTTCTCTCTTTTCAACTCACAGGTCTCTCAGTGATTCATGGGCTAATATCAGTATTCTGTCACCAATTGATTTTTATTTAGTTCTCAAGTTTCAGACTTGAAGATCTCCCAGTTCCTATGGATACCAACTTAATCAAGGTATAACAGAGCCCCTTGATAGAAAGACAAATCATAATACTAATGCTGGTACTGATGCTTTAGGATAAGTCATTTAAATTCTCTTAGTCTAACAAAATACAAAAACAAGTCTGGAATTATTGTATTGAAATATTTTTTTTCTTTCCTAAAAGTTCAAAGATCATATTTTCTTAAGGCACCTAGGTGATGCAAAGCATATATGAATGACCTTGTGCAGAAGACCTGAGTTCAAATTTTGCCTTAAATACTTTCTCTGTGACCCTGAGCAAACCATTTAAATTCTGTCTTTTTCATTTTCCTACTCTGTAAAGTGAGGTTAATAGTAACACCTACCTCCCAAGGTGTTGTAAAGAATAAAATGAGAAAATATTTGGAATGTGTCTCATAAACTTTAAAGTACTGTATGGATGTTAGCTATTATTATTTATCTTTACAGATTAATTCCTTTTTTTTGACTCCAAAATCCCTTACCCCAAATATGAATGTGATAAATAATTAAATAACAATCTTCTAAAGCAGTGATATCAAATCAAATGGAAATCGAGTCACTAATCCATACAAAAAGATTCCTAGAGGCACACATTGATTGTTTTTTTTTATTAATTTATTAGTTTAGTTTTAGTTAACAAGATTCAATTCCAAAGTTCCTTGATTTTTAAATTTCCTTTCCCTCCTTCCCTCCCCCCGCAACGACAGCACATAGTCCAGTATAGGATCTGTAAATACTTTCATATTAGACATTATTCCAATTACAAAGGCATATAGTACTAGGTGGGATGAAAAATGGTAAAGAAGAAATAAAACCAAATAATGAAAAGAAAAAGATCAATTAGTTTGCTTCCATCAGGATTCAAGCTCAGTTTTTTCTAGTTATTTCTCTGGATGTCACATCTCTTTCCTTCATGAGTCTTTTAGGATTTACTTATATCACTGCATTGCTGAAAAGAGTCCAGTCTGTCATAGTTGGTCATCACACATATGTTGTATCTGTGATTGTATAAAAATTTCTCCTGATTCTACATTTCTCACTCAGCATCAGTTTGTATAAGCCTCTCCAGGTAAATATGAAAACCGTCTCCTCCTCATTTCTTATAGCACAATAATATTCCATTACATTCATATACCACAACTTGTTTAGCCATTCCCCAATTGATGGGCACCCCTTTAATTTCCAGTTCTTTGCAACCACGAAAAGAGCTGCTATAAATATTTTTGTACATATGGGTCTTCCTCTCTCTTCTATGATCTCTTTGGGATATAACCCTAGAAGTGGTATTGCTGGGTCAAAGGGTATGAATTATTTATAGCCCTTTGGGCAAAATTCCAGATTGCTCTCCAGAATGGTTGGATAAGTTCACAACTTCACCAGCAATGCATTAATGTTCCAATTTGCCCACATCCTCCCCAGCATTTGTCATTTTCTTGTTTTGTCACCTTAGCCAATCTGACCTCAGAGTTGTTTTGATTTGCATTTCCCTAATCAATAGTGATTTAGAGCATTTCTTCATATGCTTATAGATATCTTAATTTTCTTTCTCTGAAAACTGCCTGTTCATATCCTTTGACCATCTATCAATTGGGGAATGACTTGTATTCTTATAGATTTGATTCAATTCTCTGTATATTTTAGAAATGAGTCCTTTATCAGAGACACAAGTTGTAAAAATTCTTTCCCAATTTCCCACCTCCCTCTTGATCTTGGTTACATTGGCTTTGTTTGTACGGAAGCTTTTCAATTTAATGTAATCAAAATTATCCATTTTGCATTTTATAATGCTCCCTAATTCTTGTTTGGTCCTAAAGTCTTTCCCTCTCCACAAATCTGACAGGTAAACTATTCCTTGCTTTTCCAGATTGCTTACAGTATCATCCTTTATACCTAGATCATGCACCCATTTAGACTTGATTTTGGTATATGGTGTCAGATAATGGTCTATGCCCAGTTTCTGCCATACTGTATTCCAGTTTTCCCAGCAGTTTTTGTCAAATAGTGCATTCTTATCCCAAAAACTAGGGTCTTTGGGTTTATCAAAAAATAGATTACTACATTCATTAACTGCTGGGTCTCCTGTGCCCAATCTATTCCATTGATCCACTATTCTACTCCTCTGCCAGTACCAAGCAGTTTTGATAACTGCTGCTGTATAATACAGATTAAAATCTGGTATAGCTAGTCCACATTCCTTAGCATTTCTTTTCATTAATTCCCTTGACATTCTAGACGGTTTGTTTTTCCAAATAAATTTTGTTACTATTTTGTCTAACTCTAAAAAGTAGTTTTTTGGTTGATTGATTGGTATGGCACTAAATATATAATTTAATTTGGTTAAAATTGTCATTTTTATTATATTAGCTCAACCCAGACATGAGCAATTGATATTTTTTCAATTAGTTAGATCTGATTTTATTTGTGTGAGAAGTGTTTTGTAATTGTGATCATATAGGTCCTGGATTTGTTTTGGCATGTAGATTTCCAAATATTTTATAATGTCTACAGTGACTTTAAATGGGATTTCTCTTTCTATCTCTTGCTATTGAATTTCATTAGAGATATACAGGAATGCCGAGGATTTATATGGGTTTATTTTATATCCTGCAACTTTGCCAAATTTATTTATTGTCTCAAGTAGTTTTTTACTTGATTCTCTAGGATTCTCGAAGTATATCATCATATCATCTGCAAAGAGTGATAGCTTCGTCTCTTCTTTGCTTAATTTGATTCCTTTGATTTCTTTTTCTTCTCTAATTGCTACTGCTAATGTTTCTAGTACTAGATTGAATAAGAGGGGTGATAGTGGACACCCTTGTTTCACTCCTGATCTTATTGGAAATGCTTCTAGTTTATCCCCATTGCATATAATACTTGCTGATGGTTTTAAATAGATGCTATCAACTATTTTAAGGAAGGCTCCATTTATTCCTATACTTTCTAGTGTTTTTAATAGGAATGGATGTTGTACTTTGTCAAAAGCCTTTTCTACATCTATTGAAATAATCGTGTGGTTTCTGCTAGTTTTATTGTTGATATGATCAATTATACTGATGGTTTTCCTAATATTAAATCATCTTTGCATTCCTGGAATAAATCCTAACTGATCAAAGTGTATTATTTGTGTGATAAGTTGTTGCAGTCTTTTGGCTAATATTTTATTTAAAATTTTTGCATCTAAATTCATGAGGGAAATTGGTCTATAATTTTCTTTCTGTTTTATCTTTTCCTGATTTAGGAATCAGTACCATTTTTGTGACATAGAAAGAATTTGGTAGGACTCCTTCTTCAATAGTTTATAGAGTACTGGAATCAATTGCTCTTTAAATGTTTGATAGAAGTCACTAGTAAACCCATCAGGCCCTGGGCATTTTTTCCTAGGGAGTTCATTGATGGCTTGCTTGATTTCTTTTTCTGAGATGGGGTTATTTAGGTAATTCACTTCCTCTTCAGTTAATCTAGGCAACTTGTAATTTTGTAAATATTCATTTATTTCACTAAGATTGTCATATTTATGTGCATACAATTGGGAAAAATAATTCCTAATTATATTTTTGATTTCCTCTTCATTGGAGGTAGATTCACCCTTTTCATTTTTGATACTCATAATTTGGTTTTCTTCTTTCTTTTTTTTATCATATTGACTAAGGGTCTATCAATTTTATTGGTTGTTTTCATAAAACCAGCTCTTAGTTTTATTTATTAATTCAATAGTTTTCTTCATTTCAATTTTATTAATCTCTCCTTTGGTTTTCAATATTTCTAATTTAGTACTAAATTGGGGATTTTCAATTTGTTCTTTTTCTAGCTTTTTCAATTGCATGTCCAATTCATTGACCTCCCTTCTCTCTGCTTTATTCAAGTATGCACTCAGGGATATAAAACTTCCCCTAAGAACTGCCTTTGATGCATCCCACAAATTTTGGTATGCTGTCTCATTATTATCATTCTCTTGAATGAAATTATTGATTGTTTCTATAATTTCTTGTTTGACCCACTCATTCTTTAGGATTAAATTGTTTAATTTCCAATTAGTTTTTAGTCTATCTTTCCATGGCCCTTTATTGCATATAATTTTTATTGCATCATGATCTGAGAATGATGCATTTAATTTCTGCCTTTCTACACTGAATTGTGAGGTTTTTATGCCCTAGTACATGGTCTATTTTTGAGTATGTACCATGCACTGCTGAGAAGAAAGTAAATTCCTTTTTATCCCCATTCAGTTTTCTCCAGAGATCCATCATATCTAGTCTCTCTAAAATTCTATTCACCTCCTTAACTTCTTTCTTGTTTATTTTGAGGTTAGATTTACCAAGTTCAGAAAGGGGAGATTAAGGTCCCCCACTAGTATAGTTTTGCTATCTATTTTTTCCTCTAATTCCTTTAACTTCTCCTCTAGGAATGTGGATGCTATACCACTTGGTGCATATATATTAGGTAATGATATCGATTCATTCTCAATGGTGCCTTTTAGCAGGATATAGTTTCCTTCCTTATCTTTTTTTAATTAGATCTATTTTTGTTTTTGCTTTATCTAAGTATTGCTACCCCTGCTTTTTTTTACTTTAGCTGAGGCATAATAAATTCTACTCCAACCTTTTACCTTTACCCTGTGGGTATCCTTTTGTTTCAAATGTGTTTCTTGTTGACAGCATATTGTAGGATTATGGTTTTTAATCCATTCTGCTATCTGCCTCTGTTTTTTGGGAGAGTTCATCCCATTCACATTCACAGTAATGATGACTATCTGTCTCTTCCCCTCCATCCTATTCCCTCCCCTGTTTATGTTTTTGTTTCTTCCTTTTCCCTTCCCCTCCTTGAAGTTTTTCCTTTTGACCACCCCCTCCCTCAGTGTTCCCACCCAGTGACCCCCCTTCTTGACCTACCCTCTCCCCTTACTACTATTTCCCTCCCCTCTAATTCCCCCCGTTAGTCTCCTCCTTTTTAACCCCCCCTTACCCTCCCACTACCTATAGGACACAATAAATTTTTATACTTAGGGTAAGTTACTCCCAGTTTGACTCCAAACCAATGAGAGTAAATTTCAAACAGTGCTCCTCTCCCTCCCTCCTTTTCCTCTATTTAGTGAATTTATGTGTCTATTCACATTAAAATCTTAAACTTCACTGATTTAAGTTGATCCCTCTTTGAACCAGAACCAGTGAGAATAGTGTTTAAATGATGTCCCTCTCCCTCTTTCTTTCCCCTCTACTATAGTGTGTTTTAATGCCTCTTTGAATGGCATATTTTACCTTTTCCTATCTCATCCTTTCCTTTTATCCCATTACAGTCTCTTGGATCCCTTAATATGTTTTTTTTAAAGTCTTCAGGTTAGTGCATCCATACCCACACCCTCTATCTAAGTATAACCCTTTTGAAGGTCATGATAATCATAAAAATTTCAATATTGACAGTTATCAGCTCTTCATGTAGGGATGTGAACATTTTGCTCTTGTTGCATCCCAAGTAATGAGCATGTGTGTATGAGCGTGGGTGTGTGCATGTATGTATGTGTGAGTCTGTGTTTTCTTTGTTTACCTTTTTATGTCTTTCTTGAGTCCTGTAATTGGAGATCAAATTTTCCATTGAGCTCTGGCTTTTTCATCAGGAAAGTCTGGAAGTCCCTTATTTCATTAAACAACCATCTCCTTGCCTGAAAGATTATGCTCAGTTTTGCCGGGTAGTTAACCCTTGGTTGTAGTCCTAGCTCTCTTGCCCTATGAAATATCAAATTACAGTCCCTCCACTCTTTTAATGTAGAAGTTGCTAGGTCCTATATGATCCTAACTGAAGTTCCTCGAAATTTGAATTGTTTCTTTTTGGCTGCTTGCAGAATTTTTTCCTTAATCTTGTAATTCTGGAATTTGGCTACTATATTTCTTGGAGTTTTCAACTGGGGATCTCTTTCAGGAGGAGTCTGGTGAATTCTTTCGATAACTATTTTATGTTCTGATTCCAGGACTTCAGGACAGTTTTCTTTTACAATCTCTTGGAGGATGTTGTCTAGGTTGCTTTATTCGTCATGGTTTTCTGGTAGACCAATAATTATTAAGTTATCTCTCTTGGATCTGTTCTCTAGGTCAGTTGGTTTTCCAGTGAAATATTTTACATTTTCTTCCAATTTTTCAATCATCTTGTTTTGTTTGATTGACTCTTGGTGCATCATAGAATTCTGAGTTTCAATTTGATTGATTCTAATTTTTAGTGAATTATATAGTCTTCGGTTAGTTTTTGATGGTCCTTTTTTAGGGGGGTATTTTCTCCAATTACTTCACTAATTTTACTTTTTAAGGATTTGTTTTCTTCATTGAAACTTTTTTCCAAGTTCGTCACTGCCTCCCTGATTTGGTCTTTAAAATCTTTCTTAAGCTCTTCCAAGAATGCTATTTCGGCTTCAGACCAGTTCATATTTCCTTCTGTGGTCTCAGGTGTGGGTAAAGAGTCCAAGTTGTCCTGTGTATTTGGTTGTTCTTGACCTACATAATAAGGTCGGATTGATTTTTTTGCCTTCCCCTTCTCCTTCTCAGCTTCCTTCCTTCCCATTATGATTTCCTATTTCTTAATTTCTCAGGCCGTGAGCTAAGGGCCTGGTTGTTGATTTTGAATGCTGTAGCCTCTGGGTGTCTAGTTTGTGGCTAAGGAAGAGTGGTATGTAGAGAGGTATGTAGAGGCACACAGAGTAGTCCGTGGACGTGGGATGATCTGGCCACTTCAGATTTCTGCCTCTATTTGCCTGGGCTATAGGCAGGCTTTGGTTGGTCAGGTGAGGTGGGGCTTGTTGGGACCCCTCCCTCTCTTCTCTTCAGATTCCTGGCTGCCTCAGTTACAACTGTTTTTGAAGACTCCCAAGCCCGTGGCTATTTCTACTAATTTAGGCTTTCAGTCTGGGTGGGAGACTTATCTTTGGGTTTTCTACTTCATGATGGAGGGATGGGGGGATTGGAGCAACTAGAATTTACTTTGCCATTCTAGCCCCTGCATATACAGGCAGGCAATTTCCAAACTTCCAGGCTGGGGGCTGATAGTACCAAGAGAAGCTGCTGTCTCTGCTGGGGGCCCCAAGCTCTCTCTTAAATGGACCCAATGATTCTTCCTTTCCCTTCGTGAGATGATGGTGAGATGACTGCGATTTGTCCTTGGTAAGTCTGCAGGCTGGGGCTTCTTCTCTCTCTCTGGTATAGTCTGCTTGTCTGCTCTCAAGTCTGAGCTTTACAGACCCCACATGCTCTGCGCTCCCCTTGTCTGGACCCACTGGGCACTTTCCTGGGCTGAATTCTGCCAACACTCCATCTCCAAGTCGATTCTGTCACTCCAGAATCCATTCAGATTTGCTTTTTATTTATTTTTTTTTTTAGGGTCTGCAAATGCATTCATATTAAACATTATTCCAATTACAAAGGCATATTGTACTAGGTGGGATGAAAGATGGTAAGGAAGAAGTACAACCAAACAATGAGAAGAACAAGATCATTTAGTTTGCTTCCATCAGGATTCAGGCTCAGTTCTTTCTAGTTATATCTCTGGATGGCACATTTCTCACTTTCTTGAGTCATTCGGGATTAACTTATATCACTGCATTGCTGAAAAGAGTCCAGTCTGTCATAGTTGGTTGTCACAGATATGGTATGTCTGTGATTGTATACAAATTTCTTCTGATTCTACTCTTCTCGCTCAGCATCAGTTTGTATAAGTCTCTCCAGGTAATTATGAAATCCGTCACCTCCTCGTTTCTTATAGCACAATAAAATTCCATTACATTCATATACCACAACTTGTTTAGCCATTCCCCAATTGATGGGCACTCCTTTAGTTTCCAATTCTTTGCAACCACAAAAAGGGCTGCTAAAAATATTTTTGTACATATGGTTCTTCCTCCCACTACTATGATCTCTTTGGGATATAACCCTAGGAGTGGTATGGCTGGGTCAAAGGGTATGAAATTATTTATAACCCTTTGGGCATAATTCCAGATTGCTCTCCAGAATGGTTGGATAAGTTCACAACTCCACCAGCAATGCATTAATGTTCCAATTTGCCCACATCCTCTCCAGCATTTGTCACTTTCCTGTTTTGTCATCTTAGCCAATCTGACTGGAGAGATATGGTACCTCAGAGTTGTTTTGATTTGCATTTCTCTAATCAATAGTGATTTAGAGCATTTCTTCATATGCTTATAGATATCTTTAATTTCTTTCTCTGAAAACTTCCTATTCATATCCTTTGACCATTTCTCAATTGGGGAATGACTTGTATTCATATAGATTTGGCTCAATTCTCTATAAATTTTAGAAATGAGTCCTTTATCAGAGACACAGGTTGTAAAAATTCTTTCCCAATTTCCCACCTCCCTCTTGATCTTGGTTACATTGGCTTTGTTTGTGCAGAAGCTTTTCAATTTAATGTAATCAAAATTATCCATTTTGCATTTTATAATGCTCTCTAATTCTTGTTTGGTCCTAAAATCTTCCCCTCTCCACAGATCTGTCAGGTAAACTATTCCTTGCTTTCCCAAATTGCTTACAGTATCATCCTTTACACCTAGATCATGCACCCATTTAGACTTTATTTTGGTATATGGTGTTAGATAATGATCTATGCCCAGTTTCTGCCATACTGTATTCCAGTTTTCCCAGCAGTTTTTGTCAAATAGTGCATTCTTATCCCAAAAACTGGGGTCTTTGGGTTTATCGAACAATAGATTGCTATATTCATTAACTGCTGGGTCTCCTGCACCTAATCTATTCCATTGATCCACTACTCTACACCTCTGCCAGTACCAAGCAGTTTTGATGACTGCTGCTGTATAATACCAGATTTGCTTTTTAAGGTTTAGTGATGGGATTCATGGAGGAGCTTAGAGAAGTTACTACTTCCTTTCCACCATCTTGGCTCCACCCTTGATTAGTTTTAAAATGAAATATCTATATTTTATCATATTTTTTATTTTGTCAAATATTTCCCAATTATATTTTAATATGGCTCAGGCCTCACTCAGGAATGCTGGTATATAATTGACACCTCTGTTCTAGGAAACCAAGAGAAAACACTAAAACAATAAACACTTTAAAATAGGTGTAGGGTTGGGAAGCAGGTATGACTATTATTTAGTTCCAATTAATAGTAACTGGTTCCTGAATTTACTTCCAAAAACATCTCCAGGGGACAATACTCTCTATAGGGAGCATTTAACAGTTAACAAGGATATTTAAATAACTTGTTAGAGATCATGCAACTAGCCAGCAGCAAAGGTAGTAGAGAATCATGATTATTATTTCTAGCATGATTTTCATCCCACTAAATAATTTCCTTCCTATGACATCATTAACTGATCTTTAAAAATGTACTGATTTCTTTTTTTTGAATCACACCTCCATCTGAAAGTGTATTTCTTTCTCTTCCCCTCTGTGCTATTTGAAGAGCCATCCCCTGATACAGAATATAAAAGAGGGTGAAAAAAAGCAATTCACTAAAACTTGATAGGTCTAGTAACATATGAGAAGTTCCACTTCAATAGTTCTCCACCTCTACAAAAAAGGAAGAACAATGCATTTTCTCATTTTTCTCCAAGAGTCAAGCTTATATAGTGCCTAAAATTTCTGATGAATAAAATGACTAACTTCAAAGTTTCTACCACTATTACTGTAATGACTGATTTTAGATAATTCCACAATTGGTTCTTTCTACTTCTTTGTAGCTTCTGGGGGTATTATTGTTACTTCCTCTGTATGTTGTACCAAGGATCTTGTTGAATCATAGGAAAATAAATTTTGCAAGTGACAGGAGACAAAAATTGATGTAAATATATGAGCAGTATAATATCCTATCACATTTATTATTGTTGTCTATATTAAAAAAACACATTTTATTTGGTTGAGAAAAGGCTGTCTAAAAACTTTCCTTTGATAGTTCTTTCTCATGCATAGCTAAAAATCAAACAAAATTCTTTAAAAGATAGAATAACAAAGATAGTATTATATGACAACACTCTAATAATAAATACAAAGTGAACAGTAACCTAGGAAGATGTATGTTCACCTATGGTCTCTCCTACCAAAACAGATGTCTACCACAATATTAAAATAGAAAAGTGATTGCTTAGATATAGGAAGATTGTCCACATGCTTCTTATTGTAGATGATATCCTATTGATTGTATCCAGCCCTAGAACACTGTAGAGTCTCCTAAAAAAGATACACAATCATTTTTAAAGAATCAAACTATATAGAGGAAAATCTGAAGGATCAAGCTCAAGAAGACTTATTGTCTAGATAATTGTCTAGATACGTTGTTGAATCAACAACTGAGGGAGCTTATCCAGATATTTTGGACAGACAGGATAACTGAACAATGAGCTGAATCCAGCATTGGACAGGAAGGAAAGAGAGATGAAATGCTTTCAGGAAATTGCACATTCAATTTAATGACCCCACACTTCTCCCTGAAAAAAAAAGCTCTTCTTTTTAAAATCACTATTCTTCCATGAAGAATGTGTGGATGTACATCATGGAATAATAACAGTCTCCACAGAATTCAAATTGCATCCAAAGGGCAATGAGGATCGTTCACTCCATAGCTTATAATCCTTCTTTACAACCTGACTAATGTTTAATGTGAAGGTATTTGTAGGTCCTATATTTCATTGCATGATGCTATGGGGTGGAAGGGAGAAGGAAAGGGAGGGAAAGAAAACTTGAAACTCAAACGAATGTGGAACTGAATGTTGTAAACTAAAAGTAAACAAATCTTAAAAATATAAAAAATAAAAAAAAAAACAAAGGGCAATGAGGAGGTATACTGTGGACATGATTTGTCTGCAATGTATCATACAGGAGTTGTGCAGAAATTTAAAGAATGAAATCACAGATGAAGAAAAAGAAGTGGCTTGCCCATGTGGTAGAGAGAGGAATAATTGATGAAATAATTGCATTATTCATCATACCTGATCCACTGGTAGCCACATAATGTTAGGAAAGCTAGAGTAAGACCATGAAACACATTAGATGGACCCCTGTTGAATTATTTATGTAAGGAAATGGTTGAGTGTGAATGGTTTTCAGTCTGCAGAGATAGAGGGAGTACCCATATCCATGAGGTCAAAATCCATTGATGTATAGAAGTATTTAATTGCAGACAGAACCCTTATTTGATCAACATAAAGCAACATCTTACAGAGTGCAAGTAACTGCTGTGCCTAAAAAGTAAATATTACAGTCATGGGAATTATTATTCATCCACAGTTTCATGATGGCATTGCCATGTATATCAATTAATCAACAAACATTTATTAAGCACCTAGCCACTGTACTAAATGCTGGATAGATAAATGAGAATTTTTTATATAGTACTGGTCATTAAAATGTCAGTTGTATGACTTCTGTTGAAATCCTAGTCTGACACTGGGTAATATATATCTATATATATACACACATATATATATATATTACATATATAATAATATATATATATATATATGTATATACAGAGAGAGAGAGAGAAAGAGAGAGAGAGAGAGAGAGAGAGAGAGAGAGAGAGAGAGAGTGTTTGAGTAACAATTATTCTCATTCCAGTTCTACCTTTGTTCCTTATTTGTTTATGCAAACCCTAGTTCCTAATTATCAAGTTTGTGATGTCTTTCTAGAAGTCAACTGAGAAATGGCCAAGATTTTAGTCTTTGAGCTTGCTATTTCCCGTCTAGACGACTACACCATAATGGTCTTTTGGATGACTTTGCTGGGCTTTCAATTTTGTTTTTAAACTGAACAAAATGATTTAGTCACTTTTTAGCTCTTGTGAACCTTGTGAATTAAAATAGGTTTTCAAATAATTACATAAGCTAACATAGCTCTACCCCCTTCCTTCTACTCCTAATCTTAACTATTAGGAGAATCTACTGTATAATTGATGAGCTTTTCCATTATTCACACTCAAGTCATGGTTATCATCAGAGGGAGAGATACATATTTTCTAAACAAGAGTATTCTATTTGGTTACAGCATATCCTACATATAAAATGTCCATGGTCTTCTAAGATGCATTATATTCTCTGGATTTTTAAAATAACAAATAATGTTACATTTTATATAAATCTAATAATTATTACCTCTAAGAAGTTTTTATTCTGAAATGTTTATAAATAATATACTCTAAGAATACACTTTTCTTCTCTGAATAACTGCCTTTGTTTTATCATTATTTTTTCATACTTTAGAAAATATAATAAAAAGTCTAAAATGACCTTATTTTGAAATTACACTAATAAAAACAATTATAAAATAATAATTGTCAGCATTTATATAATGTTTTACATACATTGTCTCATATGATCCCCCTTAATAACCCTGTGAATTAGATACTAGAGCTATAATCTTTTCTGACAAACAAGGAAACAAGCCAGAGGGGTTGTCTCTTACCTAGGATGTCATAGCTAATAAATATTAGGTCTTGCCTGGCTCCAAGACCAGGGCTTTTTCTAATATATCATACTTCACCTTAAAATGTTATTTACCTTGATTTAGTTGGAATCACCCCATAATCAGAATGAAATGCTTTTCACTATAAGCAGAATAGTTAAAAAAGTTCACTCTCACTTACAGTAGGGAATTTCAGAGAAAGGCTTTAGAAATGATTGACTTATCACTAATTTATACAGTACCCCCTTATTCTTGTGTACTATTTATCTAGGGAATGTACTTGGTGGGGAATGGTTTATAAGGCTGGTTTACAATTTCAAACTGTGGACAGTATTTGGTGTGCTTCTCAGATTTTTCATGTGTGTTTACATGTCCATGAATGTCAAAAGGGCATCTTTCTTCTGTTTTCCTCAGCTCACTGATGACTATTTCTTGATTTTTACATAAGTATACATCAATGGACAAAAGCTCACCCATTTATGATATGCAACTTGATTTTATGTGTCTGTCTCACAGTGGATTTTATTTAGTTTTAAGCCCATAATGAGACAATGTCATTTCTCTAACGTTTTACCTAAGGTATAAGAGAATTTTAAAGTAGAAAGCATAGAGGGAGTGAATCTAACTTACAACAAACTGTTTTTTGCCCCTATAAAAATTTTCAAATGCTAATTCAAGAGCATTCCACTTTAGCAGTCTTGAATAAGAGAGTGAAAAATTGCAATTAAGAAGAAGTATAGAAGAATTTTTAAGTGGCAACTCCCCTTGAACTGCTTGCCCTGCAGCACTCTAGTTTTAAAGTTTATTAAACCTTTTGGATGGTATTACTCATGTTATCTGTGGAATGCTAATTATGTTTTAAAGAGAAGGCCAATTAAATGTAACCCACAGCTCACCATCCATTGCATATATGTGTGTATATTTATGTATGTATACATACATTAGTGTATTATTTGTACTTTTATATGATCCAGTCATTACATTTTTATTTTATAAAACATTTCTTCATAGTCTATAATTACTACATTTCTAAAGTTAATTGTTTTCCAAAGGAGAACATTTTACATGTTATATAATTAATGATAAGTAACGACTTGCAAAATGTAATGCCAAAACTTTACAAGACATTTTTAAAATTAAAAAAAAGTTCTTTGTGCTTTTTTTTTTAACATGGCAAAGTATTATATTATGCTTAAGGAATTTGGCCTTAATTATAAATGTAATATAATAAGTGCATTGTGATATTATTGGAAGAGCCAAACTCTTCTTCAAGTTTTAGAATTTGGTGATGATTTATTCCTCAAGAAACATTCATTTTCTTTTTGAAATGAAAAGAAATACCATACACACATATGTATATATAATAATTGTGTTTCACTTATCACTAAATGCTCCAGTAGCCAATATATTTGTAAATAAAACAATGACAGATTATTAAAGTAGGCAGCTAAAAAAAATAACATATCCCACATGACTGCCTGGATGTGGTCTTGCTAAAACAGCTGCCCCCCCCAAGATAGTGGAGAGTGAAGGTGGGAGAAGCTGAAACCTGCTAATAGTGCCAGACAGCCAGGAGCAAAAAGACAGATAATTACACCAAAAAACTAGTCGAAACAGATGGAAACCATCCAATATTCAAATAGTTTTATCCATTAATGGTATGACTTACATTCAACTAAAAGGGAACAAGAAACTTCATAGAAGAGCTAAGATGAAATCAGTGTCCGGTCTGAAGTTCCGAGTCATCAGCAAGAAGAGAGGCTGAGTGCAG
This sequence comes from Gymnobelideus leadbeateri, assembly GCA_011680675.1. Taxonomy (NCBI): domain Eukaryota; kingdom Metazoa; phylum Chordata; class Mammalia; order Diprotodontia; family Petauridae; genus Gymnobelideus; species Gymnobelideus leadbeateri. The sequence goes on along the minus strand of WOXC01006099.1, from coordinate 323,300 downwards.
AATCAAATGCAGGGATTTTGGAGCATACAGATAATTGGCTTCATTTTGTAGGTACTGACCCTCTTCATTGTGAGACCAAAAATGGTTTATTTTAAATAAAAACATTGATATAAAATACCTCAAAGGGACTTCCCACTAATCCTAAAGCAGTTCCTATCCCATTTCCATATCTCTGAATTCAGGTCCTAAGAAGCTTCTGCGGCCCAATGCTTCTGTAGTGTACAGTTTGAGTTAGGGAACAGACAAGGTTTAAGAATTGCCTATCAGGGGCGGCTAGGTGGCGTAGTGAATAGAGTGCCGGCCCTGGAATCAGAAGGACCTGAGTTCGGAGCTGACCTCCGACACTTAATCCATACAAACAAAAACCTAGCCGTGTAACCTTGGGCAAGTTACTTAACCCCAATTGCCCTAAAGGGGCGGCTAGGTGGCACAGTGAGTAAGAGCGCCGGCTTCGGAGTTTGGATGACCCGAGATCAGATCCGGCCTCAGAAAATGAGCACCCACACATAAATAATGACTAGCCGTGTAACCTTGAGCAAGTTACTTAACCCCAATTGCTTTAAAAAAAAAAAAAGAATTGCCTATCAAATGAACACAAAAGGAGTTCCATGCTTGGACTTCCATTTTTGGGTAATGTCTTGCCTCAGAGCCCTACAACCATGTCATGCCATGATAAGGGCAACATCTCCTGTGCTAAAAAATCACATTAAGTCCAAAGACTTCCCTTGTTAGGCAGGGAGACAAAACTCAAAGTCAACAGAGTGCCATTGGATCTTTTATCAAACTTCATCAAGCTCTTAGGCTTGGATGGGAAGAACATTGTCCCATCAGCAAGAAGAGAGGTTGAGTGCAGAATCAAATGCAGGGATTTTGGAGCATTTGAAACTACGGATAATTGGATTCATTTTGTAGGTACTGACCCTCTTCTTTTGAGCTGAAGATGCACCTGAACCTCACCTTCCATTTGATTCCATTTCATCAATCTCAGCTGTGCTATTATAGAGAACAGTGTTTAGCAAGGTTTCATAAATACCAATTACTAGCTTCTGTGTAGTTCTCGGAACATGAATAATACTAGATAATACACTAGGATCTTGCCCAATTTGTAGTTTTCATTTATGAAGTTACAGCTACCGAAAGGACCTTTGCCTTCATCTAGCCCAACAACTCTCATTCTGTAGATGAGGAAATGGGGTCTCACCTAGGTTGTGATGTACTTCAGGCCAAACAGGTAGCAGGAATCAGTCTATTAAATACAGCCTTTGTAACAAGTTTGTCACATAACCTTGTAATGACTACATGTATTAATGATTCTGTTTCAGAACAAAGGCAACTGAATAGAACAGAGTGTTGACCACTGGATCAGAACATCTGGATTCTAATCCTGTCCTAATCTCGTTGTAAATATTTTACATTTACTTTGAGGTCATTTGACTTTTCTGATCTTCACATCACTCTACATCTGAAAAGAGAGAATACTTTGCTAATCTCATCGGTATAACTTTGAGGCTTAAATGAGATGATGCATGTGACAGAGTAGTATTAATGTTATCCCACTGCACAATTGGAATAATAGGTCTCCAATAAATATGATTACACTTTAAGATGTATCTTGATTTAGTGGATGGAATAGATGTTTATTTTTAGAATGAAGAAGAGCTGATTCAATTCCTACACCTGGTGCTTATGGGTCAGCAGCCCTGGGCAAATCACTTAACCTTTCAGAACCCTTGGCAACACTCAAAGAACATAAATTACTAAACAGTTGCAGAGCTGTATTAGTAGAAGGAGATCCCTCATCTGGGATTTCCTGATGCAAAGGATATCACAAGTCCAATCCCTATATCTTGCAAAAACACAAATTAACATTTCAATTTTTTTGCACATTCCTTTCTACATTTGTAAATGTCTTAGGAATACAAACATTTCAAACTTCAGCTCAAAAAAGCAGGGACAATACTTACAACATGAGCAAAAAAAGAAGTGCCACATACCTATATAATTACAAATACTCTATAATTGTTCATTTTGTTCTTATAGTCATATAACATATGCCTTATCTTTAAAATTAAAAGGAAAAGACTTTGCTAATATTTTCTTTGTCTTAACCAAAATGCCACAATAAAAATGCAAAAATCACAAGATTGGAAAAAATTATACAAATAGTACTGAATTGTAGGGGGCTCGAATATATTCATCCTATGGTCGAAACAACAGATGCTATCAGTATTTCTACTGCTCCTTATTAGCAACTACTGCTTTCGAACTTATTTTGTTCTCAGGGCTTATAAATAACTAGCAATTACTCCACTGAGTCTAGCACATAATACCAAGATACTGAACATACTCGTGGGGCTTATATTATTCTCATTTTACAAGTTTTAGAAAACCTACCAAAATTTACATTAAGTGAATACCCAGGGGTCTAGCTAAAGTAAATTGCCCTGTTCACTTAGTCCTTGAATATTATTTAGAAAAATTGCACTTACATTCACATGGGAATACTTAGAAGTAAGAGTTTGTTACAAGGGACTGGCTACTGTAGAGCACATTTCAGCTCTGTTCAGTTGAACCATGATACAACAAAGGGCCCAGAAGGTTCTAATGAGGCTCTAAATGTTTCCTGTATACACTTCTCTTTCTAGAAAAAAAGGTTATAAACTGTGTAAAGAGACTGCTTTTGCTATATTTCCAGGAAAGATTGTTGTCATGAATGTAAGTGTCCCAAAGTGCTACCCAGGGTATCTTCCCCATATTAGGTTAAAAACTATCCACAATAACACATCAGAGGCTTGGCTCACTAAATCTACCCCTTTTTAGACTATGTTCTTATATGTTATTTATATGCTCTTATCATTGTGAGACCAAAAATGGTTTATTTTAAATAAAAACATTGATATAAAATACCTCAAAGGGACTTCCCACTAATCCTAAAGCAGTTCCTATCACATTTCCATATCTCTGAATTCAGGTCCTAAGAAGCTTCTGCGGCCCAATGCTTCTGTAGTGTACAGTTTGAGTTAGGGAACAGACAAGGTTTAAGAATTGCCTATCAAATGAACACAAAAGGAGTTCCATGCTTGGACTTCCATTTTTGGGTAATATCTTGCCTCAGAGTCCTACAACCATGTCATGCCATGACAAGGGCAACATCTCCTGTGCTAAAAAATCACATTAAGTCCAAAGACTTTCCTTGTTAGGCAGGGAGACAAAACTCAAAGTCAACAGAGTGCCATTGGATCTTTTGTCAAACTTCATCAAGCTCTTAGGCTTGGATGGGAAGAACATTGTCCCATACCCTCATTATAATGAAGATTCTTCTTTCCCTCCATTTCTGTCTTCTTTTCATTATGAACTTTGGCACTTCTGAATCTCTTTAAATGAGTCTGTGCCAATATCAGTGGTAGTTAATATCATAACTGTAGGCATTCAAACTCTACTAGAATCATGCTCTAATAAAAGCTTCTGGAAAGCACAGTCATGTTTATAGAGACAAGCCCCTTACATGGAAATGAAGCAATAATATAAGTGCCACTGGGGAGAATTTGAATTGTTTAATTCAACCAGGAGTAGAATTGCTCTATGTAATTATGATATATCGATTAAAATGTATCATTAGTGCTTTGGACCTTACACTATAGTTAATGTAATTCTTTTTCTTTTTCCTCTCATGTGCAAGTTTTGAAACACCAGCAATCTTTTGGTCATTGCTCAATAAAAAAGAAGCATTTAAAAATCATGTTTAACCTTGGCTCATGAACAACCAATCAACAAGCATTTATTAAGCAATGTACTATATGCAAAGCATGGTACTAGCTAAGAGCAATAAAAAATATCCTTGGATTAGGGAAACAACCTATAACAGCAAGTACATATAAACATACAGATATAAGTACATGCAAAATATGTATATATACACATATATATGTATATATGTATAATATGTACAGAAAAATGCAAAATGAATCCAAAGTAGATAGGAAGAGAGAACATTAACAGTTGCAATGGAGGAGATCAGGAAAGACTTCAGGTAGAGAGTGGGGGCAGGATATACCTTAAAGGAAGAGAAAGGTTGTGTGAGGAAGAGCAGAGGAGGGAGTATGTTCCAGGTATAGGTGTAAAGGCACTAAGGAGAGATAGGACACCACATGCGAAAAACAGTACAAAGGTTCATTTGGCTGGACCATACAGTGGAGGAAGGGTAGATATGTGTAATGAGCCTTATATGGGTTGGGACCTGTTTGTGAAGGGACAAACGAAGCTTAGCTTTGATCCTAGAGGCAATAGGCAGCCTCTGGAGTTTACTGGGTAGGAAAGTTACATGGTAAGATAGATGATTAAGGAAAATCACTTTGGCAAAGGTGTGGAAGACAGTTTGGAGTGAAGATAATTTTGAGGCAGGGTAACTAATAGGTGGTTATTACAATGGTCTATTCAAGAGGATATGAGCACCAAAACAAAAGTGGGTAACTATGAGAGTAGTGAGATGCCATCCAGGTAGAAAAGTCAAAATATGGCAAATTATTGGATATGAAGCATCAGGGAGAAGGAGGAGTCAAGGACGATATTTTACATATTTTATGAAAGACTAGAACAGTGGTACTTGTCACAGAAATTGGGATGGTGAGTTTGTGGGTAGAGGTAAAAATGTCTTTTTTAGATATTGAGGTTGAGGTGTATCCAGTGACTTTAGTTATTATAATTATCAAATAAAAGAGCAAATGCATATAATTCTTGGGAGGAATAGTTTTTTTTTTTTCTCATAGAAACTTTGATATTGATCTGTAGGTATTTTTAAAGACTTGGCAAAGCCTGATCAGAGAAGGAATACAAGAGTACTTGAAAGTTTTTAACACGATTTTCCCCCTTGTGAAGAAAAAAATGATCTAGGTATATAAATGTAATGTAGCATTTGAAATGAAATATCTTTTCATTGGGATTAAAATTACTTTAAATTAATTAATTAGTCTCCAATATAGATAATAATGGCTTCCTATAAACACATTGCTAATATCATCCTAGCATTTCATTAATGCTAGATCTAGATATCCATTTAACAAAATGGAAATAATGTTAGAACATATTAATATCTCAATTTTCCCAAAGCCAAAAGTCATCATTTCATCATTTTATTGATGGGCCTAACTAAAAGGATGAACATAAATAAAAACTGCTCTCCCTTTAAGTTGAATAATGATATGTATTTGCTTTGTTGCTAACCCAAAAACATGAAATGAAACTCAGTAACTATATTTTTTAATTGAGATTTTCCATTTTTCATTCAGATTACCATATAGACATATTTTAAATTCTTAAAAATATAGCTATTTAAGATTTAACTGTAGATATAATCAATAATAAATAAAATATATTTAAATAAAAATGGAAATAAAATTTTCGTTAAATAAAATTTAATAAATTATATTTTATTTTTTCTAGCTTAGTAATCCAGCATTAGAGGAATTTATCAATCAAGTTCAGTACACAAATATAATGGATACAACTTGGTGTGATAAATCTTTAAGAAACAGACTAACTGAAAAATTTTTGGAGGGGGAGCTTTTACAGAGAAGTTTACATAATGACAGTAAATGAAATATGCAAGTATATTCCTAAGTACTACTTTCCAGTATGTCTGTTTATGCCACCTTGCACTAAATTAATATAAAATATTTTTTCCACCAAAAGAAATGATTTGTTTCTTTCATTAATACTATTTGAAATGTTGATTTGTCTTTCTGAGAGGGATAAGAATAGATGGTATACTTGTGATTTCACTGGCCCAGGAAAGATTGGCACAGGGAAAACCCAGGGGAGGAAACTCATCCATGAGGATAGATCAAAAACTTCTCCATAATGTAGCTTAAAGAGTTGCTTAGAGCAAAGGAGTCAAACTCTAGTATCCTGCAAAACTCTTGAGTGCTAGAAACAGATTAAAATGTAATTGGGAAATATTTAATAAATGAAATTAAAATTTAACATAGATAATACTTAATCTGTCTTCTCCTAAATCTTCATGCAGTCAGCAGTGACCCATCTCTAGTCTCTGTCTGCTATTGCTACCACTGGCCTAAAGCACTACAAAGTTACATATGACTTGCCCAGGGTTCTACATATAGTAGGTGTAAAAGGAGGGACATGATTCCATGTCTTTGAGGCCTACCCTCTATTCACTACACATTAATATGGAATGAGTGAATGAATAAACAAGTAATTTATTAAGCACTGCCTATATAATAATATTAATAATTAATTAATTAATAAACATTGCTTTAAGCTGTAGGAAAGCAAATAGAAAAATACAACAGCTTTGGCTCTCAAGTAACTTACATTCTAACGGGGGGATTTGACACATGATAATTGTTTCTGTTGCAAGTCAGATGGAAAGGGGCCCCATGGTCTTTAGTACGTAGTGAAAAAATCATCATTTTTAATGCCATTTTCACTGATAGCATCATATCCATTCATAACGGGAAGACTTGGCAATGAAATCCTAGACCTCCAAGCACATACAATATTTTCTGACTGTTTTTAATCCTACTTGTTGAATGGAGGCATGGTAAGCTTGTTCCTTGCCTTAAGTAACTGAGGCTATTGGGATGACAAAGTATCTTCTAATTGGCTGAGTAACTGGAATCAATGGCATATACAAAAGGTCTGAAAGTAGAAGCTTTCTTGTTCTTCCCTCCTTTCTTTTAAGTGAGGAAGAATTGTTATGAGCTACTGTATGAGAAAGAAAAGAGAAGCCAGGTAATCACACCCTTCTTACCTCCATGGCTACCATCTGATCCTTAGTGCTTGGTGCCTCTGTTTTTGTTGTTTTTCTTCTTCCCTGAATCTTAGGTGATTGAGAATTCTGAGTGCGACTATTAATACCAGATTAGAAAATTCATAAGAGTCCATTAATTAATCAAGGTTTTATTAATAGCCAGAGTCCTAGAGCTAGTGACAGTAGTAATAGAGACAGTCCAATGTGAGACCAATGCACTAATGGAGCAACTTATTTGACCCACCCATTAAATGGATCATTTAGTCAGCTGAGACATCACGTCCTAGAAAAAGTCATGCCAGTTCAGTATCAACAACACCACTCCCTGAAGCAAATTTGATGGGGATTCCTTGGAGAGGGAAAAGTACTTCCAATTCTGGAGTCGAGTTATTTTTCTCCGCTCATTTTCTCTATATGTATGTCATCACTTTATGGTACTTTAATTTGGAGCCAACTCTCCCCAGGGACCTTATAAGTTATAAAATATCTTCCCCTGCCCCCAATTTGGGTAGGATGTTTTGTAACCTTTTCCCTTGGTATAGCTACCAAATAAGCATCTCTTTGTAAAGAGTTCATTGACATCAATTTGTTGATTGATAATAAGAAGGCTTAACAAATGGGGACTTGTGAATAATGGTGTGAGAGGCCTCCTTGGACTTACAACCAGAACTCCTAGATGCAGAGTAGTCAGCCACCCTCTGGGGACCCCATCTGTATGTATGAGAGACTAAGCCAAGAAAGGCACTTCATGTTTCCAATATTGAAACATTTATCCATATCAGAAATATTTGAAAGTATCAAATGTGTCAAGAAGTAATTTTTCTGAGTCTTCAATAGCTATTACTGCTGAGAAGGAAGGAACTATGGTACCTGAAGAAGCACCTTCCTGGTTGACTCTCCACAAATGCTATCTCCCTGGATAATGATTGTGTTGCTGGATTAGAATACAAGTACAGTCAGTGTTCTGGAAGATGCTACTTTTCCCATGACTCTTGGCTATACCTGCTCTTGGGCAGTTGCTTAGTGGTTGTTGGTGGTGGTGAGCAACACTCAGTACTTCACAGGACTATATATATATATATATATATATATATATATAATATGTTTACAGAACTGTAGAACCCATTCCTTTCCACTTTGACAATTTCAGAATCATTTTAAAATGCATTAAAGAAGACTTTAATTTAAAATCATAATTGTAAAATAATGTGGAATAAGGTAAAAACAATTGTCAACTGAAAAGCCACCTTGAGTCAAGATGATAGCATCACCATCCATTCTTTACACATACAAAGCAAAAATTGTACTCTCAAGACTTTCATCTCATCCTCTTCGAAACACCAGTCTTCTGATGTCTTTAATAATCTAGGAGTAGTCTCTATTTCCTTATTAGAATTGGAATTATGCCAGATAAGCATGCTTTGGCTATGCTAAGAGAACAGCAGTAGCCTCTATTATTACTTCTTCCAACCCATCACTCAGCAAGCTTTGGACTAAAAATAGGGAAAAAAAATTCTGGATTTCTGTTTGAGATTTCCACAGCACTTATTCTCTAATACTTGGGGAAAGGAGGGACTTCTTTCCAGAAAAAGGCAATAAATACATTTCGTTTATGGATTAAAGGTTGTAATGTGTTTTACAACTGGGGATGTTTTGCTGCTTTGTTTTGTTTTCATAATAATAACAGATAGGTATATGGTATTTCATAATAATAGTTATTTATTTTATTAAGTTGTTTTTCTGACCTAAGATAACTCAAGTTGTGTTTTTTTCTTTCCTGCTTATCTATAACCCACAATGTTCTCTTCTATGGATTTATTTATTTTTTTTGCTTTTTGGAGGGGGGAGGGCAGGGCAATTGGGGTTAAGTGACTTGCCCAAGGTCACACAGCTAATAAGTGTTAAGTGTCTGAGGACAGATTTGAACTCAAGTCCTCCTGACTCCAGGGCCAGTACTGTGCCACCTAGCCACCCCTCTGCTATGCATTTCGAACTGATGGCCATTTTTTGTTTCTAGCATCATTATTGCTAATTCCATTCCCCCCATGACCTCTCCCCCCCCCAAAAAAAAACTTGAAACAAATAAGCATAGGCAAACAAAATGAATACTCACTATGGTCATGTCAAAAATGGCTGCAGTCTTTTTCTATACCTTGTTTCTATTAGAAGGTGGGTAACATGCTCCTTCAGGACTCCTCTGATGAAGGAATCATTTCATTGATTAAAGTTCTTAAATTCTTTCAAATTATTTTTTCTCTACCATTTTGCTGTTGCTGAACAAACTGATCACTCAGTTTAACTCAATTCACTCTTTTCAGCCCTTATTACCCAGGATTCTCTGAAATTATTTCTTACTACACAATAACAGTCTATTTCCTAAATATACTGTGATTTATTCAACCATATCTACAGTTATCCCTTCCACATCATGGGGCTTATGGGTGTACTGCCCCTGAAATCAGGAAAATCCACATAAAACTTTTTTGGCCTTCCCTTGAGAAATCTGATTTTTTTTCTTATTCTTTTGTGGTGTACCTTATGGTAAAATTTGTTTATTGTAAAAATTGGTTTAAGTATGTCGTCATAGGCTCTGTGTCATTTTCTGGCCTTTGATTGTTGTTTGTGGCTTCTGCAAAACACTCCCAAATTTTCCATTTATTATGCCATACTGTGATATATCAAAACTCTGATGAGGAGAATCTAGATGTGGAAGTGATAACTGTAATTTATTGAACAGGAAGTCTAAGCCCATCCTTTAGATTACAGTCTTTTCTGTTCTCTTTGTTACTGTACTCTATCTTTTGTCCTGTATGGCTAGCCTTTGTTTGGCAGGTGGGTCACAATGGGCTGCACTCAAAGCTCCAGTATACTTTAGAACACATTATTCCATCCCCCCCTCCCTTTTCCAGTGGGTGCAAACTAGTTTTGTGTTATTTTAATGTATTTTCCTGAGTATCTGAAGGAATCTCTCCTGAAGGTTTTCAGAACCTCTTTCTGAATTGAATTTTGAAACTTAACTATGAGTTTATAACCCTGTTTGATAATTTTTTTTCCTGAAGGTGATCTATGAATTTCTTCTACTGAAATTTAATTTTTTTATGTTGGGAAGTTCTGGGCAATTCTTTTTTATTATTTCCTTCATTATCATATTCAGCCTCTTTTTTTGTCCTGTCTTATTCCTCTGGGAAAACTAGGATGCATTTGCTGTCTCTACTCAGCCTGTATTCAAGATCCTTATATTTTGTTTGCATAATGAGAATGTTTTCTTTTAATGTTTGTTTTTTGTTTCTCTTCTTCTAGACTGTCTTCAACTTCTATCTATTTGCATTCCCAAGCCATTGCTCTCTATTTTGTATATTTGGTGAGGTTTGCCAACATAGATTCAAGTTTTTCTATTCTGCTTCTTACAGTTGCTGTGCAGGACAAAAATTCTACTGGCATAATTCTCAATTCTCTCTTAAACCACTGAGGAACAGCATGTTGTCGTTCCATGCTTTCCTCAATGTCCACAGGGTCCTCTGTTTCACCAAGTGATGGATCACTCTCCATTTTGCAGTAAATTCGTAAATACCTGAACTTCTTTACTCAATCTGGAGGCTGTATTTCTTCTTGTTGTGACTGTTTTGCTTGTTGATTTATGTTTATGTTTGAGGCCTTTGACATTGTCTTGCTAGAAACTCTGGTACTTTCAGTCTTTTTTTCACAATTTATTTTCCTTATTGTTCACTTCTGATTTACCCCTCCTCTGACAGTGATTTCCTTGCGGGAAAAGCAAGTTGGCTTCCTCCTCCACTGCTTAATTTGCATATCACCAGCCTAAATTCTTGCTCCAGCTGACTTTTGGGTAGTCAGAACTGGTTCTAGCTGAAAGCTATGCTTTTCTATCAGGCTTGGTAAACTGCTGCACAGCTCTGCATATAGACAGTGTTTTTTGTCTTGGTGACCTATACCACTCCCTTTGTTTTTTAATTCTTTGACCTAGCACTATTGGTTCAGAGTTGCTGACACTAGAAGTCCAAAGTCTGCTTTCTATGGCACTGGCAGAACAGAGCTTTACAGCATTGTTATTTCTGGGTTGCAATCCCAGCAGGCTCCTGAATGTGTTGAGGCTATCAACACCTAAGTAAATTTCCACAGTCTAGAGCTGGGGTCTCCATAGCTCTGGAAAGAGGGAAAGGGACCATCGTGTAGGGATAGGTTCTAATGTAAGCTTGTGTCATGTACCCACGTCTGATATTATAGCCTTGCTGCCAGTAGCATGGGAGGTGAAGGAGGAGTGCTGAGGTCCTTAAGGAGTACTCAAGGTCAATGGGCATCAACTCCTGGGTTCAGGTTGTTTTTTTTTTTTTTAATCTTCTTTTGGACTTCTTGTGTCTTAGGGCATGGAAAGAGCTGAAGTTGCTTTATCTTTAGGGGAATATGAGAGGTCATATGGATTAAAAAAATCTAGTCTGCCATCTTGTTGCTCATATGACCCCAAAGCACTCTTGAAATATAATTTCAAGTCTTTTTTTTATTAATTGTGGTGTTCAAGTAATCCTATGACACTAAAACTATCTTTCCTTGACCTATTTTTCAGATAAATTATTTTTGATATCAGATATCTTATGCTTTCTTCTCCTTTTGTTCAGTCTTTTATTCTCTAATATTTCTTGTTTTCTCATGGAGTTATTGATTTCTATTTATTCTCTCCTAATTTTCTAAGTTGTTTACTCACCTATTATTTTTTTCTCTCCAGAAATGTCATTTTGAAAAATCTCTTGGTTTATTTTTCTATATAGTAATACAGTACTTTCAGAAAATATATTTTTTCCCTTTGAAACTCTGCTTGTAGTTGTTTCAGATTTATTCCATGCTTCTTTAAATTTCTCTAAATTTGCTACACACATAAATAAATACATAAATAAAATGTTTTCATTTATTTGTTCATCTCTCCAGCTTTAATTTTCAAACTGGGGCTTTGGCTCAGGGGCAGAGTCTGACCTGGGTTGAGTTCTTGGTTAGACTATCTGACCCTGCATAATCTTGACTTGAGTCTTCTTTGGTTTCTTGTGCTGACCTTTTTCATCGAAGGGTTCATTCAGTCTGTGGCTTTTGAGGTTCAGAAAGCTTGGTCTTCTGAGCCCTCTCTGATATCTCAGAACCATGGAGTGTCAGGAATATCTCTAACCCCAGGCCAGGGTACTAAATCATCCTTTGATATACCCCCATGGCAGGACCCAGGATTTCCAAGATTCCAATCTAGAGTTTTCTAAAAACCTTATGGTTTTCTCATAGGAATTCTCCAAACTTTCAGCCTCTGGATATAGAACTTTGCAGGCTACAAAAGACTCTAGTCCACTCAGGAAGCTATCATGGGCTATTATGTTGACTTTGCTGGAGAGGTCCATTTTACCCTTGGTCTTCTGGCTGATTCTAAGTTATAGACCAGTTGTATATCTGTATTGGGCATCCAGGTGATACAGTGCATAGAGTGATTCTTGCTTGTAAAATGAGCTGGAGATGTAAAAGGCAAACCACTCCAGTATCTTTGCTAAGAAAACTCCAAAGGGAGTCACAAAAAGTTGGAATCAACTGAAATGACTGAACAACAGATCTGTATCAGTGAAAAGGGAGTTTTCCTGGCAAAAATGAAATCACAAATTGAGAATATCCTCTCTCTCTCTCTCTCTCTCTGTACACGTACATACACAACCACATACACATGCTATGTAGTATTCATTATTAAATTTTAATCTTGCAGCAACATGTTGAAATAGATAGTAAAAATGTTATCACTCCTAAGTTATTCAAATGAAGAAACTGAGGCTCAGAAAATATAAGTGAGTTGCCCAAAATCACAGGAAAGTGACTGGCTGAGCTATGATTCAAATCTAGTATTCTGATTCCATGTCTTATGTTCCTTCCTTACACTGGGGTCTGAGATTTCTTTTGCAAAACCATCTCACTAGTCTTTGAAATCTGAACCCTTGAATGGAATTGGAGTCATAGAATTGGGGATCAAATCACTACTACATATTATCTGAATGACTTTTTTCAAAATGCTTAACCACTATTGGGCCTCAATTTCCTCACCTGTATAATTAGGCTTTGATTAGAAGACCTTGATGATGCAGTAAAACAAAAAGTACAGTGATATTCTTAATGATGCCCTTAACTCATTAAATTGTTTCAATAGGTTCTGTTTAAGAAGTCAGACAAGACCACAAATTTCAGAAAGTATTGTCAGCAAAATGGTTAATATTTTGGTTGCTGTTGTTGCGATATTTAATATTTTAATGGATCTATATTCTTATGGACATGGGTATTTCCTTCATTAGTATAGCCTGCAAAGCATCCCTGCCTTCCCATCTTTTAGAAATCATGTATTGATTCTTCCATCATCCTCCACAGATGATGTAGCCAATTAGCTTGGAGAAGAGCCTTTTATGGCATTTAAATCTCCTAACCTAATTCTCAGACAATAGACAAAAGATCCATCTGTCACTGGCTACATTTTCAAAACCTTTCCAGGTAAGTAGCACCTGCCAGAGCTCATACTCTGTTGGAGGGACTATAAAAGATCTAGTCATCTGCATGGCCCCATGATACATATAAGTACAACATTAGTGGAAGACTCAAAATGCAGCCAGAGAATCTTGTCTTGAGAAATTCTATATTAGGATATTCCTGACTTGCCATGAAGACCCAGGTCTATTTTAGAGGTACTTAGAAACAATGGAAATTGAGGTGCTGGGAGGGAGAAGCGCTTTGTAGTTGTTGTTCAGGCATTCAGTCATGTCCGACTCTGCATGACCCCGTGGACCATAGTTTCCATGGGGTTTTCTTGGCAAAGATACTGGTGTGGTTTGCCATTTCCTTCTCCAGTGAGAAGTCTCTTTAGCCAATGGGAAACATGTTTTACTATACAGTTCCAAAAACAGCAAAGCAGAGTACCTTTCCAAATGTGAAAAGGAAGTAAAGCATACAACCTAATGGGCTTTGCTTGCTGGATCTTCTCCCAACTAGCTCCTGGCTATTCCAGTCTTTCCTCAACCCTTTCACCAATGGCTGAATAACTCTGGTTCTATATAGGTCCAGCTAGCCAAAGAAGAGTAGCAAAGAAAATGATTCTATACTGTTTTCTGTAATATGGTGGGCACTTTTACACCTCCTTATTTCATACATTCAGGATGTGTTCAATCACTTACTCCCTCCAAGCTACTACTAATAGACTCGGGCCGTATGAAGATCACTAAAACAGGCAAGGAATTAAATTAATTTGAAATATTGAGTCCAACTTTATGTTCAAGAGCATCACCACAGAAACTAACCAGCCAAACCTTGCTTTCTATACTGGTTTAGATGGAGTACAGATGTCACTTTAAAAACACTAACGTTTGTGTACTCTTGCTGGGATTATTACTTTTCCCTCCAATCACTTAAAGCTAACTGTACTAAAAAAGTTGCTTGTCTAGACATTGCCTAATAGGCCATAGGAAAAAAAAAGGACTTGCAGCAGTGTAAATATCTTGGCAATCATCTAAATGCCTGCATGATGAGATGATTTCAGCTAAGAATCAAGAATACTGGCTGGAATAATAATGTACTTTTTTATGAGAGAGGGAGCTTTGACTAGGTTATATTGAGAGAGAGAGAAAGAGAGAGAGAGAGAGAGAGAGAGAGAGAGAGAGAGAGAGAGAGAACGAACTATACTTTTAAAAAATGTTTAAAATTCTGGATAAAATTTACTCCTGATTGGGGACTATTCTGCATACCTCAATTTGGTTCCTGTACCAGAAGAGATTACATTCAAAGAACAGAAGGAACCGACATTACCAAATCCTAGATGAACATTTCTACAGTCTAAGTAGGGTAGGATGAAATTGAGAGGGGAAAGAGGAACATAGCAGCTCATCCAGACCAATTATATTCCAATATTCAGGGATCTCTCGATATCCTTAAAGTGATCTGGGGCTGAATACTGTGGCTGGGTTATTTTTGGTCCCACATTAGAGTTCAAATGGAGATTGGAGTTCCTCTTATTTTCAAGATAAAGAAATTTAGGACTACAATTATGTAAATGTCTTGTTCAGGGTCACATAGTTAAGTTGTTGACTGAGATGGGGCAAGATCCGGCATCTCTTGATTCTCCAAAAACAATCTTTACACTCTACTTTGCTTCATGATTTGAAAGCTCCATGGTATTCCTCTTGCTATCTACCCTAAAAATGTCTTTACCCTTGCTGCCAACCTATAAGATGCGCTTATGCTACTGATATGTGTATACTACTTAGAGTTCCTAAGCAAATAGTCTACAATCTTATTTTTTTCTGAGACTCTTGAATAAGTTGGTTTGTGTTTGGGTTTTCTGTCCTTAATGGTATATTAGAAATCAGAGATCATGTATGTCCTAGACTGTAAACAGATAAACTCATTCACCTCAGTTCCATGAAACAATTTAGTCCAGTATAACCATCCATGCATGTCGCAAGCACACACTTCACCAGAAAAGCAGACATAGTAGCTAATGTTGAACTTGGAGTTAGCAACATTTGTGAACAAGCCCCATCTCTGACACAAGTTGAATGATTCTTAGGTAACCCTCTAGAACTTATTAACAGAAGTATATAAGGATTATAATCTGAGTTAATGAAGGTAATTATCACACTCAAATGTCTTTATGTGGATGAAATCCCAGGTCTTTTGACTAAAGTTTATGAACATATATATGTTATTGTTGTTCATCCTTTATTCTCAGAGGACAAATGACATTTCAGGGTGATATCTTGACTTGAACATGTGAATTGGATTTAAGTGAGGCAGGCTTGCAGAAATTCATTAGCCTCCCTCTTTCTTCCAAAGTCATCTAAGTCCAGTGTCGGGACAAAAGTTAAGATGCCTGGCAATAGCTCAGGTGCAGTGGATGACCTTGTTGTCTTCTGTGTCTGACCAGGCTCTAATTGCTTCACAGCTCCTGCTTCAGCTGCTTTCATGGCCTTTGAAACAAACTGTTCTCCTTTGATCATTCTACCATGGAAAGGCTTCATGTGCTTGTGAAGCTCCCTGCTCCCTAAGTCACCAACAAGTTTGAGGTCACTCAGTTACTCTAAAGCCAGTTTAGCACATCTGCCAAGATGGTTTTACTGGGGTGTGGCATGCTACATCTTCTTGGAACCAAGAGATGAGAGTTGAATGAAAGTGGATGAGCAGCTACAAAGGGCTTGGCAAGCCCTCACACCTGAGGTGCTAGTCCTCCTTAAACACCCCATACACCCTTGAACATATATACATACATATATACACACATACATACATACATACATACATATACACACATATAGATGGAGAGAGAGACATAAAGAGACAAGCATAAACAGAGACATGCAAGAAAGAGAGATGACTTGTTTAATTCATTCATAAATGGCTCAGTGGGGAAATATGCAGCCGTGCAGATTGACACCAGTTGCTCTGGAGTGGCAGGGGCACTGAGACATGAACTGACCTGCCCAAAATCATACCTCCAGTGTTTTTAGTCATAGAATCAGATTTCGAGCTGGACAGATATTGAAGATTATTGACTCCAACCCCCTCATTTTACAGATGAGGAAACTGAGATTTGGAGAGGTTAAGTAACTTGCCCAGGGTCACCAAACTTAAGTATCAGAGGCATGATTTGAACCCAAGCCTTCCTGTCTCCAGGGCTAGTCTTCTAATAGCATTCTGTAGCAACCATGTGAAAAATGAAAAAAAAATTCAGTAAAACCATTTGTATTTGTCTATTTCAGGGAGGGGTGGTGTAATGGAAATGCAGATTTAAAGATCTTCCCTGCCCCTAGCTTAAGTGCACCTGGAGCCTGTGGTGGGAGGCTTGTTTTTCAGGAAAGCCCACACCTTGATACTTTGTGATTGGGCAGTGGGTCAAGGAGGTTGTTACATTCTCTGAGCCAAGAGAAGGCTATATAAGCCCTGAGGAGAGGCTTTGCTTTGGGGCTTATTTTGAGAAGTGTTGTGTGATTTGACCAGATGAGACTCTGGGAAGCCGTTGTTGAGAGCCCCCCCGGCTTTGAAAACCCAGATGTTGATGCTTCCCTCTCTTGTAACTGTGATTTGGTATTGATATAATGGTAGGACAGTTTGGAAGCCTGTCTGTTTGATCTGTAAGTTCTGTAACTCTGAAGTTCGGGGTGCTGACCTTTTCCCCCTGAACTAGGTAATGTATGTTTGTTTGATTAAAGTAAGCTTGTTAACCCATTTTGAGTTGCTTTCCTTTACAAAAGCAGATCTAAGAACCTGTGTTGGCAGTCACCCTGGGGATATTGGGGTGCTTGCTGCTACAAATGGCGACGAGGGATGGGATCTGCTGAGTAAAAGGAAAGTATGGGGGCTGGGATAATTGTTTGTTTCCCAGTTGTGGTAGCTGTGATTCTGTGGAGCCATGGAGCAGGAGAGAATGGCCTGCATGCTGACTTCGCTGAGCTGAGAGCAGGAATGGTGAGCTGCCTGCATGGAGACCTGTGGAGAAGCCTGGAGCTGCTGCCTTCTGCTGGAGGAGAAGGAACCCAGGAATTTGGAGTTCAGCCACAGGACAAGATAAGGACTGTGTGGCAAAGCAGGGGCACTGAATGTGTTTCCTTGCTGCATCCCACAGTTTGGGACCTAGGGGGGGTGGACTTGTGACTATGGTGGGTGGGGTGAAGTGCCATGGACCCCAAGGACCCCACTTTGGTTTTGTTGCCCAGCTCCATCTCTGGACTTGGAAGCAGGGGCTGGAGCAGTGTTGTGGGAAGGACACCCCCCTCCTCCCAAGAGAACTTTATGTGATAATGCTTTGTATTTTGTGAATTGATGTGAAAATGCAATGTACTTTGTTTAAGACCCAGTGGCCACTTTGGTAACTTTAGATGTACCTTGAAAATGTGACCTAAGAGATGTTTTAGTGCTAATTCAAATGTAAATTGTGTATGCTATGGGCAAGAAAGCTCTTGGGGCTGAATGTAATGGAAATGCAGATTTAAAGATCTTCCCTGCCCCTAGCTTAAAGTGCACCTGGAGCCTGTGGTGGGAGGCTTGTTTTTCAGGAAAGCCCACACCTTGATACTTTGTGATTGGGCAGTGGGTCAAGGAGGTTGTTACATTCTCTGAGCCAAGAGAAGGCTATATAAACCCTGAGGAGAGGCTTTGCTTTGGGGCTCACTTTGAGAAGTGTTGTGTGATTTGACCAGATGAGACTCTTGGGAAGCCGTTGTTGAGAGCCCCCCCCCCCCGGCTTTGAAAACCCAGATGTTGATGCTTTCCTCTCTGGTAACTGTGATTTGGTGTTGATATAATGGTAGGACAGTTTGGAAGCCTGTCTGTTTGATCTGTAAGTTCTGTAACTCTGAAATTCGGGGTGCTGACCTTCTCCCCCTAGTTGAACTAGGTAATGTGTGTTTGTTTGATTAAAGTAAGCTTGTTAACCCATTTTGAGTTGCTTTCCTTTTGAAAAGCAGATCTAAGAACCTATATTGGCAGTCACCCTGGGGATGTTGGGGTGCTTGCTGCTACAGGTGGCAAAAAAACCCAAAACAACAACTGGTTTGTATGAACTAACTTCTCAGTGAGTTTTTCAGTCACAATGTAGTTTCACATATTTGCTAAGTCATATATAGCCCAGTGGCACCTTCAACAAACTTAAGAAAAATTTTCAAATCCAACAAAGTTTATTTTTCCTCTTCCATTTTTAAAAAAAGCAATTAGAGTTAAATAACTTGCTCAAGGTTACACAGCCAGTCATTATTTACGTGTGGGTGCTCATTTTCTGAGGCTGGATCTGATCGGGGGTCGTCCCAACTCCAGGACCGGCACTCTTACTCATTGTGCCACCTAGCCACCCCTCCTCTTCTATTTTCATGCCCTCTTGTGCCAAAGTTTTCTTTCTCAGAACTTCAGAGACAGTAGAAAGAAAAGTGGCAATGACAACATGATTAGACTGTTTGTTTTAAATTATAAGATTTCAATATTGTTTATAGAATGGTGTGCTCAAAATATGGTTCAGACCACTCACCACTCAAAATTCAAAGGATTAGCTGGGTCAGATTAATT
Organism: Gymnobelideus leadbeateri; assembly: GCA_011680675.1. Taxonomy (NCBI): domain Eukaryota; kingdom Metazoa; phylum Chordata; class Mammalia; order Diprotodontia; family Petauridae; genus Gymnobelideus; species Gymnobelideus leadbeateri. The sequence goes on along the minus strand of WOXC01006099.1, from coordinate 304,468 downwards.
TACAATTGTCTTAGCATTTAACAAAGAAAAATTCTCCAATCAAGGATGGAACTTTGAGACCGCTACATAACACCAATGAACTCAATGATGAATGAAGATTTATATAACCTGGGTTACTTTGAGTCTCACTAGGGAAAACTAAAGAAACATACTTCTGTTTTCTGGGAGGTCTTTTGGCAAAATGAGGCCAATCAGCAATTTGGAAGTCTGTTTATAGTTAACTATGTTTTCATACACAGTCACAAATATACATAGTGGAGACATATCCATGACTACTGATTTGAATTTTTGTGGTAAAGAACTCACAAGTTAACAAATTAGATATTTTAAACAAGGAAAACCAGGCTAGACATAAGGAAGGAACAGAGAGAGCCAAGTGCTCTTAACATTGTCAAATCAAAGCACTAACACTGGTTCCTACCATAAAACAACCTAATCAGATATTATACTACAGCAGTGGATTGCCAGTCAATTTCTGGTTTGCATCATATATGTAAATACCATGTAAGATACAAGATTTCTACATTAAGCTCAAGTATGATCTATATCCCTTTAATAGTCACGTAAACATGCGAAGTTTAGTCTGAGAATTGCTTTAGTCATTTCTTCTGCTTCATACTTTATTGGAACCTAGAAATAAGATTAGTTACTCCAATGGCTTAATGTAACTTCTTGAATTATTGTTTTCAGATGGCCAGAATTTCTGTATTAGTTTTACTATATAAATCACCAAGGGTTAATTGGGGGAAAAAATTCAGGAAATGGTAGAATTGATTTAACAAAAGTTTAAAAATTCTCCAAAATAGTTAAAAATCATTTAAGAGTTAATTTAATCAGATTTTTTTTTTACTTCTAGATAAGGTATCAAACTATCATTCACCAGCCCTCTCACAAATTGGCTGTGGAGAACTGGAATTTCACAACTGATTAAGAACACTTTAGTGTGATTTTTCCTATCTACCCCATGCATCCTGTAAAGCAGCATAACATTATAATGCAAATTTCAGCAGCTTGTTAAAGACAAAATAGACTATTGAATTTGTCATATAGCTGCTGTAAAATATATAATTAAGTCTGAAGAATATCTAAAGTTTAGTAACATTATTATGATAGACCCTGAAGAATTTTGAATGTTGTACTTTGGTTGGGAAAAAGTTTATGCCTGTCAAATTATGCAGCTTGAAAATTACAAACTTAAATTTTTTCAATTGGTCATGGTTAAAATGCAACTTATGAAATTAGACCGTACCCCTAATGTAAAGGAATTTTGAAAGTGTAAAATGTAGTACTTAACTTTTAATTACCATGTGCAAATTATATGCTATTTTGACTATAATCTTATTTTTCTGTTAAGTTTTGTTGATGCTTTTTTTAAATGCCAAAGTCATGTACTAATAAAACCCTCATCCCTTCGCTGAGCCTTCCTTGTAATAAAAAAAAAGTTAAGCTAAACCAATTGATAAATGAATCCATATGACACTATGTCTGACAGCATAAGGAACATTCCATTTCTTCCATTTGTACAAAAGAACGGTACATCATCTATTTTCCAGGATCAATATCAATCACTGCAAGTGACCCGTTTGATTGCCTTTTAGTGTCATTTTCACTTACATTTTTAGTCATGCAAAGAAGCATGGTGCCAGCTATAAGAAGGCAGGTTTTGGATTGAGAAAAACATGAGTTCAAATCCTGCTCCTGACACTTACACACTATGGCACTAAGTCATTTAATCTCTCAATGCACCAGGTAACTCTATAAGAATACGAATTATAAAGGATTTGTTTAATCTGCATCAGTGGAAGAAGTTCTACATTGTCATTTCCCCATGTGGATAAAAATCACAGGTCATTTATTCATCCAGCCAACCAGCCAGTCATTCATTCACTGAGTATTTATCAAGAACAAACACTTGGCACTTTGCTAGGCACTGAGGATAAAAAGAGAAAATAAAGAACAACAAAGACTCAAAACAATCTGCTTTCTCTGAACTCATATTCTCCACTATAGTGCAAAGTAAATTTGAAATTAGGAGAGGCCTCTAACAACTGGGGGAATCAGCAAGTGCCCCGTATATAGATAACTCTTGGGCTGAGCCTCAAAGGAAGCTGGGGGTTCTAAAAGATAGAGGAGTACATTCCAGACATGGAATACCTGTGGAAAGGCATGGAAACATGAAATATAATGAGTGCATTTGGAAAAGCAAGGAGCAGAGTTTGACTGGAATATAGTGTTGTTAAGGAGAATAATGTATAACTCAGAATGGGAAGGGGGAGAAGAAGAAAGTAGAGGGAAGAGAATAAGCTTGAACATAGTGCTTACCAGATGCCAAGCACTTTACAAACATTACCTAATTTGATCCGTACAACAACCCCACAAGATAGATGCTATTATAATTACCATCTTGCATTTGAGGAAACTGAGGCAAATAGAGGTTGGGACTTTCCCAGAGTCACACAGCTAATTAGTATCTGGGGCTGGATTTTAACTCAGGCCTTCCTGACTCTAGGCCCAGAGTTCTCCCCACTCTGCCAACAGTAGAAGAGAAGGCTAGAATATGACAGGCTTTAAATGTAAAGCAGAATTTTTGTATTTTAAAATAGAGACAATGACAGTTCTTGAACAGTTGAGTGACATGGTAAGAAGGGTACTTTATGAATGGAATATGGGTTATAACCAAGGCAGAACAATAGAACAAAAAAATGAAAAGGAGGAAAAAGTATATTGGATAGAGAGGTGGTGAGTGGCATGAAATGCTTCACTGAAATTAGGCAGGATGAAGATTGCTAAAGTTTATGCTTATAAATTTGTGTTCCAATCAAGAGATCCTTACTTGAATAGAAAGGTAAAATACATAAACAAATAATTCCCAAATAAAGAATTACAAACTCATAATAAAAATGAAGAATGCTGTAGAGCACTTAAAAGAGATATGCAAATTAAAACAGCTCCAAGGTTTCACCTAATATAATACCTGGTGAGTTGTTCAAGATTACAAAAGATAATAATAGTCAATGCTGAAGGCCTACAGGAAAATGGGCACAGTAATGAAGTGTTAGTAATGTTCTGAATTTATTCAAGCATTCTGGAAAACAATTTGAAATTGTGCTAAGGAAATAACTAAATGTCTATTTCCTTCAGTCCCCAGATTCCACTGCTAGGTCTATTCAAAAGGAATTAATAGACATAAGGAGAAGTCCCATTTACATTCAACTCAAATATTTATACAAGTACTCCTTGTTGTAGCAGAGAACTTGAAGCATAGTAGATGCTCATTGGTTGAGGCTAAAAAAAATTTAATCATTGAAATTAAAGAGGTATTACTATGCAATAAGAAATCATGACTATAGAGCAGGCTGGCTATAGAGACAGATGAGTAGAATTGTATGAACTGATTGAGTGAAGCAAGTAGGAAAATTATATATATATATATATATATATATATATATATATATATGATGTTATAACAATTATAAATGAAACACAAAAACAAGTAATCAAACTGAATGCTGCAAAATTACAATAACCACACACACTAGACCCCAAAGAAGAAATATGAGAATGTATATATTTGTCCTTTGCAGAGATAAGGTACTAAGGATAAGGAAAATTGCATGTCAGACTGTTTTTTAATGTTTGTTAGTTTTGCTGAATTATTTCCCTAGACCCCTTTTAAATTTTGTTTTAATGAGATGATTTTCTATGCTAAGGAAAGAGGTATGTTTGTATGTGGATGGAACATTGAAATGGAGGTTATTTAAAAAAACAAATAATGTCAATAAAATTGTAGTTTTAGGATTTTTTCTTTTTTTAATTTTATTTTTAATTTATGGAATACAATAAACATTTCCATAACACAATATAAATGATAATAATAAAATGATTGCGCATGAAGCCTCAAATATACAATAACCTGCTGTTCCTTTTAATTATACAACAAAATTATGATATACATTTCTTTTTTTCTTCTTTCTTCCCCTACCCTAGAGATAGATGCCACACACACTCTCACACACACATACATATATATGTATACACACACATAAAATTATTCTATATATACTTCTTTTTATCAGTTCTCGATGCAAATAGTGTCTTTCTTCATATGCCTTTTAGAGTTAATTTAGTTATTTATAATAGACAAAATAACCTGTTTGCTCAAAGTCATCCTTAAGACAATATTGCTGCTTCTGTGTGTACAATGTTCCTTTGGTTATGCTTATTTAGCTCTTAATTATGTCATGCAAGTCTTTCCATATTTTTCTAAAAATTTTGAGCTCATCATTTCTTATAGCATAGTAGTATTCTATCAAAATCAAATACCATAAACCATATAATTAAATTTTTAAAAGAAGGAGGATGGGAAAGATAATTAATAACCTTGGAGAAAAGAGTTTCTATTGAGTGATAAAACCAGAAGCCAAATATTTTGGTATATCAAATTTTTAAAATTCAGTCTTTGACTTCTTTGGGATATAAATTCAGCATTGAAGTAATTAGGTCCAAGACTATGAAAATGTTGCCATTTTTCTCTCATAATTCCAAATTATTTTTCAGAGTGATCACATAAATTTGCAGCTCTACCATTAGTGCATTATTAGTATGTTTGTTTTCCCACAAGTGCTCCAACATTTACGATTTTTACCTTTTTTTCTTTCCAATTTGATAGGTATGCTTAAGTTGTTTATAGTGTATTTTATTGCTTTTCCACCAGTATTAAGTTCACTTCTGTTTGTCCTCTCCTTCATTTCCCTACCAGGTAGATATTTAACATATCTAATATGTTATTAGTCCACACAAAATGTAATTAACAGTATAATTTCTGTTGAAAAACAAAAACCTAAATAAATGGGAAATCTACTGTATGCTAATCTAAGACACAGTGGATATATTGCAGCATCCAGAGTCAAGAAGACTCATCATCCCAAGTTCAAATCTGGTCTCAGACACTTATTAGCTATATGACTCTGAGCAAATCAATTAACCCTCTTTGCCTCAGTTTCCTCCTCTATTAAATGAGCTGAATAAGGAAATGGAAAGCTATTCTAGTATCTTTGCCAAGGAAACCCCAAATGAGGTTATGAAGAGTCCAATATTACTAAAACAACTGAACAACAATGCATTCCAAAGTCAGATTACTTTGTGGAAAACCTCATCTTTGGATTTGTCTCTAGGGTAATTCCCACTACATTGCCATCTCCATTCCCACTCCTCAGGGGCTGAGAATGCTTAGAGAAAATCATAAATGTTGTTATTTGAATTTGTTACAGTTTTTCACAAAGCCTTCTCTGCTCCATGACCATTTTCAAAATTCATCTTCTTTCCAGCTTCCTATCGCTTTTCACACAGCAGCTGTTCTCAGCCTTTGTCACTTTCCAAAATTTCCCAGCTCCACTTTCAGTTTTCTCAATCTCAGTAAATGACCTCAACTAGGCCAGTTGAATGATCCTCCCTCAAATACACCCTCCCCACACTTCAAAAACATCATTGTCTTCCCTTAAAATTGTAAGAAAGGTGGCCCTCCTCCTACTAAAATCTAACTCTTCTTCCAACTGCTCATGATCAGATTCCATCTCCTTTCTTATTGCAATCTTGCCCCCTTCATCACCCCTTCTCTCCTGCCTTCTGTCTTTCTACAAATATACTCATGGCTACCTTATCCTAATATAAACACATATACACACACAGACACACACACATAGACACAAACACACACACAATCCAATAACAGAATGCTGATTTATCCTTTTGTTGTTAAGCATTCTTCCTTCTTTCCATTTCCAAAATTCTGGAAAGTTTATATTCATTAACTCCCCTTCTTCATGAGCCTGTAGCCCCTTGAAATCTAGCTTTTATCTCCAGCTCTCTATATTATATGTTCTTTGTAAGGTTACCAGTGACTTCCTTTTCTTCTGATACATGAACACTTTTCTGGTTTCCTGATCATTTATCTATTTGCAGCACTTGTTACGATTTGACCACCTCCTCTTTTTTGAAATTGCTTCATCCCCTGTTTCTTTTATTTTATTGCATTCTATTGATTTATATCTTTTTTTTGCATATAGCAAGCTCTTGATAAATGTTTATTGATTTGAATTTAATACCTCTGAGGCCCTTCCTCACTCTTAAAAAAATTCATCTTATTCCTCCTTTGCCTCCTTTGCCTCTTAAACCTTTGCCAAGGCTCTTTCTTCAAATATTGCAAGAACATAAGTCTTTTAGTATATCTTCCTCTAAAACAGGGAGGCTACCCTTCTCTAACATGTTAGTCCCTGAGAAAGGTAACTAGGAGCAGTCCTTCTACCAAGGGTGGCATAAATACGGGATGAGTCACTCCAAAGCTTTCAATTGTTCCCTTTTAGCTGATTGCTTGATTTACATTGTACACTTGCTCTTTGGGGCTATCTCATCACCAGGCCTGGCTGCTGGAGCTAATGGCAGACTTAGCTTTCAGGGGGTACACACTTGCAACATCTCCTTACCTACTGAATCTCTCAAGTTCATAATTTAGTCTGTTCTTTCTCCTATACTTATTCACCAAAGACTAGGAGATCACAAAAGAAGGGAAGCTAGAGAACAGAGGATTTGTGCACTCATGGGCAGATGGTAATGGGCTGAGAGAGAGATCCAAAGGCCCTCCCCTACCCAGAGCCTCCTAGCAGTTTCTGCTTTGCTTGCCACTAGGAAAGAGAGATTTCTTTTGTCTACACACATTTAGTTTTAGATCAAGAGCCAATTAAAAAGGCTTTTCGTCATCCTGCAGTAAGCCCGCATGAAACCTTCATCTAATACCTGTTCATGCTTAGAATCAGGAAGAAGAGTCCCAGTCTCTCCATCACACATTTATGGAAGCAGGATCACAAAATTACTATATATTTCCTATAGCAATCACTACATTTTTATTCCCACAAATAAAACTTTAGTTCACATCTTTGTTATTGCTCCTCTGGACTACTGTATTATCTTCATGACTGTTCTCCCTTCCCCCAGTTTTTACCCATTCCAGTTCTTCATCTGCAACACTGTACAAGTCCTAAATATATTGTTATATGGCTCATAAGCCTTATTCTGCTCCTTAATCTCTTTATTCTAGTATTTAAGACCTTCCACAAACTTTCTTCCAATTACCTTTCCAGTCTTATTTCACACTATTCCTGTCATATATTCTATCTATGCTACAAGCACACAGGGTTACTCATCATTTCTTTTTGCTGTTCCTCTAGTGACCCATAGCTATAATACACACTCCAATGCTCCTGATGAAATATTTTTCATATATCTCAGCTGCCACTTCCTTTATTTAGTCTCCCTTCATTCTTCCAGTAGGAAGTAATCTCCTTTTTTTCCTCACTTCTGGTAATTATTTGTGTCTTCCTCTCCCATTTGTAGTATGTGCTTATAGCATTGTTACCTAGGCACATACAGTTTTCTTTCAGTTATTCCCCTATCAATGGGAACTACTTTGTTTCCAATGTGTTGCTATCAGAAATAGAACTGCTGTGAAGGAGGGACAAAGGGGTTGATGTCTTGGAGATCCATAACTATAGAGTTATATATTGACTTCAAAAATATGTAATTACTTTGATGTGGGTATATGTGATTTCTTGTGTTCTAAAACCCTGCAATGCCTCCCCAAAGCATGAAAAGAAAAAAAAAAGACAGACAAAAACAACAAGCAGAAGTGTCTTTGGAAGGTCTCTCAGAAATTATTGAGCCTTTATATCCAAATTTGGACGTGCTAGTGAAAACTGGCTGGGGGGTTGAGCCATATTCAACTAAAATTAAAGTGAATTGGGGTGGAGAAAAAATATTCAAGGCCAGTTTCCTTCTGAGACACAGCCAATAATAAGCCCCAGGCTGAAAGCAGATAAAACAGAAGTATTTTTTCTAAACTCTCCCTTTCAAATCCCTGGCAATTGCTATAGATTTTGGTGTGCTAGGATTTTAAAAGAATGCAACACCTCTCCTAAAGAATGGGAGAGTGAGTTTCTGTGAAAGGGAAAGCCACCACACTGAGGAGAAAATTAACTAAAAAAATCCTCTAATGAAATTTTCAAGAATAAAAAAAGAGTTTCATATTTAAAAAAGCCATCTAGGTAACATAGGGGTAGAGAAAACAAAAAGCATGTTCCAATAATCATGTTCACTGCCTCACCTGACCATTGATTTATTAGCTAGATAGATTTAGTGAGATAAATGCTCCTTCCCTGATCTAGTAAGTTGTATCAATGAACATATATTTCTCTCTAACTTATTTTTAAACTCTGAGTAACCATCCAGAGGTATCCCTCTGGCAAAGCATCTAGTTTTGAGTCTATTATTCTCTCTTATCTAACGATGTGCCTTCTGGGAGAGTTATCTCTATGGCTAGACAACATGGCTATGAGATGTTCCTTTAGTGGGTTTTGCAACTCAATTACCTTGAAATAACTGAACTGTGATTTTTAAGGGCTGCCTAGGGGTGTGCCCAATCATTTTTTATCCAATGATATCTCCATATGACTCACCCAAGGAATGTAGTTCATCTTATAAAAGCATAAACTCTAGTGGTCACATTTTTTTCACTTAGTTCAGCACCTCATTATCTACCAGTTTCTATTACTAGATACTGGACATTCAAGTGCAAACTCCTTTATACATGAATATACTCAGAGTTCATCCACGGTTTCTCTATTTTCTTTGCTACTCCACTTCACTGCCCCTGTTCCTTAACCAAATATTATTGCCCCAGATCTAGTAATTCTATGGTTTTAGTAGAAACCTTTACTGGTAATGGTAATTTGAAGATCTTCCTGGCCCCTTAATAGGCCAAATGTAATCACATGGAGCCCCCAGGGGGAGAAGCTTGCTGAAAGAGTGGAACAGGAAGGGTGGAGCAGGAAGGAACATAGGAGAGTACGAGCAGACTTGGGAGCAAGCAGTGTGGAGGCAGAGCAGCTAGCTTGAGTGAGAGAGGGGCATTTTTGCTTAAGGAAACCTGTTTTGTTTTGAAGGTCTGGCAAGAGGAAGGCTTGGGGATGTTGGTTCTCACTGCATTAGTTATGTGTACCAACTTCTTGTTTGCTATAATGGATTTGGCTTTCTGGTGTTTGAATGAATGTTTTGGTTCTGCCTTCCATGTGGAGAGTCTGTTACATTTTGTGATTCAGAAGTACACCAGCATATTCATAGCCACCATGGGTACTGTGAATAATGCATTGGTGTTATAAAAACATAGATGCTTAAATGATTATTTTAAAATAGTGGTATAAGCATTTTGGTTATAATCTTCCACTAATACTTTTATTTTCTAGAGACATCACTAAACAAGAAAATAACATTTTATGTTCATTATTTGCCAAGAACTTTTTAAGTTTATAACTTCAGAGAGTGTTTAAAAAAAACCTTGTATCTCTGCATTATATTCAAAATTAAAGACATACATTATGTTTTGGGGACTAATATGTCATTCCAAATATTGTGTTAATATACATAAATTCAATTATACTGATACTCTTCCTAATGTAGAATATGAAAGGGCATGTTGGTATTGAGAAAACTCACAAGATATTTTTCTACATATTACTTTATACTAAATACATCTTTTAAAAAAAATCAGTGAAACACATCAGAAGCATTGAAGATAATGTTTTCTATAGTTATAATACAGGGGAGGGAGAAAGAAAGGGAGCAGACTGAGGAAGAAGTATGGAAGATTGTAGAATTTGGAAATTTTTTGTTATTTTAACTTGTCTTTTATTCAAATAATTTGAGAGAAAAATCAAACCTGGAATCTGAATGTTAGTTATATTTTTAAGTTGTGACCACCAAAAATTGAAGCTGATACTTTATATTGTAGTGGATAGAGGCCCTGGGATTGGGCAAACCTGAGTTCAAGCCCCACCTCTAGCATTTATAACTTGTTTGACCATGGGCAAGTCACAAAGGCTCTCAACCCCAGAAATTCTCTAAGACTAAACATTAAAGATGAACTGTTACTATCTAAGATTTTAAGTTATAGGTAAGTTGTCAATCTACATTGTCTGAGGGAGCATCAAACTAAAGGGTTTCTCATACCCATGACATCACAGGTTTGAATCAAATTATATATATGTATACATGCATGCATAAATACACATATGTAAAACATATGTGTATATACATGTTTGCACACATGTGTATAATAAATACACAGAACATTATCTTACACAAACGCACGTTCTCAAACAAGTACACCCCATGACAAAGAATTGGAAACAATTGGGGAATAAATAAACAAGTTGTGGTATATGAATGTAATGGAATATTATTGTGCTATAAGAAATGAGGAGCAGACAGACTTCCTAATAACCTGGAGAGACTTATATAAACTGATGCTGAGTGAGGAAAGCAGAACCAGGAGAACTTTGTACACAATTATATATACAATGTATGTGGGATGACTAATTTGGATAGACTGGGCTCCTCTCAGCAATGCAAGGTTGTAAGACAACTCCAGAAGACTAATGATAGAAAGAGATATCCACATCGAGAGAAAGAACTACAGAGTCTGAACACAGACTGAAGCAAACTACTTGCTCTCTCTTTTTTTGTTTTTTGTTTTTTGGTCCTTCTTTCTCATTGTTCACTCCATTGGTTATAATCCTTCTTTACAATCTGACTAATGTTTAATTTGAAGGTACCTGTAGATCCTATATTTGACTGCATGCAGCCATGGAGGAAGGGGAGGAGAAGAGAGTAGGAGAGGGAGGGGGAGAAAACTTTGAAATTCAAGGGATTGTGGAACTGAATGTTGTAAACTAAAAATAAATAAATATTTTTTAAAAGAAGGAAATGAGGAGCAGACGGACTTCATAATAACCTGGAGAGACATATATAAACTGATGCTGAGTGAGGGAAGCAGAACCAGGAGAATTTTGTACACAATTACAGACACATTGTATCTGTGATGACTAACTTTGATAGACTCGGCTCCTCTCAGCAATGTAAGACTATAAAACAACTCCAAAAGACTCATGATGGAAAAGGCTGTCCACATTCAGAGAAAGAATTACAGTGTCTGAATGAAAATGGAAGCAAACTACTTGTTCTCTCTCTTTTGTGTTTTGTTTCTTTCTTGTTTAGTTCATTGGTTATAATTCTTCTTTACAACTTGACTATTGCTCAGTATGAAGGCATAGGTAGAACCTCTACTGGATTCCATGCCATCTTGGGGGAGGGGGTAATGGGGAGAAAATTTGGAACTCAAAAACTTGTGGAACTGAATGTTGTAAACTATAAGTAAATAAATTTAAAAGAAAAAAATAGAATAAAAAGAAAACTTGCTTTATAATAGAGTCAACACAAAGAGAAAAAATAATAATAAGTACACACCAGGGACCACTCTGTTTTGAATGACCCCAGCACTCCTTATTTGCAGCTCCTATCAAACTTTTTTCAAATTACATTTTAAATTGCATTCTCCATTATCTGTTCAAAAGCAGAAGTGACTAAGTTCCATAATAGAAGAAATTCATTTTTATGTTTATTTAAATCTCAAAACCACAGTGTCACCAATATTGTACATAGTAGGTGTTCAACAAATGTATCAAATGGTTTATTTGACCCCATGTAAGGTTGTGTAAACTGTCATTATTTGACATATATGGAGAAATTATTGGCTGGATATTTAAAAGCACACCAATAAATCGAATTTGCTACCAAAGGCTTACTCTCAGCTTATCCAAATGAAGAATATTAGCATCCATCACTTAAATATATAAATGGTCATAACCCACACACATAGGGGGAAAAAAAGAATACTCCTGTGTTTTTTTTTCCATTATCAGAATCTCATTGCAATCATCCCAGTTAATTGTTTTAGTGTCCTCTCAGCAGTTTAAATCTATCAAAATTCTATCTATTCTGAAATATCCAACACTCTGAAATAAATCAGAAAAAATGCCAAATCTAGCTTTGACATTAACAATATCTTTGGCAATTCAACATCGAATCTGAGTGATTCTGGATTGCATTACATATGCTCCTTCTTTAGACATAAAACTCCTTAAAAACAATAACTCCTGAAATAGACTTTATTGTATATTTCACATGATCTTTTTTAAAGGGATAATGAAGCTTATTTGCCAATCAGTGATCAGTGAATTTGTCAATATGTGCTATTCTCCAAAGAGAGATCACATTTATCTTCATAAAGGAGAGCAACATCAGAGTTCATAATTATTACAAATATAATGCATTGACTTCTTTATATACCCAAACTCAAATATTCATGTTATAATAATGCATGCAACTTCATCTATGATATAATATTTGTATAAAGACAGAGAGCTGCAGCAGCTGTTGGATTTCATGCATTACCAGACAGTTAACAGTCTCCTAGTACACTGTCACCAAAGGAACTGCTGGTGCTATAATCATCATGCCATGCTCTTCAGTGCCAACAGCTGGGCTGCATTCCAGTTAAAGGAAGAAAGGAAGAAAGAAAGAAAGAAAGAAAGAAAGAAAGAAAGAAAGAAAGAAAGAAAGAAAGAAAGAAAGAAAGAAAGAAAGAAAGAAAGATGAAGGAAGGGAGGAAGGGAAGAAGGAAGGAAGGAAGTGAGAGAGGGAGAAAGGGAGGGAGGAAGGAAGGAAGGAAGGGAGAGAGAGAGAGAGAGAGGAAGGAAGGAAAAGAAGGAAGGAAGAAAGAAAGAAGAAAGGAAGTTAGGAAAGAAGGAAGGAAAGAAGGAGAAGGGAAGGGAAAGGAAGAGGAAAATAACAATAAAATGAGGGGGAAAAAAGGAAAAATGTACTAAGTTCTAAATTGGAAACCTGAAATATAGCTGTAATAGAGATTTATACTCATTGTCATGAGAGCAATGATCAATGAAAAATTAATTAAAGTAACATACATTTTTATACCAAATTTATGGACCTAGTTTTTAAATTACATGCAAAGAAAACTATTGCTTTATTGCATGTTTCAAATACCTACTTACTATGCATAGAAGAAACTAGAGTTGTTTTCAATTCTAGCTTAGTTTATAACAATAATTTATTAGAGTAATTTCTCTATGAAATAAAATAGAACCTCTCACAAAAGATACAATGAACATCTACATATGAATGTGAACTATAGTGTATTAATGTGCTTCTATTTTCTTATCTTGTCCTGTATTCTCTAGCTGTCTGAGCAGAGGAAACCTTTAAAATACCCAACACAGAATATATGCTCTTAAATTTTCATTACCTTCTCTTTCTTTCAACCAGTCCAAAATGAAACTGTCCCTGAAAACTGTATTGTAAGATGAATTTTCTTCTCTAGGTCACTGATTTAAATAGGATGTAAATTGTTTTTGACCTCTAAGCAACTATTAGGTGGCCTGTGAGCAATGACTATATGCCTAGTTTCAAACATTAAAGGACAGTTGCACACATATGCTACACAATGATCTCTTTGCATCCATAGACATACAAAGACTTCTCAATGAGATCTTTCAAATAGTGAATGCAATGAATGTGACCATTTCAGTTACAGATAAAATACCATTAGGACGAACTCTGTAAATCATCCATGCGTATAGGTTGCAGTACAATTTCTACAAGTTGCTAGGTTATATGAGTGTAATTCATTATCAGACTCTATCTAAGGAATAGGCTAGGCAAGGGTGTAGGTTATGATGGCTCTGCCCCTTAGACTTCTCACATTCTTCAATAGAGCTCTCTCTACTGGGTGGGTCATCACTCCATTCATTAGGGTGGCTGGAGGAAAATAAGACAGGCTAGGTGCTTTAAACAAATAGTTGGTATCCCTCTCAAGCATGTCTGATTGGCTTCCCAACTCTGATGTCACACGCAGAGAATTCTAGGTAGCTAAGAAGTTAAAAGTTCCTAGTTTATAAAATTATAGAAATAACAAATTTTAGATATTAGGTTTTCCAGAAGAAAAACAAACCAGGCTAGAGTGAGGCATGAATAAGGAGTATGGCTAAGAATAAAGCCTGTGGGAAAGATTCTAAATTAAAAACAAAATAAAACGAAAGAAACTTTTTTTCTGGACAAAAACATTTGGGTTTAACAAAATATTTGCGGAAAGAAAAGTAATTATAAAAGGGGAAGGGAAAGGGGAAGGGGAAGATGATTTGTGAATTAAATAGTAAATGGATAGACAAAAGATAAAAGCAAAAAAAGAATGAGTCCTCTTTCATGAACTTGCCTTTGCACCCCAAAGCAATGTTCCTATTTGTGACCTGAGACATTCCTCATATGTGACCTGAGAACATCAAACATTCAAAAATAAGCTATGGTATGTTCTCTCTCTCTCTCTCTCTCTCTCTCTCTCTCTCTCTCTCTCTCTCTCTCTCTCTCTCTCTCTCTTTCCCTCCCTTCCTCCTTCCCTCCACAAAATACATATATAGACATACAAAGACTTTGCATTGAGTTCTTTCAAAGCCCTTGGTAGTTCATGCCCTTGTGGAACTCAAAACTCTCTTCCTAGATCCTCTTACTGCATAAACTCTTTGCCTTGAGCTCTGGATACTTTATTTTCCAGAACTTCTGCTAGTTCCCTGACTTTGGTCTCTAGAGTCTTATTCTTGGTTCTAGATTTCTGCTGACTCTTTGCCTGAATGCAAAGTTAGTATACACAAAGGTTAGTTCCTTTTGTCTCTAGGCCAGCTTCCCATTCTGGTTCCCAACCTCCTGTTTCCACAAAATTCCTGGTGTAATATTTCTCTTCTCTGCCTGAAACCCAATAGCGGAGACCACTTTTGTCTGCATTTTGTAATCAATGCAACAAAGTTGTATTATAATATCCATGAAACAGGGTATGGAAATATTTAGTGATGATTGCAAGGATAGCCATTATAATGAAACTCTATTGACATATTACATAAGCAGTTTTGGGACCATCATTTTCTCCTCACTCCATGCCCTAATTAGAAGGTAGGAGTCTGAAGGCATAAACATTTTAGAAAAAGCAAAACAGAAGTGTAAAGTTTACAAGTGTCAATACCAGAAAGGATAGGAGAAGAAATTTTAATTCTATTTCAATAGACATTTATTAAGCTATTATTATGGACAGCTAGGGAGTGTAGTGGATAGAGTGCCAGGGCTGGAGTCAGAAGGGCTTTCCTGAGTTCGAATCTGGCCTCAGCCACTTCCAGCAGGGTGACCCTACATGTGTTACTGAACCCTGTTTGCCTCAATTTTCTCATCTGAAAATGAGTTGGAGAAGGAAGTGGGAAGCCACTCCAGTAACTTGGCCAAAACAACTCCAAATAGGGTCACAAAGAGTTGCACATGACTGAAAAACACCTGAGCAACTATTATATACAAAACTTGGTTTGCAAAGACAAAAATAGTCCTATGTACACATGTGATAAAATACATAGTGATTTGAAGAGGGACAGGGCACTAGCAAGGGGGATAAAGAAGAACTTCTCGTAGTAATATCTCAACTGAAGATAGCCTTGAAAGAAGCTAAGGATTTTCAAAAGGAAGATGAAGGAAATGTGATCCTGGCATAACAACCTATAGGAATAGATGGAAATGGAATGCTGAGTTGTGGAAAGAACAAGGCAGAGAATTTGGCTGAAATAGAGAGTGAAATGCAGAAATGTGAGCTGTTTGGAAAGGTAGGTTGGAGGTAAACTATGAAAGACATTAAAGGCAAAAGTCAATAACTTGGCTGGAGCAATCAGGGCTTTGGCCCAGAGAATCAAAATTTAAAGAGCATTAACAGAGCATCATATCTTTCAGCAACATGGAACAACTAGATTTAGAACATAATTAGTATAATTCATTATTAATAGTAGGAAGTGGTTATCACATCATGATGGTTCAAACTTTTTTCTGAATAAATAGGTTAATAATCCATGAAAAGTAACAGGAACTCAACATTCATGAAGTCAATTATCTGTATAATATAAAAATGAGAAATAGTTACAATGATTCTATAAAAGGAAAAATGTCTGCTTCTTGGATTAAACAAGATAAAAAAATAATTATTTCTACTAAATTAGTTGGAAAAAACTCACCCTTCATTTATATTTATTCACTTGATCTTGGACCAAATAGGCTAATAAGCCCTTGTCTTTTCAATGGAATACATATACTTTTAGCCATGACCAAATGCAATTTATCCTTTTTTTCTGAGTCTCATTTTCTTCATCTCTAAAATGGGGATAATAATTGGGCTATCCAATTGAGGGTGATTGAAAGGCAAGTACTTTGCAAAACTTAAAGCACTATGGAAATGTGAATGATTATGATGTCATATTCAGGAATTTATTCAAAAGATAAATTTACTAAGGAAAATTATAATTATGGTTGACACTATAAGCTGATTGACATCAGATGAGAGTAGCTTCCTTACTGTTCTCTGAGTGTAGTATGTTCATGCTTGCCTTTGCATTTTTGTTCATGCTGTTTACCCTGATAGATATGCCCTCCCTCCTCCTCTCTGACAAATTCCTATAATTTTCTCTAAACTTGCCTCAAGAACTAAGTTAGTGAGACAGCAGTGAATAGAGGTTAGAAAGCTAGGAATATCTGGATTGAAATCCTGCCCTTGACACATACTGGTTGTGTGATCCTGGGCAAGTCACTTAATTTCTCAGTGCCACCAGGCAATTCTCCAAAACTATAAATGAAAAAAAATGTGCTGATTTGCATTTGCAGGGCAAATCCCTTCCAACAAGAATAATATTATAGGTCTGCTTCCTAAACAATCTTTGGACCACAAAATATTTTTTTCTTAATGAAATTCCTATATCATTATATTTTAGAACCTTATATGGTAGACCATTGGTATGTAATGCTACTCATGGAGGAAGCTAGGTGATGTAGTGGATGGAGTGCTGGGCCTGGAGTCAGGAAGACCTGCATTCAAATCCAGCTTCAGATATTTACTACCTGTGTGACTGTGGTCAAGTCACTTAACCTCTATTTGTCTAATTCACTGGAGAAGGAAATGGCAAACCACTCTAGTACCTTTGCCAAGAAAAACTCCTACAGGGTCATGAAATGTCAGACAGAACTGACCAATTGAACAACAAGAATAAGTACTACTACTACTACTGACCTATGGATTGCCAGGTTCTAGACCTAGCAGAAATACTAAATACTAAATATTCAAGTCACTTAAGTTTCTCTGAGTTCTAGTTTCCTCATCTATGAAATTAGATGTTTGAATTTGACAGTATAAAGAATCAGGTCAAATCTGGTAAGATGAAATGCAATACAAATTCTTGGATTTTTTTTTTTGCTTTTTTTTCTTGGAGGAGGGAAGGCAGGGCAATTGGGGTTAAATGACTTGCCCAAGGTCACACAGCTAGTAAGTGTTAAGTGTCTGAGGCTAGATTTGAACTCAGATCCTCCTTCCTCCACGGCTGGTGCTCTATTCACTGCGCCATCTAGCTGCCCCTCTTAGATTGTTTTAAAATAAATTTTGTTAGATTGGAGGATAGAAGCTTGTCTGAAAAAAAATCTTAGAGTTGTATTGGCTTCCACATTCAATCTAAGCTAGCAGTATTTTGTGACAACAAAAAAGTTAATGTGATTTTGGCCTTCATTAAGAGAAGTATAGTTTTCAGAAATAAGGAAATGTTAGTTCCTTTACATTTTTCTTTACTCAAAAGCCATTCACAGTCCATACACTTGTCATTTTAGGTAAATTCACATCATGCAAAATAATTTACTTAAAAGATGCTTAAAGTCATGGGCAAATGTAATATATATGAAAAGAATTTGGAAAAAAAAGTGTACTCATAGCTCATTCTCAATTTTTGTGGATCTCACAAGAATGAAACTTTCGAAGAAGTGAGTTACAAGACTATAAAGTTAGCCCAGAAATTGGAGTTATAAGTGGATGAGAATGATGTGAAAGAATTGAGTCTCATGGAGAAAACTGGTGAATGAGAATCTGGTTAGGCTGGAAAATTGCAGAAGAAGAAAGGAAAGCTTCAGAAACCAAGATCAAATTTTAAAAAGTTCATAACAACAGCTGTAAGAAGCATGTCATCATATGAGTGAATTTTTTTCTTGTATTGAAAGGATGGAACCAAATACTTCAAGATTTTATTTATTTAAACAAATGCTTTATTAACTTCTGGTTTACATCATTCATTTCCACCAGATTATGAGTTACATTTTTCCCCCATTTTTCCCTACCCACCACCCCAGAATAGCAGTCCCACTAGATATCCCCTCATCAAATCTGCTCTCTCCCATATCTTCTCCCATACCCCCTTCGACTTTGCCATTAGGGCAAGGTGAATCTCTGAGCCCCACTGCCTGGACATCTTATGAAACATTTAATTTTAAAACTTCGATTATCAGATCCATTCCCTTCCTCCCTTGTCACCCACTCCCTCTGAGAAGATAAGCAATTCAGTATGTGTTGTACATGTATATCTATGCAAAACATTACCATAGTAGATATATTGTAAAAGACTGCTTATATTTCCCTCCCACATGTTTCACCTCCCACCTGGTCCATTCCCTACTTTGATCCTGTCCCTCTTTGATAGTGGGTACTTCTAACCTCCCCTCTCTCCAGAATGCCCTCCCCTCCATCATCCCCTCTTGCATCCCCCTTTCCCCTACTCAGGAGAGTGAGTGAGGGTAAGATATTCCATTTAGTATGTATGTGTTTCTCTCCTTGAGCCAACTTCAATGAGAATATGCTTTTGCCTTTTTGCCTTCCTGTTCTTCCCCTCCCCTGCAACTACTTCCCCTTGCCTCTTCTACATGAGATAGTTTGCCCTACCCTGTCTTCTCTCCATCTCCTCTTGCCACTTTCCTCTCACACCTCTTGACTTCACCCCTAAAGAATCATCCCTTCCTTGGGGCAGCTAGGTGGCGCAGTGAGCAGAGAGCCAGTCCTGGAGCCAGAAGGACCTGAGCTTGGATCCGGGCCCAGACACCCAACACACAAACAAAAACCCAGCCATGTGAACCTGGGCAAGTCACCCAACCCCAATTGCCCTCCAAAAAAAAAAAATAATCACCCCTTCCCATCAAATTCAACCTGTGCCCTCTATCTATGTATACCTATCAACATATGCCATGTACCCTTCTTCAATTATTTTCATAATGAGAAAGGTTTCATCAAACACAATTATTGTTTTTCCATGTAGGACTGTAAATAGTCCAACTTTGATAAGTTCCTTTTGATTTCTTTTCCTTGATTGCCTTCTCAAGCATCTCTTGCTTCTTGTGTCTGAATGTCAAATTTTCTATTCAACTCTGGTTTTTTCATCAAGAATGCTTGAAAGTCCTCTATTCCACTGAATGACCATATTTTCCCCTGAAACAAGATACTCAGTTTTGCTGGGTAGGTGACCCTTGGGTTCATTCCCAGCTCTTTTGCCCTCTGGAATATCATATTCCATGCCCTTCTATCCCTCAGTGTAGAAGCTGCCAGGTCCTGGGCTATTCTGATTGTGTTTCCACAATATTGAAATTGTTTCTTCCTGGCTGCTTGTAGTATTTTCTCCTTGATCTGGGGATTCTGGAACCTGGCTATAATATTCCTGGGAGTTTTCTTTTGGGGATCTTTTTCAGGAGGTGATCTGTGGATTCTTTCAACCTCTATTTTGCCCTCTGGGTCTAAAACATCAGGGCAATTTTCCTTGAGAATTTCTTGAAGGATGATTTCTAGGTTCTTTCTTTGATCATGGCTTTCAGGTAGTCCAATAATTTTTAAATTATCTCTCCTGGATCTATTTTCCAGGTCAATGGTTTTTCCCATGAGATATTTCACATTGCCTTCTATTCTTTCATTTGTTTGGATCTGTTTAATAGTATCTTGATTTCTCATAAAGTCACTAGCTTCCATTTGCTCCAGTCTAACTCTGAAGGAATGAATCTCCTCAGTGAGCTTTTGAGATTCTTTTTCCATCTGCCAAATTCGACTTTTTAAGGCATTCTTCTCCTCATTGCCTTTCTGAGCCTCTTTTGCCATTTGAGTTAGTCTATTTTTTAAGGTGTTATTTTCCTCAGTCAGGCTGTTGACTGTCATTTCATACTTTTCTTGCATCTTTTTCATTTCTCTTCCCAAATTTTCCCCCACTTCTCTTATCTGCTTCTTAAGGTCCTCTATGGCCTGTAGCCAGCTTGTATTTTCATTTGGGGCTTTTGGTGCAGGAGTTCTGACCTCACAGTCCTCCTCCATGCTTTGAGCCTCTTTGCCCCTAAAATAGGAGTCCAATGTTGAACTTTTCTGTTTATTTTGTTTCGTTTGCCTAGGCATATTGCCACTTAATTACTTGATTTTGAGGCTTGTTGCCACAGTAGGACTCTGCCACCAGACAGGGGAGCTTCCGCCCAAACGTGGGGTCTTCACAACTTCCGCCAGTTGGGTGGCCTCTGTAAAGCCTCCACCCACTCTGGCAAGTTGGATACCCACCCCAAACTTCCCCCCCAGACCACAATCCAGATCCAGGCAGTTTAAAGCAAAAGCGATTAACCCCCAGACTGATTGCTGGATCTTCCTACAGTTCGCAGACCAGGAGCTAGAGCCACTACTGACGCTGCAAAATGGCTTCTGTGCAGCTGTTTCTTCAGCAGCTTTTTGCCCCCAGGGGAGGAAACCACGTGTTCCCCAAATACTGGTCCCAAAGTCCATAGGGCACTAACCTCTCACTTTGTCCTAGGCATATCTGTGCTGATAATTCTGGAATCACCACAATTGCTGATGTTCTGGGGTTCCACCAGCTGGCTGAAGGTCTGGCCGCCCTGGGGCTAAAACCGCGGACCTGGGCTCTGCTCTGCAGGCTGCTCTGTGGGTTCCCAGTGCGCTGTGCTGCCTGCTCTCAGAGCACTGCGCTGGCCGCTCCCTGCAGGGCTGCTGTGCTGTCCTCAGCAGGAGGTTAGCTTCTCTGTGCCGTTTTGTGGGTGCTGTGGCTCCAGAAGTTGTTCGGAGCTCCCTTTCACATTGTTTGAAATTTGTGTGGGACAGAGCACATTTGGAAATGCTGTTTCTACTCTGCCTTCTTGGCTCCACCCCCAAGGAAACTACTTCAAGATTTTAAAAGTTCAAAAACTAGCTTTGGATAATATTGCTTGCTATTATCAACTATACAAGGGGAGAAAAAGAGAGAGCTTCTGTCTAAACATCTCATGATAGCTTCATAAAAATAAACGAATGAAAGAATGCATAAATACATAAAATTGTGCAGCCAAATACCTGTGATAAAGGCCAGGTGCAGTAAGTGGGGAAGGAACAACATATTGCACATCCACATTAACTTTATTATACAGTACTGTGTGTATATTACTAGTCACTTTACCTTTCATTTCAAATTCTCATGGTATAATATTTAATATGACTGCATTTAGCACATTTTATGACTTGTTTAAAGGTATTATTTTGGATACACCTTTGTTACATAGGCTGAGTGATGTAGGTTGTTAGGTGCAAATTTCCATTACATAAAATTTGCTTTATGTAATGGTCCACTTACATAAAATGAGAACTATCTGTACTATGTTGAAGTCTGAGTGCTACAGATTAAGAAAGCTATTGGTAAACTGGAGAGTGCACAGAAGACAGCAAAGGAGTTGAATCCATGTCATATGAGGAGTGGTTGAAAGAAGTAGCCACATTAAGTCTGGATAAGAGAAGATTTCAAGAACTTGAAAAGGTGCCATTTTATTGTAGGGATGGCCTGATCAAGGCTGGTCTGATGCTTCAGATCCAGTGTTAGAATGGCATGAAAGACATTTGTAAACCATTTAACAATTAATAATAATAAAAGTTTACTTTGCCATAGAATGGAAAAGACATTAAGCAAGAACATAGCATTGGTTCATTTCATCAAAGTACTGTGTGTGTGTGTGTGTGTGTGTGTGTGTGTGTGTGTGTGTGTATTGTATATAAGCCTGAGGGACCTCATTTTGAATCTTTCTGTCCCTTGTTTGGTTTGGAAACCTTCCCCTACCCATAAATGTTAAAGGCACTTTCTCAATTGTTCCTCTTATTTATGATGTCACCCTTTATTTATAATTCTTTTAGACCTAATCTTGGTGTGGGGTATAAGATCTTGGTCTATCCCTCATTTCTGTTAGCCTTCTTTCTAAATTTTCCAGCAGATTTTGTCAAAAAAAATTTCTTACCCTTATTAGCCAGAGTCTTTGGGCTTACCAATCACTATGCTTCTGTGTTTGGTTTATTTTTAGACATCTGAATAAAATTAATTTGAATGTTTCCTAAAGGATTTTGATGTATGGGGTGGGGAGAGAGTTAGAGAAATTCTGATCTTATTCTGATTGGAAATTTTGGAGCATACAATTGGAACACACCTGTCAGCTTTTATTACTTCAATTGATCAGTTTATGCAGCATCAATTATCCACCACAACCACCCTCACTTATTGTCATGAAATACATGAATAAGAAGGTGTTGCTTTGGGTGTCATTGGGTGGTCCTCTGGAGAATACCAGAGGTGCTCAAGATATAATGGGCTCCTTAAAAATATGAGTGTTTTATTTTTTATTTTTTTAATTTCCAGAACCTGGGGTCTGGTCCATTAAAATACCAAGACCTTTAAGTGAGGTTGGTGGAGATTGGGTGAAGGGGGAACAAAAGAAGTAGTTGTTCAGCCTTAGGATATAAAAAGTCCTAAGCTTTTGCTATTGAGTTAGTCATAATATTTGAACAGGTAGCTTCATCAGCTATACTTTTTAAGTATGCAATCCAAGTAACAATAACAATAAAACACTTTGTATAGCACCCTATAGTGTGCTATACATAAGGTGTGGGCACCTCTTAATTTCCATAATTAGGCTGGTTTTCAGGGTAGATGGAGACAGAGAAAAACAAGTAACTATGAACAAAGTGCATTTGGAGAAATTCAAGTCACTGTCACTAGATCACCTGTGAGATCCCTTCTGCTTCTAGATCTATGAACCTATAATCCTATTCCTGCAACAATCTGATTCTGAAAAAAAAAAATTCCTCGGCAGCAAAAACTTCTTTTTTTCCTTCTCAAATTAACTATTTTGCCAAGGTAGACATATATGAACAACTTGATATGCTGTTTTTTATTTTTATTTATTTATTTATTTGCTTTTGGGAAGGCAATTGGGGTTAAGTGACTTGCCCAAGGTCACATGGCTAGGTTTTGTTTGTGTGTATGTGTGTGTTAAGTGTCTGAGGCTGGATCTGAACTCAGGTCCTCCTGACTCTGGGGCGGGCACTGTACTTACTGCGCCACCTACCCGCCCCCTGATATGCTGTTTTTCAGATGTCAGAGTTATGATCCTTTTTTTCCAAATCCTTATTTTGCCTCTGGTTCATTTTTTCCAAAGGCCTCTTAATTCTCCTTTAATCCATTTAGTGATAATGTTGAGTGTCATTCAGATCCTAAAATTTCTTTGTGTGATGAGCAGTACCAAATTGAATTCAGATAAGAAGACAGATTGATGCTGATAATGTAACTGTGATTCAGAAATACATTATGAGGGACCTCCTGTTGTTATCTGGTGTGAAATTTTGTATCTAACTGTTGAGCTGAGCCTTTCTGAAGTTGTGCAATTTGTACTCAAAGAATGGCATGGGAAGATAAGACCAATTTGTTCACAGACCTACATCTTATTTTGTCACTACAATTTGAGTGTTTGCCTGTCAACTAAAAGAAATAAGCATTGATGGCCTTACTTGATCACTTTACTAGATAACTAGCTTTTGCTGCCAATGTTCATTAGTTCAGCTGTTAGTACCTTCATATTAGTGAAAAGGGAAAAAAAATCTTGCAGCTGCTGTGTCTGCTCTTCATCTACAAGTGAAAAGTATGAGCTACAGGAGGGTGGAAAAGCACTCAACACCAAAGTCTGAAGTCAATTGTCCTTTGACCCAACTTTTCAAAGGTCAACATGTGGCCAAGTTCAACATATGGCTGGGACAAACTGGCTTATGGAGGTTGACAGTAAGTCACCTAACATTATTAACTCTGAATGGAAAAGCTTGCACAAAGCTATTTGGTTTTGTCACTTCTTTTGCTTTGCAGCACAGAAAATGGGGGATGCTGAGATTACTAAAAAGTTAATTAAAATATATATAATAATTTCAACTTATTCCATCATCAGTTTCTTAGCACAATTCTCTTGCTTCCAAAAAACACCTTTGAAGAGTGGTGAGGATCAAATGAGATAATATTTGTAAAAAGAACTTAGCACAGTGCCTGACACATGGTAAATGCATAAAGAAACACTTATTCCCCATTTTATCCTGTATTTTTCTTGTTTGTACATAGTTGTTTACATGTTATCTCTCCTATTAAAATGGGAGCTCCTTGACAGCAGGAACTCTTTCTGCCCTTCTTGGTATGCCCAGCAATTAGCACAAGGCCTGGCACATAGTAATTATCTATCTATCTCTATCTATAATATCTATAATATACACATACATATATGCATATACACACATATATGTATATATACATATACACAAGCACACACCTTTTTTTTAATCTTCCTGACTAACTCTGCTATATTATAAAGAAGGATAGGATTATTCTGCCTGCCTAAGGTGATATTGGGGAAGATAATCAGATTCCAGCAACCCAAAATCTAACCATATAGGCTTGTAGTAT
Source organism: Gymnobelideus leadbeateri (assembly GCA_011680675.1). Lineage (NCBI taxonomy): Eukaryota > Metazoa > Chordata > Mammalia > Diprotodontia > Petauridae > Gymnobelideus > Gymnobelideus leadbeateri. Next base: position 279,914 of record WOXC01006099.1, on the reverse strand, counting down.
TGTCTTTGGAAAATTAATAGTGCAGTCAGGTGTCTGAGACAATGGGGCTTTTCTTTGGTTGAAGATGGGAAAGTAAAATTTACCTGGTCGGTTGCTGAAGGAATAGAGGGGGTACTCGCTCCTTCTTGTCACCCCAGGACTTGGATTGAGGGTGTCTCCACTCTTTTCCAGGTGTCCCTTATCTCCTCCCACTGGCTACTGCCTGTGGCTCCCCTCCAACTCCAATAGATGTATTTGAATATGAATGGAAGTTAAAAAAAAAAACCCACAGGGAATTGGTCACATGACCAGCTGGGGGGTGGGGGACTACCCGCACCTGAGAGCTAAACTGCTTTTTCAGGAGTGTATTCCCTTTAGCCTAGGGGAAGAAGGACTGTATCCCCAGGCCATGATATTTCTATACTTTAGAGAAGTTGATCAAATATAAACATTAAAATCCCAAACAGGACAGAATTGTAGGACCAGGGGCTCATAGCTTTGGAACTAGAATGGAGCTGTCTAGAACAGTTCTGAAATTTTAAAAGAGGTTCTGGGACCTCCGGCTTCCTTTCTCCCTACACAGGTAGCTCTGCTATAATTCTATGTTTGGAAAACATGAATTTTTTCCAACACAACCTATACATTAGGGAACATTTTTAGCCTAACAGGAATTTCAAATTACCTTCAGTGAGATTTCTTCCCCTTGAGATATAGAAGACCCAAAAAAGGACCCCACTTCACAATAACTCACACCTGCCACCCCTTCAATGGCCACTGCCACAAGCAACTTCAGGTCTTTGTCAAGGTAAAATGCCATATTTATTTCTTGGTGCAGTGGTCGCTGAGGTCTGAGAAGGCTTGGGCAACACCTACCCCACTCTCCTAGCCTTGCCCTCCCTTCAGGCCACCTGCGCCTCCCTACTTGTTCTCTTAGCCTCAGACAAAGTGGTCAGGCCACTATTTACTAAACTGTTTATGCACTTTGTTACCACTTAACATGTATAAAGCTGTGCTATTTTTTTTAATGTGTCTCTAATTCACTTTTGCCAGTGAAGTGGTTTTTATTGTATGATTTCACAAATGCAGTGCTTTTGGAGAATGTAAAAACTTGTGGTCATTATTCCTCTCTTTTTTGGCAATTCTAAATTCACCAAGAGTGAAGCCCTTAAATCTGCATGATTATAATTGATCATTATATAGCTAATGAATTCAAAACCAATAAAATTCATTATAACTATAAATAAAAAATAAAGTTTTGTACATGCCTACACATCTACAACACTCAACAGTGTTGCCCAAACCAGACTGAAATGTAACTGGAAAATAGTTAACAAAATAAAAAAAAAATACTGTAAAACATAGGTTACATTACTTAAAAAAAACAAAAACAACCTAAGTCAACATGTGACCCACTGAGATTCTTATATACAGATTAGGGGCCCTTATTTGTATTTGAGTTTGACAGCATTTCATTAGAAGCACATGGCAGTGGTCACCATGTGCTTGCCTCCAGCCTAATAGGGAAGTGCAGGATCATTTGCAGACTAGACTTCCTAAGGGAAAAAAGGCATTTTGAATTCATTAGGCCGTGTGACTTCCCCAATCTAGTCTTCTAGCCAGAGAAAGGAGACTTCCTGAGTAGCACCAACTTTTGCAGCTACCTCTCCACTTTCAAAAGTCCCTGAGTTCACAAGTTTGGGCACAAGACTTTCTAGAGAGAGAAAATTGCCTATTGTAATGTACGCTTAAAGAAAAGAGAACATTCCACATTATTCCTGGGTAGCATCCTAATTAGAAAGCAATGTCAGTGATTTATTTGGGAAAGTGCAGATCTAATGAGAATGGATTTGATTTTTCAGCAAAATGCAAATTTTATTTCTAATTCAAAGTTGGCATTTTGAGTCATGGGGAAGTTGTATAGGAAGGTGGGGGAAAGGAATGATACAAGGTTCTTTCAAATCATCTTCAAGTTTATTTCCTTTCTGGGCAGAGCTGATCTAAAGTACCCTATTTACCATCTTTGTTATAGGATCTTTTTCATAGGATCTCACTCATTATTGACATATGGATTTCATCATTGTTTTATGAATTTTCTGGGGGGTGAAATAAAGACTGCTCCATATCATATATCAACCAAATCTGTGTGTCTGTGTGTCAGCAACCCAGATGGTAACATTTGGAGAAAAAATTGTCCCATATTGACCAAATCTGTGTCAACAACCTAGATGCTAGCATTTGGAGAAATTTGTGGTTGTTTTTTTACTCATTTTAGTCTTTTTTTTGGTATAAATATTGGTTTGCCATTTCCTTCTCTATTTCATTTTACAGATGAGGAAACTGAAGCAAACAGGGTTAAATGACTTACCCAAGGTCATACAGTTTTTTAAGCGCTTAAGGTCAGATTTAAAATCCAGTCTTACTAACTCTAGACTCAGCACTCTATCCACTGTATCACCTAGATGCCCTTGAAGAAACCTAGGCACAAGCTATATCTAATTTTTATTTTGGAGTTTTTCTTAGGGTACTCCGTGTTGAACAAAAGCCAAAGAGAAAAACTAATCCCCTTGGAAGTTAACCTCCAGAATAGAAAAAATCTTTGTGAGTGCCTAGGTTATATAATTAGCTTTTTAAACATTGTATTTCCCCAAGAGGATGAAAACTCCTTGCTATTAAGGGCTATCATTTTATCTTTGTGGACCCAATGCATGTCTTGTGAATTTAAAATACCACTCTTTTAGAATAATGCAAATGCCTTGTCATCCTGAGTCATTGGACTGAGTGTGAATGTGTGTGTGTGTGTGGGGGGGGGCAGCTTTTCTCTTATAAACATGGGATCTATTTGTTTTTCTCAATCTTAACTAGAAAGGACCTCTCTTGTCTAGAAAAAGATTCATCATCACTGACCTTTAGCTCTTTGGAACACAGAACAGAACTGGGCTAGTTAACTTGTACCCTCAGTTTAACATCTGCTTTTTAGCCTCTATTTCCTGGTTCTAAGGGCTATGTCTTTGATAAGAGTCTCTACATAGCTTAGGACCAAATGGTCCCTATAACTTGTTGCCTAATTTGTCCTGGCTTTGCCAAAGAAAGCCAACTGAACCGTCTGAACACTCTGCAATTTGGGGGAGCCAAAATGCATTGAATGTGCTATGAAAATAAATCTAATCAAACATAAAAATTAGTGTAAAAATAAAGGTATTGTTTTTCCTCTGCCTAGTTGTATTCTTTGATTTCATAATGTATGTGGCCAAAAATAACCTTTCATGTCTGCTGGATAAGTTGAAGGGCTAAAGGTAGATTGAAGAGAATGGGGGATGAAAAATCTATTCAAATTGTTCAGGTGGGGGTAATGAGGACCTTCCCTGAATGCTATGCCCTCCCCGCAGCTGCTAGTTAGTGCTTCCCACATCTCTGAAATTACCTTTTATTTATTTTATGTAAGTTTAGTATCTACGTGTGTGTGTGTGTGTGTGTGTGTGTGTGTGTGTGTGTACATCTAATTTCCCCAGTAGAATGTAAGCTCTTCTAGAGCAAGGATTGTTTTATGTTTACCTTTGTAACCCTGACACATAATAGGCCCTTCAATTAAAAAAAATTATAGCTAACAAGAGTTAACATTTCTATAGCACTTTGTGATGTGTTAAGAGCTTTCCATTCATTTCATTTGGTTCTCACAACAACCCTGGCAGGGTGTTGTGGTTGTTCAGTTATACCCCACTCTTCATTCATGACCCCATTTGGGGTTTTCTTGGCAAAGATTCTGGAGTGGTTTGCTATTTCCTTCTCTACCTCATTTTACAGATGAGGGAACTGAAGCAATCAGGATTAAGGGACTTGCCCTGGGTAACACAGCTAGTAAGTATCTGAGGCCAAATTTGAACCCAGGAAGAGGACTTTTCTTGACTTAAGGTCTGGCACTTTATCCACAGTGCCACGTATAAATGCCTATTCATTAGTAGATTCTAGAGTTATGACAACGGAAATCGAGAAAAGAGGCTGATTTATGGAATTATGGAAGAGGTAGAATTAACAGCGAATTTTTGAGAGATGAAAAGTGAAAGAGAAGAATCAGAGATCATGCCCTGGCTTTGAACATGGGGGCCATGGCATATGGCATTACTACTAACAGGAATATGGAGATTAGAAGGACAGGCATGGTTTGGGAGACAGAGTTTAAGTTTAATGGACAGTTGGAGTCTTACATGGTGGTAAAACATAAGGGACCTTAGAAGTTACCTAGTACAATCCCCAGTCTTACAAATGAGCAAATCGAGCCCCATGCAGCTTAAGTGGTTTTACAAACTGAGTAACTGAACCACGTTTTGAATCCAAATTTAAAAGAAAAAAAAATCCAAATCCAGCATTTTTTCAACTATGCCCAGTTGTCAGGTAGAGATGGCCCATTAGAAGTTGATAATGTGAGTCTGTAGCTCAGGTCAGAGGTCAAGGTTGGCTTTAATAGCTTAAAGACTGTACTAAGACTTTTGGAACACTATGTATAGATTCTTATGACTGTTGGACATGGACTCTGAAGATGTGGGTATACTTAATCTCTTTTGGGCCATACATTCTTTATCTTTAAATGGCAATGATATAACTTCTACTACATGCTTCAGAAACTTGTTGTAAAATGACAACAGCAAATCATTTTATAAACTTTGCGGTGCTATATGAATATAAGGACCTTTAGTACCTTCATCATCCAGATCTGCCCCCAAATGAATGAGATCACCCAGGAAGAGAGTGTAAAGAGAAGACAGAAGAGGGTTAAGGGAGAAAAAAATTTAGGGTATGTTCATCTTAAATGTTTCTGAATTTTTGAATGTGAGCTCCTTGAAAATAGGGACTACTTGGGGCGGCTAGGTGGAGCAGTGAGTAGAGTGCTGGCCCTGGAGTCAGAAGGACCTGGGTTAGGATCTGGCCTCAGACACTTAACACATACAAACAAAAACCTAGCTGTGTGACCTTGGGCAAGTTACTTAACCCCAATTGCCCTCCAAAAAAGAAAAAAAAGAAAAAAAAGAAAATAGGGACTACTTCATTCTTTGTAACCAGATTCTCAGAACCTAGCATAATGACTTGCACTCCGAAATCACTTAACAAATACTTGTTGATTAATTGTGAAGAGAAAGTGGAACCTGAAAAAGGGGATAGTGAAGGCACCATCAGAAAGGTAGGAGTACCAGGACATTATTGGGTCTCTAAGGTCAAGAAAGGAAGATGAGGAAAGGGGGTGGTCCCAGTGCAAAGAGCTAAAGAGAGGTAAAGGAAGATGAGGGTTTGGAAAAGATCAGTGATTCAATATCATAGGTAAGCTTTAAGGAAGAAGTTTCAGTAGAGTAATGTAGGCAGAAATGAGATAACATTTAGTAAAAGCAATCAGTATAGACAACTTTTCCCCCCCAAAAAAGTTTGGTGAAACCGAATACATAGGATGAAAGAGTTAAGTGAAGTCTTTTTGTTGTTGTTGCTTTTTGGATTGGGGAACCTGAGCAAGTCTGTAGGCAGATGGGAAGGAAAAAGTGGAACAGAGCCAGGTGAAAAAACAACTTTCATATGTTGCTTTAAAATTCCTTAGCATTTTAAACAGATTATTTCATATACCTGTTAGATGCTTCCAGAGAAGCTTAGAGTCTGGAGATATTGGTAATATTGTCCCAATCATTTCTTATATGTTTCCCCTTCCTTGTTTTAATGACATAGAACATTTGAAATTCTTAGGCTGTACAAGTAAAGGAGTCTACAGACCCCAAGGCTTGAATTTCTCAGCAGGAATTGCATCGTCTGGAATTTTAACCATTTGTCATGTTATAGTTCTGACCAAAATGCTCCTTGGTGGGGAGATCAGTATACATGATGGTACTACCTGATGATATATAGACACTGGACAGGAGTCTGTGAGTGATGACTTTACCAGCTGAATGTTGAGGTAATCGTGAGCATGAGCTATAAGAACACTGACTGATTCAAGCATTAGGACTGTTTGGGGTTGGGCCTGGGGGTGGACAGACTAAAGATAAAAGGAGGAGAAGGGAAAGTTCCCAATAAATAAGCTTCTCTAAAGGAAGAACTGGTTAATGAATAACAATTATTGAATGGCTCCCATAAATGCAAACAGAGAGCTATTCTGTAGTCAGTTTTTTGTGCAAAGGTTACCCTTTTTTTCCCTGAAAAGTCAAGTATTCCAGATCTGCCCCCAAAGAACAGGGCAGCTCAGGAGTACTTAGGTAATGAACTTAGACCAAAGAGAAAATAGTTAGGAAATGGGCAGGAATGAGGAAAGAGAAGGTGACCACAGTGGAATGGTCTAGAGCCAAGGGAGAAAGGGGGAGAGTGTGGAGAAAAGAAAGAAAAGTTTTTTTTTTTTCAAAGTGAAAAGCATTGAGAATTATTTTACTTAGTAGCAGGCTAAAAGCCTGAGTCATGAGTTCAAATCTTAATGATCAAAGAATTGATTTTTCTTTCCCTCTGTTTTTCTATACATACAAGCATGATTGACATAATTATAGAAACAGAGTCATTAGAGCATAAAACATGTGCAGTCCTAGAGTGGCAAGATTCATGAAAGATCTGGTCTTCTTAGTACTATATCTTTTCACACACAGTAGCACAAGGACGAAGGCAGATTATAAATGACTAAGTTTTAGTCTTTTTTGCAAGTGAAAAATAGTTCTTGCATATTTTAAAAAATAGATCCTATAGGCTTCTATTTTTTTCTTTACAATACCTTTTTGGGTATTGTATTCTTTCTTTCTTTATCCAGTTAAGTCTTCAGATCTTCTTTCCTACTTACAATAATGTCTTCTGGACCCAAAGACTTACATTATAGGGTAATAAAATTTAGAGTAAGGAGATGTATGGGAAGTCACTTATGCAGACCCCCACATTTTATACACAAGGAAACAGACGTAAGGGCTAAGAGATTTACTTCAGGTCATAGAGCAGAATCAAAATTAAAACCCCAGTCTCTGCTTCCAGTTCTAATTCTGTTTCCATTAAAACACAATGTCTCTGGATCTTCCTCAGAAGATGTTAAACAGCATGATTTAATAACTATTTAATAGATGTAGTTCTGGTGTAATGGAAAGAATACTATGATGGGGGTAGGAAGACATGGGTTCATATGTGTCTCATGCTTATTGTGTGGATTCTGTGCAAATCACTTGCCCTCTGTGAGCCTCAGACAGTGCCCTAGGACTTATTTAAATTGTAGACAGTTTGCAGTCTGCCTTGGTAGGAGTTTTCACACATGAATTTAAGGTTGAGATAAAATCAGAGATCCTTCTTGTACTTGTACAATGTTTACTTCACTTCAGGCCATAATTCTAGTTGATTTACTTTGAGAGGTTATTTTTAACAATGCCCCATTTAAGAGCTATTCTCCAAGATAAAGGACTACAGAATATGAACAAATATTTTTCAAAAGAATATTTGCATATTACTAACATCCACATGAAAGATTGTTCCAAATTATAACTGAGAAAAATGAAAAATTTAAAAAAAAACAACTGTACTCAAGTTCCACCTTGCTCCCAGAAAATTGCCAAAGATGATAAAAGATGGAAATAGTCATTATAAGGGTGAGATAAGGCCAATATCTACAAGAGTTTTCCTTCTCCTCCAATATAAATTATATCTACATGAATTTTTCTTCTCCTCCAATATAAATTAGGCTACATTTTCTGTTGAAGGCAGCAAAGCCAAAACTGACCTGGGGGTACAGTAAGACCCAAGCTGTGCCTCCTGAGATGTCGTTTCCTGATGTCCTCTGACTTTATTGATATGGGTTTTTTTTTGTTCACTGAGGGGCGTGACAGGTCTCATCCATGTGGGTGCCATTCAGGCTTTGTGGATGTCAGCTGCTGAACAGACATGTTTCCATATGGAAAGGGAGGGGCCTCTATAGAGGTTAAGTGTTACTGCACCCTTATTGCATATTCTTGATATTTTAAGACTAAGTAAACCTCTTTTTGTTAAATGTCATTGATTTTTAAGCATCTTATTTCATTCAAATAAGGAAACTGAAATAACAGGGTGCTCACATCAGACCTGCCTCTTATAAGAGGCTATGGAAGCCAAGAATACTGATGGGTGGAGCTGTTAAGTTGTCAAAGTATTTGGTAAAGCAATTTGGAATTGTGCTAAGAAAGCGATTCAAATGTCCAGAACCTTTCACCCAGAGTTCCCACTGCCAGTCACATATCAATGAAGGTCAAAGACACATCTAATAAACATCAAAATATTTATAGTGATACTTTTATGGTAGCAAAGAGGGGAAGGGAAGAAAAGGGAATAAGCATTTGTATAGTGTTTACTATGTTCTAGGCATTGTGCTGTATTTTTATAAATATTATCTCAGAACAACCCTGAGATGTTGGGACTGTTATTCCCATTTTATAGTTGAAGAAACTAAAGCAGACAGAGGGTAAGTGACTTGGTCAGGGTCACACAACTAGTATATGTCCAAGACCAAATTTGAACTCAGGTCTTCCTGATCCCAGGACCAGTGCTCTAGCCACTGAATGGTCAGTTATAATCACAGATATATGTAGATTCTCATCATTTGGGAAATAGTTAAACACAATGCAATATATGAATGTAATAAAATATTATATTGCCATTAGAAATGATTAATGTCAAGAATAGAGAGAAAAATAGTGAGATTTTTATGAACTAATGCCAAGTGAAATATGTTGAACTAGGAAAACACTAACACACATTGTCTATAATAACATAAATGAAGAGAACAGCAGAAACTAAATACAGTATAGTTATGACCAAATTGAGTTTTGAAAAATAGGTGAGAATATGTACCTCCTTTCCTTCTTTGCAGAAAGAGAGGACTGTGGGAAAAAACGTTGCATATAACATTAGAGTCAGTTGGCATTGTTGCTTTGTTTCAATGATGATATTCTTTGGAGTAAGAGATGTCTATCTGGGAAGGGAAGGGAGGAAAGATATAAGTAGAAATAAAGGTGATATAAAAACAAAGATGCAATAAATTTTAAGTTCCCAGATTTTTATGTTTAATTTCGTTTTTTCTCATTACATGTAAATATAAAAATTTTAATTCTGATTTTTAAAATTTTGAGTTCCAAATTCTCTTCTTCCCTCATTCCCCTCCCCCTTTCTTTGAGAATGCAACAATTTGATATAGATTATATGCGGTTATACAAAATGTTTCCACATTAGCCATGTTGCAAAAGAAAATAGATACCCCCCAACTCCCCCCAGAATAATAAAGCAGAAAAAATAGGCTTTAATCTGCATCCAGAGTTTGTCAGTTCTCTTTCTGGAGGTAGATAGAATTTTTCATCATGAATCCTTTGGAATTATCTTGGATCATTATCTTGGTCAAAGTAGCTAAGATTTTCACAGCTGTTCATCCTATTGCTGTTACTTTGTTATATTTCCCTGGTTCTGTCCTTTCACTTTGCATCAGTTCATGTAAGTCTTCTCAGCTTTTTTTTTTTTTTTCTGAAAGCATCATGCTTTCTTATAGCAAATTTCTTATGGCACAATAGTCTTCCATCACAATCATATACCACAGCTTGTTCAACCATTCTGTAATTGATGGACATCCCCTCAATTTCCAATTCTTTGCCACCACAGAGCTGCTATAAATATTTTGTACATATAGGTCCTCTTATTTTTTCTTTGATCTCTCTGGGGTACAGACCTAGTATTGGTATTTCTGGGTCAAAGGGTTTGCACAGTTTTATAGTCCTTTGGGCATAGTTCCATAATATTCTCCAGAACAGCTGAATCAGTACACAACTCCACCAGCAATGTATTAATGTACCTATTTTTCCATATCCCCTTCAACATTTGTCATTTCCTTTTTCTATCATGTAGCCAATCTGATAGGTGTGAGGTGGTACCACAGAGTTGTTTTAATATGCATGTCTCTAATCAACAGTGATTTAGAGCTTTTTTTCACATGACTATAGATAGCTTTGATTTCTTCTTCTAAAAACTACCTATTCATATATTTTGAGCATTTATTGATTAGGGGTCCATATTTATTATTAATTTTTTTCTTTTTGCTTTTCTTTGACAGATCTAGCATTCTGTTGTCAATATATTTCTTGAAAAAGAAATAAAACCAGATCCCCAATTAGTCTTCTTATACTCACAATAGTCAAAACAACAATATCATTGTTATCAAATCCTATCTCGATTCTCAGGTATTTTCACATGTCTACACAGAACTATTTATAATCCTTAGAATTTCAGATAAACATGGTGCCTACAGTCTCAGCCTGGATACTCTGTGAGCTTCAGGACTGGGTCTAGTGGGCATGTGAAACCTGAATGTGTCCTTTATACTCAAACTCAACTTTCAGCCTCAAAAATTTGTTAAAATTTAATTTTTCAAGCTGGCAGGAAAATTGAAGATGAATGAATCTAGGATCATAAAGAAGTGAGAAAATGAACCATTTTAAATATGATAGTGTAGTCATTCCGATCTAAACATTATCTTTTATTGGTGAGGGCATCATTACAGGAGATAAGAAAGAGAATCAATAAATGAATGATGAAGATAAAATAAAAATATCAAAGTGTCTTAGAATTATAGAACCTTTTTTATAACATGCCCATAGTACTTTGGGGTGATTGATTATATTAGTGACAGCAATTATGGCCACTAAGGACACGTGCAAACAATATAAATAGTTAGTTACTTTCTTGTGGCATCTAGAAAGACTTAGGGAAAAGCACACAGAATTACACTTAGATGGCCTTGTTGCCCCATATTCCTTTCTCTTTGAACTTAGTAATATGTATTAGCCTGGAATTATTAATTAACACACAATAATAGAAATAGAGCAGCAGAAGAAGCCATATTATCTAACCTATCCTCAAAAATAATCTCTACATAATGGACATCCAGTGGTTATGCTGAAAGTCCTCCAATGAGGAAGGCCCAGCACCACCCATAGACAGCCCACTCTCTTTTTAGATAACTGTAATTATTAGTATTTTTTTTACATCAAACCTAAACTTGCCCCTTTACTACCCATTTCCTCTTATTCTTCTTTCTAGGGCCAAACAAATAAAGTTTAATTCTTGCATATGGTAAGTACTTCAAGTACTAAACCACAGTTCCCATATTTTCTCTGAGCTTCTCTTCTTCAGGTAAAAGCCACAGTTTCTTAAATCTATACTCACAATATGGATTCATCAGAAATGATGTGGCAACTGAAAATCTGGGTTAACCAGTTGTTAAACACACTAGGGTCATTTTGAGGAAAAGGACAAACTGTACATATCCTGTCTCTGCCACTTAGTACCTAAGTGACTTTGGATAAGCTACTTGCTGTGCCTCCTCTGGAAATTGAGGGTGTTGGAGTAGATGGTCTCTAATTTCTCTTCCAACATTATTTCCATGATCTTATGATTCTTTAATACCATATATATTTTATCTTCTTTGTCCAGGTTACATGAGATTATTCTGATTATTATTTTTCTCTTTATTATATTTTTGTTATTTTTAAACATATAAATATATATTTTATATATTATTACAATATATTTATATGTAATTATAAGATATTATTTTATTAATATTATAATAAATATATAATATTACTACTATTATTATATTTTCTCCCCAATATTACACTCAGTTGTCAAATCTTGGAAAGATTCTTCCATTTATTCCTTCAAATAGCTCTGATAAATAATAGAAACACCTGGACTTAGGTGTTTAACTTGAAAGAGGTTACAGATTTTATAAGGCTATTTAAAGGTAAAAACACAAAATACTTCTTTATAAGAATAGTCAGTGATGTTTATTTCCCAAAGAGAGAGAGAGAAAAAAAGGAAAGTACCTATATGTACTAAAATGTTTTTAATAACTCTTTCTAGTAGTGGCAAAGAACTGGAAATTGAAGGGATGTCTATAAATTGGGGAATGGCTGAACAAGCTGTGTTATATGTTTGTAATGGAATATGATTATGCTCTAAGAAATGATGAGTAAGATGCTCTCAGAAAAATCTGAAAAGACTTAAATGAACTGATGCAAAGTGAATTGGGCAAAACCAAGAGAACATTGTACACAATAACAGAAATACTGTAAGGTTGATCAGCTGTGAATATATTAACTATTATCAGCAATACAGTGAGCCAAGACAATTCCAAAGGTCTTTAAGATGAAAAATGCTATCCATATTCAGAGAAAGAAATGATGGAGTCTGAATGCAGATTGAAGCCTCCATTTTTTAAACTTTCTTTTTTTCTTGTATTTTTCTTTTCTTTTGTTTTATTAATTTGTTTACTTTTAGTTTACAAGATTTAGTTCCACAATTTCTTGAGTTTCACATTTTCTCTCCCTCCCTCCCTTCCCCCACCCCATGGTGGCATATAATCAAGTATAGGATGTACAAATACTTTCATATTACACATTAGGTTATTCAGAAGGATTGTATCAGATGGAATGAACAATGGGAAAGAGGATTTTCCTGTGTTTTTCACATAAGTAACATGGAAATGTTTTCAGTGACTGAACATGTTTAACTCATGTCAAATTGCTTGCCTCCTCAATGGGGAGGGGGGTTTGGGAGAGAGAAAATTCAGGACTCAAAATTTGTAAAAAATGTTAAAAATTTTTATTACATGAAATTGGGATATATGAAATACTAAATAAATGTTTAAAAAGTATCATCATCGAGGTGACATAGTACATGCCTTTACAGTTAGAAAGAACTAACTTCAAGTCCTGCCTCAAACACTCATAGCTATGTAAGCCTGGGCAAGTCATTTAATCTCCCTCAGTTTATTTCCTCCTCTATAAAATGGGCATAATAACAGAACCTGCCTCCAACTGCTATTGTAAAGATTAAATGATAAACCATGTAAAGCATTTTTCAAAAATTAAAACACTATATAAATACTAGTTTAATATATTATAAACATTTATTGTTAAATATAAATTTAACTATATTTACCTATTACATTATTATAATTAAATATATAATAACTAGAATTTATTCTAAATTAATGTAAAAGTGAATTGTGTATTTTATGGAATAAAATACATTGAATATAACATTTAATGTTATAAATATATTTATATAATAACTATTAGCAATATAATTGATATAATAAAGTGTTAAATATAATAACTATGAACATTGTTGCTATCATTACTATTGTTATAACTACTACTACCATTACTACTACATTGGAGAGGCATAGCTGAGTCTCAACAGCTCAATTCTTCATATTTTATCGGTATAGGTGATTCCTTTAGGTTTTCAGATGGCAACAATTTTATACCTTAATAACCATGTCTTCTGGGAGGCTGTGGCCAAAAACAAACAAACAGCCAAACTATAACGTGGTCAAGTTTCTAGATCTGAGGGATGAGGTTCTAAGAATAATTTTTGTAGTCCCTAGTAAAAAACCTGAGAAATTACCACCTAAACTTGGCTAGTTGGCTGACTAGTGGCTTGCACTTTCTGTCTCTGTCTCTTTCTCTCACACACACATGCATGCAAACACAGATACCCAGAGGCATACAGAAATCAATCAGAGGCTTTGTTCTAGATAGCTCAGTCTTCTCCAGAGTAGAATTATATCTGAACCACAAAACATGGGAATGTTCTTAGAGATGTAATGGCTTTCCATGTGACCATTTCATTTGATGGTCATTTTTTTATTGTTGATAAGTGAAATTAACACCGAATTCATTATTTCTCAAACTTTATATACGAAAAAGAACTCTTTATTGCTTTAGAGCAACAAATAAGAAATAATATTTGCATAAATTAATATGTATTTAGCAATGAAAGTGACAAAATAATGAAAAAAAGCCCCTAAAATGCCTGTTTACTTGCTTTTTTTCAGGTCACAAACTTATTGTAGTCTCACGTGCCTGGAAAATTCTTTTTTTTAATAGCCCAGATAGTTCTCTAAGACTTTGTTTAGTTTTACTAATCTTGTTCATGGTCCAAAAAGGACATTAAAAGTTTCTTTTCAATTTCCTAACAAAGCTCTACTGAATTTTTATTGGTCTAACTGTGAGAATGGAACAGGAGATAGAATTCCTTGACAATGTGTTTTATGTTTCCATCTTTAAAACCAAGAGGTAGGTATAATTTCTCCTTACTGATTTGGATAGAAGCTGTTATCAGGTTGAAATGTCTTGAATCTGCTTTTTAAAGAAGGTCTGGGCCTCACATTTATAATACAACTCTGAGAACATGTCAGGGAGGGTGGTTTGAACATAATGCCACACATCAAACTAACTGAGCTAAGGTAACTCAATATGCCCTGTATACTTTACTCCCACATTAGCAAGTGGGTCATCAATCTTTTTTTCTTAAATTTAATCTCTGCTGAAAATTTACAATCTTGTACTCCCTAAGCATTTTTCAGCTTGGTTTATATGGCATCCCCAAACTATCTACTCACTTAGGAAATTGAGTAAAGGCTTTAACTGCTTGTTAATTTATATTTAATTACTGGATTAACTTTAATTGGTTGTTTTTCCACACTGAGAATTTTCAAAGGCAATATGACCCAGATTGTAAGTGCAACCTTTGCTTAGACAGCAGAAGGTTTGTACTATAATGATTCAGTTTCTTCCCATCTTTTCTATATCTATTCAACAATAATAGAAGTTAGGACCATTACCTTATGGATTTCCAGAAGAAATAATGAAGTCCAGACCACACTGCTCGCAACATTTCCAAACAAAAATTTTAGAAGTAAAATAAAATTTAGTGAAATACAACTACTGAGAAATCCCAACCTGTAATGAAATATATGAAAATCTAACTTCTTTTGACAACCACATTCCCATTTGACTTCTATTTTATATCTCTCAAAAGGATTGAATATAATTCAACATACATTTATTAAATGCCTAATATGGATTAAATGTGCAACATATCCTAAGATAAGCATCGCTGTTGACTCTTTTTCTCCTTCTCCATGCATTTGGATAGCTCCTGGCAGTCTCCACATCATAATACTTCCATTGAGACAATAATCCCCATTTTTCTCCACATTAGAACTTTAAACTCTGCCTCCTGGGATTCCAGTACTGATAGGTGAATTTTTGTCTTATCTTGCCCCAAACCAGGACTCCACACCATTGCTGCCAATTTCACTCCTTGCTGCTTCCTTTCCTGCTTTTTCCAACTCCTCTTTATATGGTGCCTTCCTCTATTAGAACATAAGCCCTTTGAAGGCCGTAACTTGCTTTAATTTATATCCCTGAAATGTAGCAAAGAATCTAGCATGTAGTAAACAATTTATAGATGCTTCATTTATCTGTCTGTCCCTCTATCTGCCTATCTTCAAGATACTGTGTTAGATATTGGAGATAGAAAGACCAAAAAAAAAAATAGTCCCTACCCTCAAGGGGAAAGTAATATTTGCAAAAAGTAATTGGGAGGAAGGAATGGTGTTAACAATGAGTGGGGATAGGGGAAGGGAGATTAAAACATTATAGCACCATTACTTCTCAGATGAATGTGGGGAAGCCAAGAGCATTTAAGGCCATTGTATTTTCTTCATGTTACTAAAATGCTCTTCCCACCTAGTACAGAAAATGCTTCAAAGGGATCTTTGTTTCAGCTGCTCAGAGATGAAGCTGCTGGAAAGCTACACCAATGTTATACATACATGTGTCCTCCATTCAGCAATACATTGATCAGTCAAGTACTTTTCTGCTCTTGATCTCAGTGCAGATGACTTGAAAACATAGCCATGTGCACATTTGCAAAGAGGTTTTCTGAACCAGTGAAGCATAGAGGTAGTGGGTTTTGAAAAGCTTTGTTCTGTAGATATCACTGGGTCCTGACCTGGGCCACTGGAAATAAGGAGTGTGATGTTATCTCATGGGAAAAAGCATTCATTTCCATAACAGGTGACCCATCTTCCATGGCTGTCAAAATCTGGGTGTCACTAGATCTAAAAGGTGACTGAACAGAGCAATGTGCCTGAGATTGGTTGCTAAAGATAAAGTTACAAAGATCATCCTTCAAAAGAAAATAGAACTGAGCTGCCCCATTCTGTTTACTTGAAGAGTGTAAAAAGACCTAACCTGAATGAATTCAGTCACATATGGCTATAAGCTCTCCTGGAAAAAAAATAAAAAGTAACAAGACTAGAATACCAGGTTCCCATTACTAATTCAAAACACTACTTTCTGCCATTAGGATTCTAAAGGCAAACTTATTTTGGTCTCATGTGAATTTATACTGAGGATGTGCAATATATAGCAATTGCAAAATGATAGGCCTTTGACCCAAGAAAGAATACTTAATATATTGAATCTTGAGAAGTACTGTGAGGAAAAAAGTACAAGTAATATCCTGTAGAGACACAACAAAGCAAGTGACAAGCAATAAAAGTGGTCCTGTAGCAGCAAAGACAAAATCATTACCTGCACAAATGCCTAGAGCTGACCCACTTTGAGCTTTATTCTTAAGTAAAATCATGGAGACATGGAGTATACAGAAAGACATATACTGTAAGATTCCATTCCCCAAATAACTTAATTTTTCCAGAAGTGAAAGAGGGACTTGGTTATGTATTAGTTAAAACACACGTACAAATGTAAACACTAGACACAGTGAAGTCTGAGAAATTATTTTGAAATGATTAAAATACTTTTGCATGATATACAATTTTGCTGTAATGCTAAAAACAGAAAAAGTAGTTTTCAATCAAAGCAAACAAGTGAAACCCAGTGCCCTGAATTTGTATACATATTATATTCACATTTAAAATATTCCCCTAGACTGTTTCCTCTGAATATTTTCTATTTGCTCATACCATAGTTTAGCTAAGCTTAATATATTCTGATTTTCATTAGTAAGTGACTTACTTTTTGGTCTAGAGCCTGAAAATAAATATATAGATAAACAGATACATAAATAAATGAATAAATAGAAACAGATCACTTTCCTAAGAGGCAATTACTTAATTCCAAGAGGAATAACACCTGATATTACTTTAGCAAGCATGCCAGTCTGCCCTTTCTAGGAAATTAAAATAAAATCTCAAAAATATTTACTGCACCATTACCTCTAAACCTATGATCCTATGACTTCTTGATAAGAATGAGTGGTCTCCTTCATCCCTGCAAAATGGAAAGGAAAAGACCAAATAAAGAAAATTAATTATAGCAGTTTGGTTTGAAAGAAAATCCACTGAGTGTGGGGGGATGAGGAGGGAGAAAGAGTTGGGCTAGAAAAAAAATCATGGCCCAAGGAGAGAAGTAGCCTGGCCCTCTAAAAGGTGGGGAATAAAAGGTGGGGGATTGGAGTGAGAAGAAAGAGTAACTGACATCTCTGCCTGCCCACGCACAAGCTCAGCACGCAGACATCAGATCAACACACCTATAATCACTACTAACTAGAAGAGAAAATCGCCCAGAAGAAGTGATTGGAGGTAGCTTGTGCTACCATCACTACTATTTTGATGACCCCTCCCTCTTAGAGGATGATGGAGATAGCCCAGTACTCTTTGGGAATAACAGTGTCCCCAAAACCACAGCATCTGCTCCAGGTCAGGGCCGTAGAGACATTGTTGATGTAAACAATCTCTGTGGAAAAGTATTGCACTTGCCTCGTTATCACCATAGCCACCAAGTGCTAACTAACTAGTAGTGGCAATATACTATCACTAGTACTTATTTTGCTTCCATTCCAGGCCTCTCCACCGTTAATCTTCCTGGGGGCAATCCCCTTCATCCACCCCAGAGGCCAGATGGTACCCTAAGGACTATAACCTACTGGAGTCAATTAATACTAATATGTATATCTCTACTGCCCTCTGGGTAACTTATAACTAATCCTTTGAATATTGGTATTCCAAGACTTAAAACTATACAGCATTTATAGAGCAATGCTGATGTTAAAAAGATTGACCTTTCAGGGAGGAATTTAAATTAAATTCATGAAAGAATGCTTAATTTCATATTTATAATCAGTCATCAAACAAAATTATCTGATATTTCAAGGACTCTCATTTAATTTTAATATGCATGAAAAACTATGCATTAGGAAAAAAGGTCTTCAGGCAGTATTTTGCTCTACTGGATCTAATTTTCCCCCCATGAAATTAACCAACAATAAGTATAATGGGGTTTTATATTCTTTATCTTTATGTCAGTTGTGTGATTGTAAAAATGGAATCTTCTATAGGCCATAGTCTGCAAAAATCTGCCTCATCCCTCCTTATTACACTGTCAAAGATGCACTTTATACATAAAAACTGTCATTAAGTTTGACTTTTCTAAAGAAATCCATACTATGTACTTCCTCCTATACAGTCACTCTTTCCTTTGTAAAAAACAAAACAAAACAAACAGTAACTGCCCTTTCCTTATTCTCCATCTACCTGTCTGACCATTCTTTCTCAGTGTCATCACCATTTTAAAGGGCCATTTCACTTCATCATAATGGCAAATCTTTTCCTCTCTGTCACCTCAGTCTATGTGGAAAGAATGAAAATTAGGTTCACAGCTTAGCTCCATTCCTATAAAGTTCATCCAAGTTCCCATCAGCCCATCCCAACCCATGTTCTGGTACCTTGGCTTCTCAGAACTCCCCTGCTGGTCCAGTAGCAATATCTGCTTGGGAGTTTTGGCTCCTACATCCTGATGACTCAAGCTACTGAGTCTGGGACAACATTTCCTGCAATTAGAACTGAAAAAGAAGAATAAATCAGACCAATCTCATTTTGGGGACCAGAAGACATAAAGGAAAGGATAATTCATCTCTTTCCCTACCCAGCCTAGTGCTTGGTACTCCTGCTTCAGGTGGCAAAGTCCCTCACCCAGGAATATCATCGACTAGAGAGAATGCCTATGCCTCCATCAAATATATTTAAAGAGTTTCAATGGAAAGAGGTTGCTCCTACCATTGATGTAGGGAAACCCAGAAGGACATCTCCTCAGGGCAGGTCCCTGCTGTCTTTCATATGGGTGTTTTCATCTTAGATGATCTAGGCATGCATCAAAACCCCATTACATATAAAGAAACACTTGAATATATTTTCCTCACCCTCATAACTGAAAAAAAAACCAGCAACAAATCATATAAAGATGTGAACAATTAATAATGTATTTAGTATAATAAATTAGTAATATGAGGCAGCATATTGAATACTGAATAAAGAGAAGACCTAGGAGTCAGAGAGACCCAGATTCAAGTTCTGACTGTCATATATTGGCTGTATGACCTTGGAAAGTCACTGAACCCTTTGGTGTCTCTAACAGGTGTACCAAACCTTTTAAGATATAGAGTAGGAGCTAATCTGCAGTGATAAAAATAATTTCCTCATCAGATGTTCCCTATATTAATGAAATAATAGGTAAGGTCTGAGATTATGATAAGTTTTACTAACATTCTACTCCAATGATTTATTTTGGGGTGTAGTTGACAGTGATAGGGTCTACCTATCAAGAAAGCTTTCAAGAATAGATCTGGTGATGGATTGTTCCTTTGTTGACCTTAGCTCAAAAGAGAAATCACCAGGTTGATTAAAGGATGATGAAAACTTTAGTTGCAGCAGCTCTCAACATTCATCTATTAATGTTCCATAAAAGAATGGAAAACTCATACTGATAAAATTAAACATCCTTAATATGCTGATATAATTTGAGGGGTGTATCATTTTAAGTCTTCACCTTTTCTTCTCTCACTTTTACTATTAAAAAGCAAATAAAATTATTTTTCTTTTATGTTAACCAATTAGAGAAGCATGATGGATAAAGAGTCAACTTTAAAACCAGAGAGACCTATTTTCAAGTCTCATCTCTGACATATAATAACTGTGTGACCTTGGTCAAATCACTTAATCTCTCAGGGCTCTAGGCAAGAATATAAGTTGTAAAGAAAGTACCAGTTTGCATTAGCAGAGGCATTTTCCTCATAGGGACTTTGCTATTGCAACAAAATCATAGGTTCAATCTCTATTTACTTATTTAGGCACAAATATAAGAATATTAATCAATACTTAAGGCTAAATGCTAGAATGGATATGAGTACTAATTTTTCCATCTATACTGAAGAATTTGGTCTGTCTCCTAATACCTATCATTGTGGGAATGAATATAAAGAGTTCCATTCTTAACATTCTGGGGGCCATTGGTGGTAAGAGCATGTGTAAATCACACTATAGATCGTCTCTCTTGAATCAACATGTCTGCAGGTAAAAAGCAGGTTAAAATAAACATATAAACATCAAAATCAGTCTGAAAGGAGAAGGGGACAAAAGTCAAGTTAAAAGGTATATGTAGAAAGGAGGAGGAAAGTTATTTTTACTACAGAAGTTATTGAAGGTTCATGGGATTTAAAGCAATCTCCAGTCTTTTTAAAATTTATTTTAAAGTATTAGCTAGAGAAAATAGAGTCAGCTTGAAGCAATCTAATCTTTCCAGACCTGGTCCCTGGCATCTTCTCTGAGGACTTAAATGAAATTCATTCATTGTATAATAGGATCATATTTGTTAAATATATTTGCAAAAATAACATCTCTAGTGTTTATAGTTTGTTTTGTTAAAAAAAATAAACAACCTTAGTTGTTAGTGATGAAGAAATATATTGACTGATTCGAAAGAAACCATGGGAAATAAATACATATACTCTAGTATCTCAAAGGATAAATCCCTTATAAAAGTGATATAGCAAAAATATGTGACTTTTTATGAAGTGCTTTTCTTATATATAAATTATGTGTATATAGATAATTAGGTATACACATATCAGTTATTAAGTAACAGAGATGTGATTATCTTTGAATTTATGACCAATCTAAGCTCCATTCTTTCAACTTCAAAGCCAGTGCTTTTTTCCACAGCCCCCTCCCAACCTCCTCTCCTTTGTCAGGCTTACCAGTAATTCTTTGGTCTTGCCAATGGACTTCAATGACTCTGGAAGAGAGTGTGAGACTAATAACTGAGCAATTCTGCCTCACTTAAATCTGATTCACACACAAGTTAAGACATCACCCATGATGTCACTGGTTCCTTTGAAATGAATGATGAACAACAAATTCTTGGGTCCATTAATCTTCAGAGGTGGAGGCTCTGAGAAAAAAATTTATTTCCTGGTGTTTTAGTCCTACACCTTAAGACCATTCTTACTCTTTGCCATAACTCAGTATTTTTTTCCATTTGGGGGGAGATGGGAAGGGGTGTCACTCACCATCACCATCTCTTATTAGGAAGCTGTTTGCACCCTAGATGCTTGATGTCTCCTAATATTGCCTCCCTCTGAACCCTGAAACAATTAGGATGTCTAGGGCAGGTCAATGATGATGCTTCATTGCTGTGGACTGGGGAAACACCAGAATAGTGGAGAGCCTTACTGATGCACAATGAATAGGGCTTATAAGAGTAAGACATTTTATCAAAGCACCACTCTGGTCGATGGTTTAGAGTCCTAGCTAAATTATGAGGACATGGTAGCAAACCAAACACAAGATTTCTTATAAAATTTTCATACCCCATTGCCTTCTAGTATACTGCAAAACTAATCATATTTAATATTTTGCTCTTCTTGTTCATGTTCTGAATAGAATAGAAACAGAGATTTCAAGAAGGAAAGAAAATGGCAGCAAGATGTATGTATGCTTCTTTTACAAGTTCAATCTCTGTTTTGTTCTTAGAAATCATTCACTCATCACCAGATGGCATATCGTCTTCATTAAGAATCAAAGAAAATAAAAGTCCTTTTTATTTTGACATACTGTACATTTAATTCAATATCTTGAGACAGGAAAACATTTCTACACTTAGGGAAAGTGACTAGTTATTGGAGTTCCTTCCCTAACGTAATGGATAAATCTTTTGACAAGAGAGAAACCAAAATTCAGGACCAGTTACTGATCTCTCTTTTTTATTAGCTGCATATGTGTAGTCATAATTAAAAAGGTACTGTTTCCAGACATAACAGATGTGACTTCAATAACCATAACCCTCCTCATCTATCAATCTTGAAAGAAATTGCAAGAGATCAATAAAAAGTAAAATTGTAGCATTTATAAACTATGAATAAATACAAAAGGTGCCTCCAAGGTTAATTCATTTTTTAGTTTTTTTATCTTATCTTCTGTAATAGCAACAATAGTAATATTAAACTATGAAATCTAAAAAAATTAAAAGGTCTTTATTAAGTGACTTAACATACCTACAAATTACTACTTGGAAAGATAGTTTCTTTAGGCACATGTGGAACCAGGTAGAAGGCACTTATCTGCCCTCTGACTGCCATATTTTCTGTCTTATATATACAGAATACTCCTTTCCAACATCACAGAAGACTTTATCCATAAAATCCAAGGCTCCCTTGTTGTCTCAAATGACAATGAATCTGGTATGGAACAATTTGATTCCTTTCTTTTCTTTATGTTGCTTTATTTATGTGGCTGCAATGTTTTAACTTTCTGTTCTGGAATTTCTGTCCTTCCATAAAAACATTAGGCTTACAGATATATTTACTTTGATATTTTGATGGAGTTGTGATGTCATCTATGTGCATATTCCTTCCAAAGACACAAATTTCAATCCGTCTGCAACTGATCTAGTGAAATTTTTGTCCATGTCTTCCCATAACTTCACCATAGAAAATACATCCAACAGTTTGAAGGTTTTTTTTTATCTAAGTCTTATAGCATTTACTGGATACTAGCAGCAGCAAACCCTGGTTTCTTCCCTTTAATCAACCCAAAAGAGAGTGGGGTTTTCAAAAGTTTTTTCTAGCATCTAAAGGGAAAGAAGATAGGAGAGAAATGACTTACATATTATGGAATTGCTAAATTGCATAATGTGGGAACCTTCTTGAAAGATATCCCTAGTCTAGCCAGAATAGGCCAGTCAGTGATCTAGGATTTATTAAGTATTTACTATATGCCAGTCACTGTTCTAAGCAAAGAGGATACAAAGGCAAATCCAATCAAATAAACAAAATACAATCTTTGCTTTCAAAGATCACACAGTCTATTGGGGGAGATAGTGTGTGTGTGTGTGTGTGTGTGTGTAAATTAGTAGCTAATATTTTTATAGTGGGCCAGGCATTATGCTAATTATTTTACAATTATTATCTCATTTAATCCTCACCACAAGCCAGCTAGGTAGGTGCTTTTAATACCCTCACTTTACAGATAAGGAAACTGAAGGAGACAGTGGCTTGCCATTGGTCATACAGCTAGTAAGGGTCTGAAACGAGACATATAAATATATTTAGATTAGTCTTGGAGCAAAAAAGTTAAGATAATGGAGAACTATTAGAGACTTGTTGCAAAATGTAGGGCTTGAAGGAAATCTGGAACTTTCTGGGTTAACCTGCTTAATGACTCTATATACAGCAGTCAATTTCCATATTACTTGGGCACTCCATGAATATCATCTTTCAACTCAATTTTCAGATTAGTTCTTAAGGGCATTTGGGTGGTTTAGTGGATAGACTGCTGGGCCTAGAATTAGGAAGACCTGAGTTAAAATCCAGCCTTGGATACTAGCTCTGTGGACAAGTGGATCTTGGACAAGTCACTTAACCTGTTTGTCTCAGTTTCCTCATCTGTAAAAATGAAATGGAGAAGTAAACAGTTAACCACTCCAGTATCTTTGCCAAGAAAATCCCAAATAGGGTCACAAAAAGTCAGACATGACTGAAACAACTGAACAACCACAACACATGACAATGCATAGAGGGAAGGCATTGGAGTCAGAAAAACATGGGTTCAAGTGCTGCACATGAAACTTAACTCTTAAGAATCCCAAGCTGCTGTCTAATAATAAACAATAAGTTACAGATAATTCATTCATCTGCATGGGGTTTACCTACCAGGCATTTCCTTCACAGGTGAAATCATAAGTGTGTAACTAAAACAAAACAGTAATAATAGCTATATAGAGTTTTACATCTTGCAAAGCATTTATATACATTATCCTATTTGATACTCATAACAGATGGTTTGTGAGATTAGTGCTGTGATTATCCCTGATTTACAAATGAGGAAACAGAAGGTGAGTTTCTTGCCCAGGATCACAAGTATGTGACTGAGGCAAGATGTATATACAACTCCAAGTCCAACACCTGAGCCATCACAGATTTAAAGCTAGAAATGCCTTTAGAAATCATCTAGTTTAGGGTGGCTAGGTGGTGCAGTGAATAGGGTACTGGCCCTGGAGTCAGGAGGATCTGAGTTCAAATTCAGCCTCAGACACTTAACACTTATTAGCCGTGTGACCTTGGGCAAGTTACTTACCTCAATAGCCCTGTCTTCCCCCCTGCAAAAAAAGAAAAATAAATCATCTAGTTCAATCCTTTCATTTTACATATGCAGAAACTGAAGCCCAGAGAGAGACCTTATGTGACCTAATGACACACAGATAGTAGTAGAACTTGAATTAATTGGAGTCCTCTTTCTCTGAATCCAGCTTTGTCTTCACTATGTCATGCTTCTTGAAGTAACTAATAAATACCCATTCTTTGTCTTTAGGCTTTATTTATGACATGAAAAATAGGTTTGAACCTCCCTTCTATCACTTCATGTATGACTTTGGTCAAGTCACTTTACTTCTCACTTGAAAAAATGCGTAGAGGGATGGTGTACTAGATGGAGTTTGATTTTGGCCAAATCACAACAGCTGCCTAGACTTCAATTTATTCACCTGCAAAATGGAGAGTCAAGTAGATGGCCTCTGAAGTCCTTTACACCTATAAAACTATGAATATGTAAATGTGTGTGAATTCTTCATTGTGTTCTTTCGTGTTCACTTCAGTGTTCTCTTCAGTGTTCACTTTTTAACCACTAAAGAAATAACACATTAAGAATATCAAGAGTTGCTCTGCGCAGCCGGCCCGCGCCACTCGGCCCTGTCCCCAGAATCCGCTGCTGCCGCCGCCGCTGCCGACGGCGGTGCCAGGCCTCTCGTCTGGCGTGGAGCCCAGGCGCTCCCAGTCTCGATTTCCGAAGCGCAGCTCCTCGGCGCCCCTGCACCACCGCCTGCCCCCGAAGGCAGTCATGTTGGACTGACTGAGCTCCCTGCCCACGCAGATGGATTATAAGGGTCAGAAGTTAGCTGAACAGATGTTTCAGGGAATTATTCTTTTTTCTGCAGTGATTGGCTTTATCTATGGATATGTGGCTGAACAGTTTGTTTGGACAGTCTATATTGTTATGGCTGGATTTGCTTTTTCATGCCTGCTGACTCTTCCTCCATGGCCCATATATCGCCGACACCCCCTCAAATGGCTCCCTGTTCAAGACTCAGGCTCAGAAGACAAGAAGCCAGGAGAGAAAAAAGTAAAAAGGCATCCTAAAAATAACTGAAACACCTCACATGGTTCAACCTTAGAGTGATCATTCTGTTCTTTGTGAAATATCTTGCAATTTGTCATATCCAAAAGGCAAAATAAAACTACCAACATTATTATTGCAAAAAAATATCAAGAGTTAAATTCATATTTATAGATGGTTTAAGTTCATGTACACAAATAATTATAATGAAAGACAGTATGATAAGTACCACATGAGTAATGTATACACTAAGTGCTATAGGAATTAGACAGAGGAAGAGATTACTTTTGTCTGAGAGCACCAGGCATCACAATTACTCATCTCCTCCTGGCCAGAAGAGTAGTAGTAGATCTTAATTAAAGACACATACACTTGAAACCATTGACTATGTATGTTGAACGAATAAACAAATGATGGTCAAAACTGTGCTTGGGGAATATATGTAGACGCAATTCCACACATTCTCTCATGCCTAATTAAACAAAGGAAACCACAGTGTATAAAAGGACATCATCAATAAAACCAAAATTGCATTGCTCTGGGCAAACACAACACTTTATTCATAATTTATGCACTGATGGACAACTCAGCTCCTTAAATATCTTCCTCTTCAACTATCAACTCCCAAGAACCTTTTAATCTCAAAACTGTGGTCCAGTGTCTAGTTCATACTAATGTTCTTCTGCTATTGATGACTTTCTGCATGGAAAACTTTGTGTTATATGGTTTCTCTGATGCGTCTTAATGATTTTAACTTAATAAATCCTTAAAATGCTATATCTTCAGTGCAATAATCAAAGAGAGCTAGGGAAATATTAGTTCCATGAAATAACAAGAGATATATTTCAATAAATATTTAGACACAATGATCATAGAAACAGGTTTAGGACTGGAAAGGGCCTTAGTGGTCAGCTATTCCAACCTACTTAGTTTACAAATGAGGAAACAGAGGCTTTTATAGGTTGAGTGACTTAGGGTTATACCTATAGTAAGTGACAGACAGTATTTGAACTAGGGTTCTGTGTCACCAATTTCACTGTTCTTTCTACTACATCATGATACCTTCCCAAATGATTTCTCTCATGCTTATATTGCAGAGTATCCTGTGTTGAGTAATCTCACATTTAATTTAAAAAGTCAATATCACGATCTATTACATTTTAGTAATCTCATCTGTAAAATGGGATTGATATTATCTTATCTGAATAAAGGCAAGGGTTTTGACCAGATGATTTCATTAAGCCTCTTCTACTTTAGCTTACCATATTCTATGATCTTGATGAATATATTTGGTCAGAAAACCACTATGAAACATGAAGGTGTGGTAGGAAATGATTAAACATTGCACATGTTTTCTTATGAATCATACTTAAGATACTCACTCCTTGAAAATACTTCCCTCTCCCCCAACTTAGAATGAAGTCATTGAAGAATGCATCACCTACCGTTACAAAAAAGTTTTGAAATCCTACATTGACAAATTGGCTTTCTATTAAACAACACTGACCTGTAATAAGATTAATCAAGGACCTTCCTTAATCTAGTTGGCCCAGGAGTTATATTGTCTTTGAGAGATTAAATATTTTTTAAAATCAGCTTTTATGGAATTTTAAATTAAGAACAGACAGCAAGAAAATCCTCTATTTATTAAAAAAAAGCCATAAGAAATATTTTAAAAATTTGCTGAATAACAAAGAAAGGAAAGAGAGAAGATTGAATAAGAGAAAAAATAGATATGGGTGGGGAAGGGGAGTGAGAACAAATGGGGGAAATGGAGAGAAATAGAGGAAAAAAGTAGAAGAAAAAGATGCAGGGAGCAAGGAGGGGAAAGACAGAGGCAGAGAATGAAAAAGAGATCTCATTCTGCCGTAATAGTAATGAGACTTTGAAGATCTTCACTAACCCTTAATAAGCCTAAGGGAATTTGAAGGCCTTTCCTGCTTTGAATAAAAGTTCTGCACCCTAATAGGCTGAATGTAATTACATGGAGCCTGTGGTGGGAAGTTTGCTGAAGGGTGGAGCAGAGCCCACAGGAAGCTGGGAGTCAGAGCTAGCTAGACTAGGGCAAGGAAAGAACTTGTTCCAGGGAGTCAGTCAGGCTTGGGAGTAAATATTCGTTTGTGGGAAGGCTAATGGATGGTGTGGTTCTCTGTGCTGTTGTGGTTTATTAACTTCTTTGCTACTATGATAGAATCAGCTTACTGGTTTTGGGATTTGGTTTTCTGGTGTCTGAATAAATGTTTTGTTTCTGGCTTCTATATGGAAAGTCTCTTATATTTTGCAATTGAGCACCACACAGGTATATTTATAGTGACTGTGAGCACTGTGAATATTGCATTGACACTACATTTACAAAAAGAGACTTCTAGAGGTAAAAGAGGGACTGATCAGAGTCTGAGACAAGTATTAATGAGGTAAACTCTCTTTTAGCAACCCTGCCCCATTTTGTTCCTCACTTGGATTGTCAGAATGGTAGCCACTCCCTTGGACTGTTAATTAACTTGTTGGCCAGTCATTCACATCTCCTCTACCATTTTTTTAAAAATTTATTTATTTATTTTTAATTTTCAACATTCACTTTTTTTTTTTTTTGCTCTTTATAGGGCAGTTGGGGTTAAGTAACTTGCCCAAGGTCACACGGGTAGGTTTTTTGTTTGTGTGTACGGTAAGTGTCTGAGGTTGGATCCAAACTCAGGTCCTTCTGACTCCAGGGCTGACACTCTACTCACTGTGCCACCTAGCCGCCCTCCTCTACCATTTTTAACCCATAAATTTTTACATGCCTATGTGTGTACATTGTTAGGTAGGATACTAGAGTGGATAATGCATTGGACTTGGATTTAGGAAGGGCTAGGTTCAAGTCCTACCTCAGACACTAGTTGTCTGAGCCCTAGACAAGTCATCTCTCTGGGCCACAATTTCCTCATCTGTAAAACCACTGGGGTTGTACTTGAACTTTAAGATCTCGAAGTACATCACTGTCTCACACTACTGCATTGGGCAACTGGCCAATGGGAGTGCTAAATTCTGAGTATGTGCAGCCTACTGTCAAACCATAGCTCAGCCCTTCCCCTCAATACCTCAGGTTAAACAGGCTACATTACTTTGCTATTACATTGTGTATGAGAGAAAAAGAGGTTTAAACAGGTTGATGCATTTCATGAGGCAAAAACCATTGCCTGGATTGGTGTGAGAGTACATTTTTTCCTAATAACAGGTGTTTTGTAACCTCAAGCCCAGAGACCACATCCCCAAGGAACAATTTCCAGCGGGCAGGTGACTCCAGAAATGTTTTTTCTGAGCATTTTTCTTCCCTAGTTAAAACAGAAATGAATCAGGTGCTGGAAAATTCAAAGACAGTTCATAATCGGGGTTAGACTGAATGATTTCTATGATTCCTTCCAACCTTTAGACCAGTGAAACCTCTGTGTGACATATCAATGACTCAGCAACTAAAGCAGACATTATAGACAAATAATTGCATAGTTGCTGTAGACAGTAAAGTGATATTACCTTTTCTTTTTCTCCTATCACTTCCTTCTTTCCATTCCCTATTCAACTTATTTTTTCCCCAGGTTAAGGGTAAAAAAGGGGGTTTTGTTTTTGCTTGTTCCTTTGTTTTCTGAATATAGGCAATGTTCAGTCATTTTCACTCATGCCTGACTCTTCATGACCTCGTTTGGCGTTTTCTTGACAAAGATACTAGAGTGGTTTGCCATTTCTTTCTGTATATCATTTTCCTGAGAAAAGTGAGAAAAACAGAGCTAAGTGACTGGTCCAGGGTCACACAGCTAGTAAGTGTCTGAGGCCGGATTTGAACTCAGGAAGGTGAGTCTTCCTCACCCTGGGCCCAGTATGCTATACATTGTCCCACCTAGCTACATAGCCATGACAACAATTCTCTATGAATTGTTCCAGGGCATGCTTTCCAGGGGATCTCCTCTCTATGTGGCCTCATCCAGGGTAAATTTCCTTACCCATAATTGAAGGCATGCACTGCAGCCTAAACCAAAAAAAACATTCCCCCTTCCCAACTCTACCCACTTCATCTTTCCAGCAGTGGCCAGTCATTCAGTGGCATAGAAAATTCCTATGTGCTGGGGCTTGCTTCTACACAGCCTCCAAATGGCCTTGTGTCAGGCGGGTTTCTTTTGTATCCACTTATCCCCTCACCCCAAGTTTGTAAATTTCTAGTTATGAATTTTGGCTGATATACTTGGAGATCTTAAAGTTCATCAAATACAACCCCAGTGGTTTTACAGATGAGGAAATTGTGGCCCAGAGAGATGACTTGTCTAGGCTGGTTTATGGATCCAAATATTGGAGAAAGTGATGAGGCACCTTGCAATTTGATCTTATTCCTGATAAAGTTCTTAGTCTCTCAGTAGTTTACAAATAGCTTAACATTTTTAAGCCAACTGCTTCTTCTTTGAGTCTCAATAGCATATATTGTTTTTCCTCAGTTTCAAGACTGTTACCTTTATAACTTGGGGCTCTGTCTTCAGAGTGTTTTAATGCAGCATTAGACAATTTTGGTGAATACTTTCAAATCTTTAGATGAGGGAGATGATAATTTTTACTTTATAAAGTTTCAGTAGAGCAGCATATTTATGTAAAACAATATAAGATATACTGGGAACTCAACATATGTTTGAAATTATTTACTTCAAAACTGTTCTCTATTAACCAAAGAATAACTAAGCATTTCTTGTTTAAAGATATATAGTAAGGGCCAAACCTTCTATAGTCTAGTACTTTTGACAAAGACCTTCACTAAGGTCACTTTCGACTCTAAATCTATGATGTCATAATCCTCTGATGGGGTCCCTCTCCCCAGTGTTAGAGGCGTCAACCCAAAAGGACTTTACTTAATCTATAAGAAACAAGGGCACATTAAATACGTTAGTGTAAAGTGAGGAGAAAAATATTTAGATGTGCTTGTACTTAGGGAATAAACTGGAAATTTCTATTTAAATTTTTCAAAAGTGTAATCGGTCAGTCAGCAATCATACATTAAATGCTTGCTATATATCAAGAACTGTGCTCACTAAAAGAAACATATTAACATTTGAAAATAAGATTAGGAGCATAAAAGTACAGTAAGAAAATACTTAAACTTTTTTTGGAATTAGTGATTTTTGAAATATTAACTTTTAAAAATTGAAAAAGGACAAATTAAAAATCTCCAATTAAACAACAAAATAGAAATCCTTAAAATCAAAGGGGAGATTAACAAAATTAGAAGTATTAAAAAAACCCTAATGAATAAAATTAGAAACTGGTTTTATGAAACAACCAATACAATGGATAAAACATTGGTTAATTGGACGTTTTTAAAAAG
Source organism: Gymnobelideus leadbeateri (assembly GCA_011680675.1). Lineage (NCBI taxonomy): Eukaryota > Metazoa > Chordata > Mammalia > Diprotodontia > Petauridae > Gymnobelideus > Gymnobelideus leadbeateri. The sequence continues at coordinate 249,324 of WOXC01006099.1, read as the reverse complement.
AAAGAAGAAAACCAGATTACCAGTATCAAAAATTAATTGTGTGATAAACCATCAATGAAAATTAAATAAAAGCAAATATTGGAACTTATTTTGCCAAATTACATGAGAGTAAAACTGTACAATATAAGTGAAAATGAATATTACAAAAATATAAACTGTCCAGATTAATGGAAGAGGAAATAGAATAATGAAGCAACCCTATCTTAGAAAAAATAAATTGAACAAGCAATAAATGATCTCACTAAGAAAAAATCCTGAGCACCAGAGGTATTTACAGATGAATTTTATGAAATATTTAAGGAACAGTTAATTCTGATATTATAGAATTTTTGGCAGGGGGAAGCTAAAGAAGTCATGTCAAATTCTTTTTATGACACAAATATGATTTTGATACAAGAAACTAAAGAGAGCAAAACAGAGAAAGAAAACTATAGACTAATTTCCTTGATGAATATATTTGTAGTGGTTGTATTCATTCGTGTTTGCCTTTTCATGGACCCATTTGGGATTTTCTTGGCAAAGATATTGGAATGAGTTGCCATTTCCTTCTCCAGATCATTTGATAGATAACAAAACTGAGGTAAATACAGTTAAGTGACTTGCCCAGGGTCACACAGCTAGTAAGTAAATGTCTGAAGCCAGATTTGAACTCAGGAAGATGAGTCATCCTCACTGGAGCATTCTATCTCCTGAATTACCTAAGTGTAGATTGAATATTGATAAAAAACTTTTAGATAAAATACCAGCAAGGAGATCATATATCACAAAAATCATTCACTATGACCAGGTGGGTTTTATACTAAGAATATAGGGCTGACTCAATATTAGGAAAATTATGCCTATAATTCACCATATCAATTAACAATTAAGAAAATCATATTATTATATCAATAGATGCAGAAAAAGCCTTTCACAAAATACAACTCTCATTCCTATTCAAAACACAAGAAAACATAGGAATCAATGGAGATTTTTTAAAAATGATAAATCATGCCTGTCTAAAACCAAAGCAAGTGTAGTCCATAATGTGGATAAACATGAAGCTTTCCCAGTATTATCAGGGGTAAAGCAAAGACGTCCATTATCACCACTATTATTCAATATTATAATAGAAATGCTAGCTATAGCAATAAGAGAAGAAAAATAAATTGAAGGAATAAAAATAGACAATGGGGAAACAAAACTATCACTCTTTGCAAATGATATGATGGTATACTTAGAGAATCCTAAAGACTCACCTAAAAAACTAATTAAAATAATTCACAAGTTCAGAACAGTTGAAACTATAAAATAAACTCATATAAATCATCATTATTTCTACACACTACCAATAAAACCTAGCATGAAGAGGTAGAAGGGGAAATTCCTTTTAAAATAATAGCAGACAAAATAAAATAATTGGAAGTCTACCTACCGAGTCAAGTCAGGAACTATATGAACACAATTACAAAAAGCTTTTCATGAAAAGATGTCTCAGCAATTGGAAAACATATTAATTGCTCATGAATAGGCTGTGCAAATTTGATAAAATGACAACTTTAACCTAAGTTAATTTACTTATTCATTGCTATACCAATCAAACTACCAAAGAATTATTTTATAGATCTAGGAAAAAAAATAATAAAGTTCATCTGGAAGAACAAAAGGTCAAGACTATCAATGGAGTCATTGAAAAAAATGTGAAGGAAGGTTGCTTGATTTCAAACAATATTTCAAAGTAGTAAGCATCAAAACAATCTGGTACTGCCTAAGACATAAAGTGGTGGATCAGTTCAGTATGTTAGGTACACAATACATGGTGATAAGTGACCATAGTAATCTAGTGTTTGATAAATCCAAAGATCCAAGCTTTGGGGTAAAGACTCACTATTTGACAAAAATTACAGAGAAAACTAGAAAGCAGTTTGACAGAAAACTAGACATAGACCAATATCCTCTACCACATTTCAGGGTAAAGTCAAAACGGATAAATAATTTAGACATAAAAGATGATATTATAAGTGAATTGGGGGAGCATGGGAAAATGCACATGTCAGATCTACGGATCTATGAAAACATTATAGGATATGAAATGGATAACTTTGACTATATGAATTTAAAAATCTTTTGCACAAATAAAACTACTATAGCCAAAATCTGAACAAATCCAGGAAACTGGAAAAAATATAGCACATTTTTTTCTGATAAAGGCTTAATTTCTGAAATATATAGAGATCTGATTCAAACTTATAACAAATAAGAGTCATTCCCAAGTTGATAAATAATCAAAGGATATTAAGAGGGAGATTTTAAAGGAGGAAATCAAAGCTATCAATGGTCACATTAAAAAATTCCAAATCACACTACTTACAAAAATATGACAGCACAGCACCCAAAATCGTTTTGTCTTTTAGTTATCATATAGATTTTGTAAAAATGCAAAACAGAGACACTGGTGACCCACTGCTAAGAAGGCCAAAGCATATATGGAATAAACAAACAAACAAACAAACAAATTACCAAACAACTATACACACACAAAGAAAAAACTTGAACACCTATATTTATAACGTTTATGAAGGGCAGATTTATTAACTGTTTCTATCTTCTCCTTAGGCCTTAAAAAATGTCAGGACTATGAATTTGAAAATTTTATTTCCTATGAAAAGCAGAGAAGATCAATCAGTATAATACCCAGTATCCCATTCAAAAACAAAGAGATAAAATTCACCAACTGTTTCTAAAACAAACATTTTAACAAGAAACATGACTTCCAACAATCCACTTGTAGCCAATTTATATTTAAGACAGGTTGTTTTGTTTCTTATCTTGTTTTGTATATAGTAGATACTAATGAAGAACATACATGCTTTTCCCTGTTGGCTTGTTATATATTGCAAGCCATCCCAACTATATCAAATAATATTTTCATGAACCGGAGGTATGGATTAAGTTTAACTATTATTTGTGTTTTTCTATTATGCCTGTATTAAATGTTTCATGAGTCATGCATTAGTCATTATTACTAGCATTTTGACTGTGTCCTCCTTCCCACTTTCTATCTCTATAAAATTATACAAAGGATTCATAATAGGGAAGTGTGGTTTTCTGGAACTATAGGTCAGTCCAGTGTTTTGAGTTGGAAGAGGTAGTCTTTTCCAATCCTGTCATTTTGCAGATGAGATAACCAAGACCCCAAGAGTTGAAGTGGCTTCTCCAAGGCATTCATTCACCACTGTAGACAAATACTTCATCACTTCTCTGGACTATTGCAATGGGCTTCTTACCTCAAATTTCTTTTCCCTTTAATTTATCTTTCATGTAACTGCTGAATTGATTTTCCTTATACCCAGATTTTACTGTCATTTCCCTCCTTAATAAAATAGTCATTCCATCTCTATTGCCTCTAGCATCCCATATAAACTCCTCTAGCAATGAAAGGCTTTCACAACCTGATCCCAACCAAGCTTTCCAGTCTTATTATACATTGTTCCCCTTTCTTGACTCTAGAGTTGAGTCAAATTAGTCCTCAAGCATAGTATTCCACCTCCTTTTCCTGTGCTTTTACTATCATCATACACATTTGATGTTTATTCCTTCCTCAACTCTGCTTTTTTCCCAAGATGCAACTCAAGCACCACCTTCCATATGAAACCTTTCCTGATCCATTTAATTGCTACTGCAATTACATTTAATCACTTTGTATTAATTTTTGTATACTTATGTACATGTTTGTGGTTTCCAAAAATAAAATGTAAAGGCCTAAAGAGCAGGAATTGTTTAATTTTTTGCACGTGTACTCCCACACCTAGCAAATTGTCTGGCAAATAATAGGCACTTAAATATTGTTAAAATTCAATAATGAAATAAGGAATAGAGAGGATACTGGAAAATAAAATTGATAATCTTGATTGCATAATTTTTTTTAAAGCAATTGGGGTTAAGTAACTTGCTCAAGGTTACACGGCTAGTCATTATTTATGTGTGGGTGCTCATTTTCTGAGGCCGGATTTGATCTCAGGTCATCCCAACTCCGAGGCCAGCGCTCTTACTCACTGCGCCACCTAGCCACCCTTTTAGGGCAATTGGGGTTAAGTAACTTGCCCAAGGTCACATGGCTAGGTTTTTTTATTTGTGTGGGTTAAGTGTCTGAGGCCGGCTCTGAACTCAGGTCCTTCTGACTCCAGGGCCGGCGCTCTATTCACTGCGCCACCTAGCCGCCCCTGCATAATTTTTTAAAATGTTTGTACACACACACACACACACAAACCCACACTAGGAAAGCTAAAATTAAAAGGAAAACCATTAGCTGGGAAAAATATATTGCACTCGTTTCTCTGGTAAAGGTCTCATTTCCAAGATTATATAATGAAATAATTCAAATTTGTAAGAAAAAGAACCCTTTTCTATTAAATGGTCTAGAGATTTGAAAAGAGTGCTCTAAAGAGAAAAAACCTAGGCTATATTTAGGCATATGGGGAAAAAAATGCTCTATATTACTGATTGGAGAAATGCAAATTAAGGCAATTCTGAGATTCTATCTCACACCTATCAGAGTGATAAAAAAGACAAAAGGGAAAATTATAAATGTTAAAAGGGCAATGGAGAAACGGGTACTTGACATAATGTTGAACTTATGAATGAGTACAACCACCTTGGAAAGCAATTGGGATTGATACAATAAAAATTATTAAACATTTGTTATTGAAATTTATTAAAATTTTTTATTTAAAAGTATTAAAATTTGCCTTTTGATCCAGTAATGCCACTATTACACCTATACACATGAAAAAAAGATCAAAGAGGAAAAGATACTTTATGTTCAAAGCTATTTATAACCATACTTTTGTGGTGGCGAAATAACTAAGAGTAGATACTAAAGGCATGCCAGTCAATGGAGGAATAGCTGAATAATTTATAAGATGTGAATATGACGTAGTATTATTTTGTTAATAAGAAATGAGGAAAGAGATCATTTCAAAAGGACATGGAAAGACTTATATGAACTGATAGAGTGAGGTAAGCAGAATCAGAATATTTTTACTGTGGCATCAATAGTATAAAAATGAACAAATTTGAGGATTTTTAGGAAATGATGAAAAATGAAATAAGAAGAACCAGAAGAACTATTTATACAATAATAACAACATGGTAAAAACCAAACAAACAAACAAAAAAGCCCTTGAATCTTGTTTAAAAAAAATGAAACAATGAGGACTAGTTATTCCAAAGAGCCAATGATAAAATGCTATCCATTACAAAAAGATGATGTATTTGGGGTGCAGAATGTAACATATTTTCATATTGAAGGAATTTGTTTTGTTTAACTATGCATATGTGTTATAAGAAAGTGTGATGTGAGGGAAAGAAAACAGATTAATGTTAGTTTTGTTTTTTTTTAATAGAGCAGAGGGCTACAGATGGGAAGTGCTGCATGAACTTTCACTGGAGGTCATGCATTATTAATCTGATTTAACTGCTTTATTTGTTATAGGAGACCTCTCATAAAGTGGGAGTAATCTGTAAATATTTGTAATGAAAAACGTAAATGCATCAATAAAAATAGAAATAAAAGAAACTGATTGAATTATAGGCCTAGGATTTGAATTAAGTTCCCTGACTTCATCATTCTTTTAAACAACTGGATAATCCTGAACAAATCAGTTAATCTCAGTGCTCTAGGCAACATTAAATGATAGTATTTAGGGTAGTTGTCTATTTCTCTATCTGCATTTGGAAGAGTTGCCTCACTGAGAGTTTGTTTTAATAATGAAATTTTTTAAATGGTTTTCTCCATTTTTGCAGCTCTACACAAATTATCACTGCCCCTCTCCCAGTTACTTCCTTTTATCATAATTACCTTTCTGATTATCCATTTTCACATTTAGATTAACATTTATTCAGTTTGAAGTGAAATAGATAGTATGTCAAAGTGGGCAGAAAGCTGGTGTGGAGCCAGAAGACATGGGCCTTTAAAACACATCGGCCTGTTTGACATTGACTATTTAGCCTCTCCACGCTCTAGCCCCTCTCTAAAACTATGAATTGTAGAGAAAATGTTAGCCAGAAGATGTAGCAAGAGTTTTCTGCTTCCTGATATCCTTATACCAATGAAATTCGAGGTCTAGTGCTATTCCTGGAGTGAAAATTCTGTAAAACTGAATTCTTTAAGCTAAATTTTTATTTACATTTATGCCTTTTTCATTAATATTAATAACTTTTATGAAGCAGTCTGAGAAAAATCAGAAAATATTTTGCACCTGTCATTCATCTTTGAGCCTTGACATGCATTTGTGAGATCTGGTACCACAGGTGGTCTTTACTTCCATTTTATAGATGAAGGAACTGAAACTGATATATTTAGTGATTTACCCAATGTCACACAGCTAAATGAGTGAGGCATAATTTAAAACTCAGTCTTCCTGAGTCCAATTCCAGCACTTTTCATTGTGCTAGATTGCAATCAATAGCCTGATTATTTTCAGAGCCCTTTAGATCTCTTATTGGTTCTGGAAATTTTTTTTTCATCTTAGTACTTGAAAAACTTAACACCACTTTGAAGTAAAATCATAAGCTTAGAGAAATTATATCAAGGCAACTGAATGTGAAGCTTGATTTTTCCATCTCTCTCTCTCTCTCTCTCTTTTTTTTTTTTTTTTTGCATTTTGGAGGTGGGAGGGCAGGGCAATTGGGGTTAAGTGACATGCCCAAGGTCACATGGCTAGTAAGTGTTAAGTGTCTGAGGCTGGATTTGAACTCAGGTCCTCCTGACTTCAGGGCTGGTGCTGTATTCACTGTGACACCTAGCTATCCCCTTCTCTTCTTTTTAACTTTACCAACTTTAACATATCAAATCACATTTAAGATTGAATTTTTAGAAATGAGATTTTTGTAATCTATTTAGGTTGAAGGAATCTTGGGAAAGGATCCCTATCAAATGAAGTGGTGCCTTCATCCATTTTTTACTCCTATATGTGGTATCATTGACTCTTAAATACTTGCGTTCAAATAGTACCTCAGATATTCTGAGCCATGTGACTCAGGTCATTACATTAAATTTCTCTGTGCCTCATTTGCCTTATTTAGAAAATATGGGGCTTAAACTCAATAACTTCTAAGGTTCCGTCCACTGCTAAATCTATCATCCTCTAATCATACAAATTGGTCTGATTAACTGAGCACTTTTAAAATTTGGAAAAAGAGAGGTTTCCGGCCTTTGGTCAGAGGCTACATAATATTGCTTACTTCTTAGTACTATTAAGTTGGCCTGAACTTGTAGCTACATAGTAGTGTGTCCCACACACATACAGGAAAGATAAACATGAACTCAGAGATTTATTTTCCACAAGAAGCTATGCATGGCCCACCAAGAAAAACAAACAAGAATAAAACACCATGATGTAACTAGAAACTTGCCTCTCAACATTTGATCCCTGTCTTCACTACTGAAGTGCAGAGTGTGGGGATTTGGGGTCAGAGAACACTTCATTTAACCACAATCTCTTCCATTTTCTACCTATGTGACTCTGAGCATATCACTTAGTATTTCTGGGATTGTTTCTTTGCCTCTTTACTGAGAGCACGAGATGACAAGACTTCTCAGAGAACCCTTCGTTAATGGTCATCCTATGAAGATCATTTTAAAGTGATCCAAGCTGAATCTGCTAGGCCCCAAAATATTGATCACAAAGGATTCTGTGTTACTATTTGGAACCAAAGTTCACATAGCCAGTCTTCTGTTAATCTCAGAAGAGCTTACAAAAACAGCTCCTGGCTCACTAGAAACCAAAGGAGATTGCTGTTCAAGATTCTTCCTTTTCCTTTTTTCTGTTTTCCCCTTCTTTCCCCAGAATTTAGGTCACAAACTTCATCATCTAATGCCCTCAAATGAAAGATACAAGGTCATTGTACATACTTTGACTCTTAGGTTTCCTTTCTCTTCTCAGATTTTTTACTATTAATCATAGATTTTCATTAATTAATTAATGTACTATTCAAATCTCATCCAAGTTACCTCTGTCTGCGCTATTTTTTGGTTCTTTGTGTAAAAAGACATGGCACAGACTCTTCTTTTCTGTCTTTTAGGATTTTCTTGCAGACTTGTCCACAAAGTGGCAAAGTTGTCATTTGCCATGTGAAAAAGAGAGGTTTCAGATAAAAGACATAACATCTGCATGGTAGTATCCATTTTTATCTGAATACAGCTATGTAATACAGACCAAAAAATGTAAAAGCCTATGAAGCATGATGTCTCATTGCCAACCTTAGCATTCACTTGAAACATGTGCCCTTTGAGGCTATGACTTTAGTAAATAATATGAAGAGTGTGCTGTAAGCTATTTTGGATACCAGTTTTTCTTTGGGTGGAGTGGGGAATGGGGAAGGGTGAGGGAAAGGCATATGAATCAGAAACATGTGGATTATATTTTTTCCTCCAAAAGCACAGGGATTTAAAGAAATACTGGATTGGCAAAGTGCTTGACAAATTCTTTGAAAAGTGTTCTGGCCTAAAAAGAAACTGGATTTGCCCCTCCCCTTAGGAGAGCAGCTGTTGATGTATCATATAAAGAAAAAAAAAACTAAAACAACCTAAAGGTCAGCTCAGCTGTGTCTACAGGCAGGCCTGGTCTGTCAGACATAAATGCTTGTCCTAGTGTAGAAGGTCACTGAAGAAAGTGTCTGCATTTACTAAAAGGAAACAAAAAGGAATATCAATTTTCAGTAGCAGAGTTATAAACATTTATTGCTCTGAGAAGTATTTACAGAACATACCATGAGCATTTCAAGCATGCATTTTTGGAATAGCAACAATGGAGATTTCCATCCCCATGAAGATTGGGTTTGAATGCCTTTTAGACCTGGCAAATGTGCCATACCTCCCACCATGAAATTGGCAGTAAGGGTGGGAAAAAACCCTCCCAGTATGAATAGTGTATTTTGGTCCCAGGAGTCCATGACTTCTTCCTTTTTAGGGGTGTACATGCAACGAGAACCCTTGTGATTTCATAGAAATGTTCAGTTACCTTATCCAAATGGATATCCTAACAATAATTCAGAGTAGAGTTGGAAGTGGGTCTTGGAAACAGGGTCTGCTTCATGAATACATGAATAAAATTATAATGTACTACAGTCAAGAGAGACCTGGTTTGAATCCAAGTTTTGATGCTTGCTAAATGGGGAACCACTGGCAAGTAACTTAACCTTATTGAGTTTCAGTTTCCTCATCTGTTAAATGGTTGGCCTGGCTGAGAGTAGCCCTTTCTTCTAAGAGAAGCACAGTCTTGTTCTTAGAGGACCCTATAGTGCTATTCACCTCCCTGATTTTTACTTTTAATGACTCTATTCCCTTGCCTCCTCCCAGTGCCTCCTCTCCACACATGATAGTGTTGGACTAAGGAGCAAAAGGCATAGTTTGGTTGGTGGTAAACCACAAGAGGGAAGAAGCAGTGCCTGCCACACATCATCACCTGGCAAAGCTATGCTTTCTCCACCCTAATTCTGATTGATTTTTCATCTTATCAGTCTTATTACCTATACACAACATACTTTCTCCAGTTTTCATGCCTATCTATCACCCATATCTGAAAATCACTCTCTCTTCCTCTCAACGACCTTAATGAAATTTATCTTCTTCCAGAATTTAGCTCAAGGGCCAACTCTTAAGAAAAAAACTCTTTCATGATTCCTCCCAGTTGCTGTTATCCACTTCAAATACTTTGCATATATGTTGCATTTAATTTCTTATGAATATGATGTTCTCTCGCTTTCTTCCCCAAAGAGAATGTAAGCTCCTTGGAAATGGCAAGTGTTTTGTTTTTGTATGTCCAGCACATGGAGTAGGTCTTTATTAAACACTTGTTGAATCATCATGGAAATGACACAAACCAGATGTAGTTACCACTAGATAAAACTTTAGCCCAGTTAATTAGATATCTACTCTAAGCTGGATTTGAGCTGTTGTTCTCATCTGTCATGAATAAACTTAAAGTCCACTTCGCATTGGTACTCGAAACTTTTTTATGTGTTAACCATCTACCCCCATTACTGTATGATTTCCCAGACAGTAGAGACAATCTTGCTATTCTATTTGTATCTTTAACTCATAGAGTATAGAGATTGGGACATGGCAGATTCCAAAGACCTGTTTTTGCATTCCATATGACAGATGGACAAAATTTTGGGTTGTATTGTCTGCTAGGCAACAAACATCTCAATGCCCACATTTATTTGTTTAGATTCATAGATTTAGAATTGGAAGACTTGAGAGGTCATCTAGATGAAACCCATTATTTTTTAGAAGTTGAAAATAAGATAAGCAGATATCTGTGTATATTGCCTGGGATAGTGTTATCCCAGGTACCTGGCAAGTTCAGGCTTGCAGATTTCTTGGACTCAGGACTGATGAACTGTAGTGGGCTGAGCTGATTAGGTGTATGCCCCAAACTTGATATTAATGTGGCACTTCAGCATGAGGGACACTGGGTTGGTCAGGGAGAGGCCAACTGGCCCAGGTAGGAAACAGATCAGAGCAAAAGCTCTTGGGTCTTAAAAAAATGAAACAATGGACCAGAGAATTTAAGTAGCTTTGGTCAAGATGAAAGACATATTCAATAACAGGGCTGAGATTTGAAGCCAATTCTTTGACTCTAAATTTAACACAATTTCCATTGCACCAAATTATCTATTTTCAAAGTACCTGTAAATAAAATCTCCACTTGCCAAATGGTCTAGTTGCACATATGCCAGAAATCTGACAAGAGTACTGGATGATGTTTGGTGTATCTATGATTCTATCATTCTAACAACAAATAGAGCAGGGATCAACCCAAAATCATGAACACATGATGTCTGTACTAACTACCATACACTGAATCAGTCCATCTTTAAATAAAAGTAATACATTTGATGTGATGGATTTTGTAGTTTCTTCAAAAATGGAAATATGATCACTAGAAGATAATTAAAAGTACATTTCAACTTTAAAATTTCACTATGCTAGAAAGGACATTTATTTTTACCAGTCTCACAAAAGTTCTTCGTAGTTGGAATGTTTATTTAATGATAAAAAAATCCATTTTTATTTTGACCTTGCATCCATTCTACTGTGTTTCAGAAGTGAAATAGAATGCTATAAAACAAATAAAATATTTTTCAGTAGTTGTCATATTTTTCAGATTTCTTACCCTTGCATTTTGGGAACTCTTTTACAAAATAAAAATGCTTATGTGACAGGGTATAATTTTGTTAATCTTTACTAGCAACCAAATCTTCCTTACCTAATTAGGTATTTCTATTATGTTATCTTTAAAACTCTCCTTGTCTAATCTTTGGGTGGGGACTGAGAAAATAGTTTTTATTTCCTTGAGTAACAGTTCAGGAATTATATGCTGTTGTATACTTAGTTTTTCTTTTCATAAGAGTCAACAATGATTTCAGTTTAATTAGTGTTTAAATCAGAATATTAATATTATAAGTTAAAACCAATTCCATTAACATTTTATAAAAAGTTTATTTTTAAGGAAGTAGAGGGAATTCAGACCAGTTATATTCATATTCAGCTATGTGCTAGAATGCTGTAGTGGAAAGGACTTTCAACTGAGTCAGAATATCTAGGCTTTAGTACCAGATTTTAATTGCAACTCTGCAATTAAGTTGTTATGTGAAATTTTATCTCTGGACCTTAAGTTAACTTGCGTAGAAAATTAAAAGGTATGACCTCTAAGATTCTTTCATGCTCTTCTATTCTTGGAATGTCACTGATTAGTAGTTGACATGTAATAAAAATGAATTCTTTCTTTACTGGTCATATAAACTCAGATACACAAATTTTTGCGACAGAATGTCTTACATTAGAAAATAGTGATTATGTAAGTGTCCAAGACAGACTAGAGGGTTGCCCATTAGGTTTGACTGGAGAGATTTCAAAGATTATACATGCTTCAATAAAATATTATTGTTGAACTTTCAAAAACCAACACCACTAACCAGATTCCCCAAGAAGTCTGAGGTATATAGGTCTGACTATGTACTAATGTTCTGTGAGTGAATGCATAAGCAAATACTCCCTGCCTCTAAATATAGTTCATTCATATCATGCTTATTTCCCAAAGGCTGCCTGGCTTGAAATTCTTGCTATTTAGATAATTCCTGTGTGTTAAATAATGTTCAGTGAATTTTATACAAATATGAGATCTATTAAAATGCATATCATACCATATTTTTTTCTGTTGAGGAAACCACCATTTTTACATTTACAAGGTTTGAAAAACTGAGTAATCCTTGACTCTTGATTCTACCTCATTCCACTTCAACACTTAAAGTGTTCTTAATTTTGCCTCCTCAATGCCTCTCCTGTCTGTCCCCTTCTGTATGCCAACTGCCCTACCTGACACCTTGCTCACTTCTCATCTACCCTGTTGTAGTAACCTCGTAATTAGTTTCTCTCTCAAGAGTCTCTTTACTCTCACCCCTGAGGATAGGTGTAAAATTGGTATGCTTAAAACATATATCTGACCATGTCATTCCTGTGATAAAAACAAATCCAGTGGCTTCCTATTGCCTCTAGAAAACAATATCATTACCTTAGTTTATTATTCAAAATCTTGTATAAATAATCTGGCTCCAACATATCTTTTCAGAATGTCATATTATACTCCCTCACACATTCTGTGTTCAAAACAAACCGGCCTCCTTACTGTTCCAAGTATGTAACAATCTATCTGTCTCACTTCCATACTTTATCATAGTCTATCCCTCATTCCTGGATGCTTTCCAGACTTGGATAATCCCTAGTACTTCCTCTAAGGTTCATCATAAGTACTATTTCCTGTAGGAGACCTTCCTATTATTCCTTTTCCCACCCTGACATTACTTTTTATTTATAGCACACACAAATATAGATAATATATCAAAATGCACATAATATAGAATACAGTATCTATCTGTAGAATGCAGTATCTATCTGTAATATATACATATGTTATATGTATAGTATATAGTACAACCCTTAACTCATCATTGCTAAGATCAAAATTGGTAAAAATAAAAATATATATATATATATATTAGTGAAAAAAATTGGCATGCACTTGAAAAAAGTTAGCCCTCAATTATTAAAATAGGTAATTAAAATGGGAAATTGACAGCAGAAATGACTACTTAATTTGGAAATTTAGCCAATGCTAGTGAATCACAACAAGAAAACTGAACAAACTCAAAAGTATCTTAGTGAGAATTCGTCTAATTCACTTAACAAATAGAGAAGCAAAGCTAAGCTAACATTGGAGTAGGTTTTAAACCTATTTGTAAAATCTTACAAAGGATGTTAGACTAGTATAAGAAGTGTTATTTCTTGAGGCAGAAAGAAGTAGTACAGAGTAAAATCAGTTTAAAGAAAGCTAGACAATCTAAGTATACAAAGCTTTGCAAAGGCCTAATATTAAAAGATGAAAAGGAAGTGACACAAACAATAAAAATTTTAAAAATATGTTTTAACAAGTGGTTTTCTTCATTAATTAGTAAAGAACTGCCATATTTGGACCCTAATATCACAGACCCAGATATCCTCATAAAGAAGGTGGAAATGACACTAAAAAAAACCAAAGATGGGGAAAGCAACCTAATTGGACCAAGCCCATTTAGAGACCTATTAGTGAGATAATACAATTCTGAAGGCATTGTGAAGACTGATACACCAAGTTTCTGAGGGAGAGAAAGATATTAAAGTTATGGGGAAAATTGTGGACCTTATTGAAAGTGAAAAAAAATTGAAAAAGATAATATTAATGACTACTAATCTGTATGCTTAATTTGCCTTCTACGAGAAAAAAATCCCTTAAAAGAATTATTTATCCACAAATCAAGGACATACTTGATGTGGGTATTAAGAGGAAATTAGCAGGCTTTGGCAATTCAAGAATAGAGCACATCTTTTCCATTTCACAGTTAAATGAAAGATGCAAAGAATTTAAGATCCTATTGTGCCTTTTCCATTATGAAAAACATGATTTTTCTTTGGTAAATAAAATTCCTTAAAATCATTCAGGATCCATTTGAAGATGTAACAACAAAAATAACCCTAAATGACTCTCTGACAGTAAACATAAGGTGAGGTATAAAATAGGAAGATGTATGTTCTCCAAAGGTATTTGCTACCAGGAAATCTAACTCAGAGTTTAAGACAAAGAAGGATTCTCTGTGGATAGTGACAGATATCTTGAGAGATTTAACACAGAATTAATGACTTTTCAATGACTGATAATAAATATCATATATAGTTCGATATAAAATATATTTCTTTGTGTATGTGTATACAAATGTGTATACATTTACATGTGTATAAATAATACATATTTATAGTCATATTTCTCTTTATCAAGTCACAAAGCAAAACCAGCTTACTCTAATTAAATCTCATTTGTACAAATTGGGTCTTTCTGAATTGCTTTTGGATGTTAGGAAAATGGAAAATATCCCTTTCTTAAAATTTTACTTCATTGTGTTTATGTGTTCTAATGCATATGTGAGATAAGCATGGGTACATATGGCTAAAAGCATAGGCATTTGAACTTTCCACATGTTGGATGTCATCAAGTGAGAATCTCACATGTCTGAGACATTCTTTATAATCATTCCAGTCCGGGCCAATCCACCTTTATTAATTTTCAATCCAGACGAACTTTCTGTAGTCACGAATTGCTTCATACTTCACTTTTGAAATTTGCAGACAGCTCTGGCAAAATGTTTTGGGACATAGATACAACTCATAAAGGACTGTTTCAATTTTCTGATCTTTTCCTTTTAAAGGAAATAAAATATCTGGTTTCACCTTAAGTCTGGCCTTTAGAGAATTATAAACTAATTTTGACTAGCCATTTAGGTCACAGTGCCAAAATAACATGATTAAAGGTGCTAAAAACAAATCCAATATATTTTGGTGTTAATGAGAACAACTTGACTTCCACTTGGTGCCTGTGAACAAGTGTTTTTGTTCAAATCTTTAGATATCCTAAAGATTTCTAAGGGCATTCAAAGAATGCCCATAACATTAAAAGGAATGCTGGTAGTTAATTGTGGGCTAGGACAGAATGCAAATTCATTTTATAGTTCATTGAATGATTGTGTATTCCTTTGCTCTTCCTACTTACTATTACCTTTCTTCAGTTTTCTTACTGTTTGCTTTTTTTGAGTAGAATGATCAGTTTTAATTAAAAACCAAAAATTCAGCTCAGGAAATATAATTTTACATGTAAATACTTTTTATTCAAAATTTCTAAAGGGAAATAATATGCTTTTTCATATGACGTTGATTTCATCAAATATTTGTTTTAATTACTGAACTTAAAAAAACAACCTTTTTTTTTCCTGTGAAGCAATTACATATAGAAACACATGCACATGCCCATACATTTCTTGAAGCCTTACTTTAGTCATCATAATTTGTTATAAGAAAAATAAATGAGAATTAGTGATTTCAGTTGTACAATCAAATCCTTTCTCCTTTCTCTCAATCTATATTTTTTCCATTCAGATTTCCAAAATACTTTCCTGATTGGAAACAGTAAATATGGGTTCCTTTGTAAATGCAGACATTCTCATTAGAATAAAACTCCAGTGCCAAAGTGCCTGACTTTTGAATCCTAACCAAGAGAAAAAATTGTATCCTTCATACCTTCCAGCTAGCTAATTTTATTTTTTAAAGTTACCTATTTAAATTCAGAAATTAGATATTCTAATAAGTGTTTGACTTAGAAAAGTAAGAATTGAATAGGCAAACTTGTTATCATCTTTAACTCAGTAAGCCATACTAGTAAGGAGCCTACCTGAAGCATAAACATAAAATCAAAGCTCCATATAATACAAGTGCATTTTAATTTCAGGTAATATTAGCTAACACTTTAGAAGAGTGTTTGGTAGCTAGATACTGAGGATAGAGCACTGGACTTGGAGTCAACAAGACCCGAGTTCAAATGGAGTCTCATACACTTAATAGTTTTGTGACCCTGGTCAAGTCACTTAATTGCTATCTGCCTCAATTTCATCACCTGTAAAATAGATGTGATATTAAGTCCTACCTCCTAGGCTTGTTGTGAGGATCAAATGAATTAATATTTGCAAAGCATTTAGCACAATGCCTGGCACCTAATAGATGCTTGATAAATGTTTATTCCCTTTCCCTTGCAAATGTAAACATTCTAGGAGGTAGCAAATATCATGACCTGTGTTGGGTAATTATTTTCCTACACACTTTGGGTATCATCTCCCCTTTCAGAAAGCATAAGAATGTTTCTCTCAGTACCCCATAAATGATATCATCTCCAACATGGTCTCATTCATGCATAATTTGTCTGGTCTAACTACTTTTTCCATCTTTGTTTTCTGCTTCCTCAGGGATTCTTAACCTGAGGTCCTATATATCATTTTTTCACTAGCATCTAACTGAAATTTAGCATATCCTTTAATTTTATATATATATATATATATATATATATATATATATATATATATGTGTGTGTGTGTGTGTATTAATTATTATATATATGTGGGTATGCATATATATGTATGTGTGTATATATAAAATTTCTGAGAAGGGGTCCATAGACTTCACTAGACTACCAAGGGAATCCATAATAAAAAAAAAAATAAAACAAAAAGTTTAAAAATCCCTGCTCTCAAAGTACCTGTAGGGACTATAACAAAAAAGAAAAAAAAAGAAAATGAACTGGTCATGTGGTCAGAGTGAGCAATATTTTTTTAAATAAACTGTGTTTTCTATTTGTAGCCTTTCTTTAGCATAAGACCATAAGGAAAGTCCCTTGCATGTTGGGTGGATATCCCTATGATTGACTTAAAGGAAGACTTGTATAAGAGTCACACAGGAGGTGAAAACATGGATGGATTGCAGTTTATATCACTAAAAGGACTACTCACAGCATTGAATTTACAGATCAGTGTGATATTGGAATATGTACTTTGCATCTTTAATGTCCTTTAGTCAACAGCTACAGGCCAGAATAATATTTTTCCCATTTTATGATTTTCCTAGGGTCATAGAATTTGGAACTGGAAGGGGCCTTAGAGATCATGTAGTCCAAATATTTTTTTCTTACAGATGAGGAAACAGACTGAAAGGATTTAAATAAGTTGACCAAGATCACATAAGTGTTAAGTAGCAAGCTAGATTCTGAAACAATATCCTGTGACTCCCGTCTAATATGTATATACTTCATATATGTTATGTATAAAAGTGACTTCAATTTAGAATTGGAAAAAAATAAGAGTCTGATAGATGTTTTTTTATTAACATGACATTCATTTGATTTATGAAAGATTTATATAATCGTAGCATTCATGCACGTTTTAAAATATATTATGTTAATTTCATTGAGCCTTAGCTATGCTCAGTACTGAAGTTTCTTTGAATGAAGTAGTTTATTTTCGCTTATCATGTATCATTGTATTCAGTCATGTATGTCCTATCCCCTAGGTCACTCTGTTCCCAATTAGAATATTTTGTCCTAAAACATAATTGAGTTGTTCAGAAAACACAATTCAATTAAATATTGGATAAGACAAAATATGATAAATAGCCTTTTAACATTTCCCTCCACATGTTGCTATATATGCTGTGTAAGCAGTTACTAAAGCCTAGCTCACCATCTTAGCCATCCTGTCCCAGATCAGGGTGATCAATGTACAACACGGCCTCACAGCTCTACACTTCTTCAGGTACTCATCAGTTCATTCTCTCCTGAATGACATTCTTGATTATTTAACATCCTCCTCCATCCTCCTTCAATCACTGCAACATACTCCTATATACATTTATTGAATCCACTCCCCCACCAGGAGTCCCTAAACAATATAAACTTTGGGTGTAGTCATCTTTCTTTCAAATCTCCCTCCCCTTTCACCATGCTTTGAGTCACAGCCTTAGCCTATCTTTATATATTTTAATCTTTTGTCCAGCTGAATACTCATGGCCATCAGATTCATCAGGTTGACATGGGAAGGATGCCATGCTAGGCAGCCTTGAAACTTATTATTCCATCTATGCTGCAGAATTTATATGGAGACTGGCCCCTCTGAGCCTCAAATGGTTCTCAAATGTCTAAATTTGTTCAAATGATCTAGTAGGATCCTTGGCCCCTGACCGATACTCAGTATGGAAACCATAGATTTTTGAGTCTTTTGATATCTAAACATTTTTTATAAATTCCACTTCTATATACTAGTGCAATCTTTCGAGTTTGCACTGTCCAGTTCCATGCAGCCCCACACCATGCATCTATCACTTTGTCTATGTAAGCTTGTTTTTCAAACAATACTCAGTACTGTTTCCCAAAGACCAGAAAGCATTGTAACCAAATATCAATCTCTCTTTTTGCTTCCAAAGGGAAACAGGCAATGAATGAATGAACGCATGCATGAATGAATGCATGCATGAATGAATGATGACTAGAACCTGTAGATCTGCTCGGATTTGAGAAAGTGAAAGAGATTCTGTTACTGAAAGAGCTTAGTACTCAGCTCAGCCAGTTAGTACATTAAAATTACTAGAATGGCTTTCATTAGCATTGCCCAAAATAAAAGGTGGAGAAGGAGTCACCTGGATGGTAATACCAGTGTTTCTATCACAGTTAGCCCTTTGAGCCCAAGTCACAATGAGCAGTTGTAGCACATCTTCATGAAATGAGCTGGTCCTTACCTCACTGGCCCAAGCACTTTCCAACTCATTCACTTCTGTACTGATGTACTGCATTCCTGACTGTGAAGTCAAGGTATTCTTCTGTTCCCTCCATCACTGCAGTGCCCTCTTTCATATATGTCTTCTTCCTCTATCATTGCAATAGTATCTGAGGAACATGCACCCAGTTCTCCATCCAAGCTCCCATATTCATCCCTCACAGACTAGTATCATAAACCCTAATGAGCAAACACCTGCCTCCAGTCTATTTCCTGATGTATTTTAACAATTAAAGGAATAACAATAAGCAGCTTCTCTTCTGCCTCTATCCCTATAGTTCTAGGCCCACAGCATTCATAGCTATCTCTTGGGTCTATCAGCTTAAGTTATTTTGGCTTATGTCAATTTGTGGTTGTCTGTCTGAGCAGAGGATTCTCTATTTCAAGACACTTGGTCTATTAAAAGATACAATTTATGTTACCCTGAGCCATGTAAATGTTACCTAGTAATAAAACTTTATTTCTGGGAATTTTTATCCCTGCACGAGAATCATAGGGTTGCATAAACAGTGAGTCAAAACTAATGGGAAAAATTAAATATTTTCACCACCAGGGTGTCTCCATATTACAAATTAATTCTTCCTTCTTAACATGACTAAATCATTCTTGCTTTCTCTTCCATTGCCTCAAGTGGCTTGTGGTAAAGCTTACTGCAAACCATATAGTGAATTAATTTATTAAAGGTGATCTTTATGATACTCCTTCACGAGTCTCTGTATTTTACCTGGGAATTTCTTTCCTGATTAAAGAATGAATCTATAATGGTAGGTTTTTCGGCCCTAAGAAAAGAAAATGAAAGGACTATTTGACTTTCCTAGAGTGTAAGTGTAAGGAATGGGATTCAAATCTAAAAATTACAGACTCCCTAGGCCAGCTTGCTATTAATTATACTCTACTACCATTCAGGGAAGCCTCAATAGATGTGTTTTATTGATTTGGGGACCCCATGTGCATAAAAAAATCATTGTCAGACAAGCATTATATAAAAAGAAATTGTTCTATGTATTTTAAAGAAGTGTGTTGCTATGAAAGAATTGCTAATCTCTACAAGCAATAATCCTAAAACCATGACCTCTTCTTACCTGTATTCCAGATTGCTTTCAGCATGGGGTCTGTTACAAAGGTCACACCTCAGTTAAATAATTCAGAAACTTTAAGATTCATAGTGAACTAGGTCAAGTCGAACATGTATAATTCAAAAACTAGTCAAAATCATAATGTTTAGAGGCCTACATTTTGGGCAAGGAGGAAGCATTTGAAACAATTTTTTTTAAATGTGACACTGGTGGTTTTCAACCTTTTGTGATTGTATTTATGTTGTTTCTGTGTCTTTTGAGCTTCAATTTCAACAATGTTTGCTATAAAGTTCAATACAGTAGTCTAATATCAGAGATGCTCAGTATACAAAGGACTCAGGTACATTTAGGGAATTTGCCACTCTGCAAAATGAATGTATAATATTCCCCATTATATTGGAGTTTATTGACCACTTGATGGCCAATTATATAAGGAAAAGAATCATATATTTTTTTTCAAAAAAAATTTTTTTTTGCTTTTTTTCTTTTTGGAGGCAGCAGGTCAGGGCAATTGGGGTTAAGTGACCTGCCCAAGGTCACATGGCTAGTAAGTGTTAAGAGTCTGAGGCTGGATTTGAACTCAGTTCCTCCTGACTCCAGGGCCGGTGATTTATTCACTGCGCCACCTACCCACCCCAATCATGTATTTTTTTAAAGGAAGAAAATGGAACCAAGATTTGAAAATGCATTAACTATTGTCAAAAATGTATATAAATCCCCAGAGCCACAATCCCAAATATTAGGGTTCCACTGATGGAAATAGTTCTGTATAGCCCTCTGAAGTTCCATGGGATGGTGGCTTTATAGTGTGTCTCTGTCCTTGCCTTTCTGTCTGTATCTGCCTTTCTTCTGTCTGTCCCTCTCTTTTCTCTCTTACTCCCAATTGTTCAGGCCTCCTGCTATGATAGGATAATAACAAAAACCACAACTAGCATCTATATAGCACTTTAAGTTTTGCAAAGTGCTTTCCTCAGAACAACCCTATGACATAGACATTATTATTATCTTCATTTTGCAGTTAAGAAAACTGAGGAAAGCAGAGGTCAAATGACTTGCTCAGGGTCACACAACCCATCTAGTGTCTTAAACTCATATCTTCCTGACTCCAGGTCTATCACTCTCTCCACTATTGCACATATAGCCCATGAGATAGATGGTGAAAGTTTTAAAATTTCTACATATTGTTTGGTACAAGATCAAAGACTGGGGGTGGAGCCAAGATGATAGAGTAAGAGCAAGGACTTGCTTGTACTCTCCCCCAAATCTCTCCAAAAACCTATAAGAAATGATTATAAACAAATCCTAGAGCCACAGGATCCACAAAATGACAGAGTGAAGCAAATCTCCCGCCCAAGACAACCTAGAAAGTTGACAGGAAGAGTGTATCACACTGAGCTGGGAGTGGAGTACAGTCTGATGTGGGCCATGCCAACACAGACAGGGCTGGAGCAGGCCTCAAAGGACTGAATCACTGGCAGCTGTGGCAATTTCCAGGCTTCTCAACCCACAAATGCCAAATACAGCATAGAAGGTCAGTGGGAAAGCTCTGTGGGACCTAGGTGAAAGAGGAGCATAGTTTGGCACAGGGTCTGGCCCCAGTCCCGGGGTTGTGGAGGTGGGGGCAGTGGTATTAGCAGAAGCTGCTGCTGCTGCTGCTGCTGCTGCTTTCAGAGCTCTTGGTCCACAGATGGTGGGGGATCAAGCCACTGGTACAAAACCCCTGAAGCCTGGGACAGTACAACCACCCTCACTCCCACCCCCACTGGAAGAAGAATCCTACTTTGACAAAGAGTTAGAAAGTCGAGTGTTTGGCTGGGAAGATGAGCAAACAGCATAAAAAACTCAGACTATAGAATCTTACTTTGGTGACAAAGAAGCTCAAAGAATACAACCAGAAAAAGACAGAAAAGTCAAAACTCCTGCATCAAAGTCTCCAAGAAAAATATGAATTGGTTGTAGGCCATGAAAGAGCTCAAAAAGGGTTTTGAAAATCAAGTAATAGAAGTAGAGAAAAAATGGGAAAGGAAATGAGTGATGTAGGAAATCATGAAAAATGAGTCAATAGCTTGCTAAAGGAGACCCCTAAAATACTGAAGAAAATAATACCTTAAAAATAGACTAACCCAAATAGCAAAAGAGGTGCAAAAAGCCAATGAGGAGAAGAATGCCTTAAAAAGCAGAATTGGCCAATTGGAATAGGAGGAACAAAAGCTCACTGAAGAAAACAATTCCTTCAAAATTAGAATGGAGCAAATGGAAGCTAATGACTTTATGAGAAATCAAGAAATTATAAAACAGAACCAAAAGAATGAAAAAATAGAAGACAATGTGAAATATGTCATTGAAAAAACCATTGACCTGGAAAATAGATCCAGGAGAGACAATTTAAAAATTATTGGACTACCTGAAAGCCATGATAAAAAAAAAAGCCTAGACATTATCTTTCAAGAAATTATAAAGGAAAATTGCCCTGATATTCTAGAACTAGAGAGTAAAATAGAAATTAATCATCTACTGCTCACCTATTGAAAGAGATCTCAAAGGAAAACTCCTGGGAATATTGTAGTCAAATTCCAGAGTTCTCTGGTCAAGGAGACAATATTGCAAGCAGCCAGAAAGAAACAATTCAAGTATTGTGGAAACACAATCAGGATAACACAAGATCTAGCAGCTTCTGCATTAAGGGATTAACGGGATTGGAATCTGATATTCTGAAGGTCAGAGGAACTAGGATTAAAACCAAGAATCACTTACCCAGCAAAACTGCATGTAATACTTCAGGGGAAAAAATTAACAATCAAAGAATAAGCATGATTGATGAAAAGATGAACTGTGAATAGAAAACTTGATTTTCAAATACAAGACACAAGAGAAGAATGAAAAGGTAAACAGGAAAGAGAAATCATAACAGCTTATTAAAGTTGAACTGTTTACATTTCTATATGGAAAGATGATATTTGTAACTTATGAGACCTTTCTCAACATTATAATAGTTGGAAGAAATAGATATATGGATAGATACATAGATAGATACATAGATGACACGGTGAATTGAATATGAAGGGATGATATCTAAAAAATAAAAATTAAGGGGAGAGAGAGGGATATATTGGGAGAAGGGGAAAGGGAGAAATAGAATGGAGTAAATTATCTCACATAAAAGAAGCAAGGAAAAAGTTTCACAATGGAGGGGGAGGGGGGGGATGAGAGGGAATGGGTGAACCTTACTCTCATTAGATTTGGTTTAAGAAGGGAATAACATACACAGTCAGTTGGGTATCTTACCCTACAGGAAAGTAAGGGAGAAGGGCATAAGGGGGAAGGGATGATAGAAGGGACGGCAGGTTGGGGGAAGGGGGCACTCAGAAGCAAACACTTTTGAAAATGGACAAGGTCAAAGGAGAAATTAGAAAAAGTGGGGGGTGGGATAGGATGGAGGAAAATAGAGTTAGTCTTTCACAACATGATTATTATGATAAGTGTTTTACATACCTACACATGTATAGTCTATATTGAATTGCTTTCCTTCTCAATGAGGGTGAGTGGGAAGGAAAGAAAGGAGAGAATTTGGAACTCAAAGTTTTAAGAAGAAATGTTAAAAATTGTTTTTACATGCAACTGGGAAATAAGATATACAGGCAGAGTGGGGTATAGAAATCTATCTAGCCCTACAAGAAAGTTAGGGGGAAGGGGGCAAAGGGAGCGATGGGGGATTGTAACAGCAAGCACCCCAATATCCCCAGGGTGGCTGTCAACACAGGTTCTTAGATCTGCTTTTGTAAAGTAAAGCAATTCAAAATCGGTTAACAAGCTTACTTTAATCAAACAAATATATATCTTTTACCTAGTTCAGGGGGAAAAGGTCAGCACCCTGAACATCAGAGTATACAGACAGATCAAACAGACAGGCTTCCATAAACTGTCCAACCATTATCAATACCAAATCACAGTTACCAGAGAGGGAAGCATCAACATCTGGGTTTTCAAAGCCGGGGGGCTCTCAGTGGCTGCCCAGAGTCTCATCTGGTCAAATCACACAACACTTCTCAAAGTGAACCCCAAAGCAAAGCCTCTCATCAGGGTTTATATAGCCTTCTCCTGGCTCAGAGAATGTAACAACCTTCTTGACCCACTGCCCAATCACAAAGTATCAGGGTGTGGGCTTTCCTGAAAAACAAGCCTCCCACCACAGGCTCCAGGTGCACTTAAGCTAGGGGCAGGGAAGATCTTTAAATCTGCATTTCCATTACAGGGACATAAGAGAGGGCAGACTGTGGGAAGGGGTAATAAATATGCATGCCATCTTGGGGCAAGGGGAGGAGAGAGATGAGGAGAAAATTGGAACTCAAAATCTGTGGTAATGAATATTGAAAGCTAAAAATAAATTAATTAATAAAAAGAAAAAAAACAAGGTAAAAGACTAATCTCTAGAATTTAAATGGCAGAATGAACTACTTTAGTCCTTCAGGAGCCAGTAGGTTTCCTTTCTTGGAGGTCCAGTAAAGGCTAGATGATCACTTTTTGGTGCTGGTGGTTTGTGGGTATGTAAATGACTTTGGAAAAGTAATAATTACGATCTGGTTTCATTCTGGAACAGCAATGATCATTGGTGTATGTTTCTACTGACATTGGACTGGTGTGAGATGCCTGTAATTACCCAAATTAAACAAAGTTGAACTATTTTACCTGCTTTTTATCTGGGTCTCTGTTAAATGAGGGCTAGGTTGCATGCCATACAGTTTTTTTATTGCCCTCTTTTGTGTTTTGAATTCTAGGACTTTTAAGAATTATTATTACTCCAAGAAAACAAGCAAACATTGTAGCACCTTAAGAGTAAATTTCAATTTGTGTGTGTGTGTGTGTGTATGTATACAGTTTTTGGTGTGATAAAATCAATAGTTTCAGATATCATTTAAACCTATAATAAAACAGAATAATTACACACAATCATAAAGTGTGGTTAAAAAAAAAGAAAAACATAGCCAAAAATCGACAAAATTAGGCTGCTAAAAATAGCCAAATAAGTCCTTATGGAATAAGACCTTGAGGGGGGATCTGGCAGCTTCAGAGGTCGTTAACAAATTCCTCTAAACATGATAAAAGTTTATTGAATTTGGAAGAACTTCGAGAAGACTAGTGTTTAAAAAAACAGCTGCTAACTTGTGTAGGGAAAATAATACTTTGTAGTGGGCAAAAAATATCCCCCAAAATTAGTGGAAAAGGATAATATTTATTAGCGAAATTAAATTTTTCATTTAACCAGAATATTGACTAAAGAAGTCCATGAGAGGTTGTAATATTTAGGCATTTTCATCATACTATAAAGGTGGTGCAGTGAGTAGAGCGCTGGCCCTGGAGTCAGAAGGACCTGAGTTCAGATCCGGCCTCAGACACTTAACACACACAAACAAAAACCTAGCTGTGTGACCTTGGGCAAGTTACTTAACCCCAATTGCCCTCCAAAAAGCAAAAAAAAAAAAAAAATTCAGAGAGGGAATGGCTAGATGGCGTAATGAATAGAGTACCAGCCCTGAAATCAGGAGGACCTGAGTTCAAATCTGACCTCAGACACTTAACACAAAAACTACCTGTGTGACCTTGGGCAAGTCATTTAACCCCAATTGCCTCCAAAAAGCAACAAAATAAAATAAATTTTAAAAAAAATTCGGAGAGGGGGAATTTTTTACTTTTCATGCCCTTTAAAGTCTTGTCTCCATTGAGGGGATGATGAACTCTGATAAATATATTGATATACAGAGAACAGATCATTCCAGGAATTATGGAAATACTTATATGCCATTGGAATATTGCAGTACAATTCTGTATGAAATTTTATATCATAAAATGTTAAGAAATTTTTTATAAGGAAAATTTTATTAGGCTTCATTGCTAAATAAACTCACCTGTTTCACAACTCATTGAAAATCCATGGGCCTTATTTAAAGCTAGGCTTGGAAAAATGGATTATTTGTCAAAAATGTGCTTAATACTGAATATGATAAAAAATGTGCTTTCATAACTCAGAGTTAAAGAATATGTGTTAAGAATCCAGTGAATACAGTGACAAATCATGTAGGAATTATACTTACAACAAAATAATATATATTGCATATTAAAAGTTTTTAAGATGTAAAAATCATGGAATTATTTGTTTAAACAAGTAAGTGAAAGTATTTAATTTTTACAGCATTATTCCTCACGTAAATATATGTTGTAGAAGTGATTCTTTTTTTAGGTGTAGTTTGGACTAGATAGTGGCTGAGGTCCCTACAAAATCTAAAATTCTGTAATATTATTCTCACTTATCTTTCTAAACATTGATTTTTATCTAAATATAAATTTAAATATCTAAATATATCTAAACATAAATTACGTGGTCATATTGTTGTCCATTCAGTGCCTTTGCTCATGACCCTTTTTTCTATAATGTTCTCTTTCCCATTTCTGTGTACCTTTCCAGGCATGCCTAGATCTTTATGATGATTTCTCCATGAATTCTTGATTTTGCCAGTCATGAAGTTACCTCTCATTCTGAAGTCCTAAGTCATTGTGTTTCTTTCATGTCCCTAATCATATTCTACCTACATTAATAGAGATGCATAAGTTTCTTATCTCATCTATTAAATTCTATCTAGGTTCCTTATAGGCAAAGACCAAGTCTTATTTATTATTATATTCTATAAATTAGCATATTATTGTATATATCCAGAGTACTAAAAAAGTGTTTATTGAAAGCATGAGAGAATGGTTGGATAGATAATTAGATTGATTGATATATGCATAGATATAAGCATCCCTCATAGTGGAAGTCAAATATGAGGAAGCTTTATAGGCATTACTAAAGTTGTTCATTCATGATATTTTTTCCAGTTTCCATTTTTCATTTAGTAATACCATATAGTTTGTATTAGGATTTCATATAAACAATTTTTAATCATAGATCCCAAAAAATACAATCCAGACATAAATATGTCTCACTTAATTAAAACAGTTTTCATCCACAGATAATCTAACCTGTAGAAATAAAACTGAGTTTCATTTCTTTGTAATTTTCTTATTTTCTTCTAAATCACAGGAAAAAAAGGAGAAATTTCAGCTAGATAAATGTTTTAAGTTTTCCTCCCACTTCTATCACCACCTGCAGGTTCAACAGAGAAGTTACACAAGGTTTTAAAATAAATTCTCTAAGGCCAAAGTTATAAAACTTAGGTTAAGTTAACATTGCCAGGGGTTTAGTCTCTGGGGGTTAGCAAGGTGTGCATTGCCAAAGAATAAGTCTCTGAGGTTTAAATAAAGTATAGGCTGCCAGAGATAATGTTTCTATAATCGGCTTTGCCAAATAGTTTCTGAGTTAAAATTGAGATATTCTCTGGCAAGGATAGAATTATTGAGAACCTATAAGTCAAATCTTGAAACTTCAAGGTACACTAGATGTTTGCTTATTGTATGTGTCCTGTGTAAGAATAAGGTTAGCCTTCAAATTGGTTTATGGTAGATTTAAAAGAAAATGGGACTGGTTTCAGGGGCATTGTCAACATTATTAGACACTTGTAATCAATGCATTCCTTCTTTATGAACTTAATTTCACTTAATCATTGGCATATTTCCTTAACACAGAAATTTGGTACTCTCCTGAATGTGACTGGTAGTCTGACTCTGTTGAATGAAATACTTCAAAATGTAATACTGAGTCTCCAAGCCATGTGACAATTCTTTTTGTCTCACCGTTCATATCTAATCACTCACATATTCTGTAAATTCACTGTTTGTAACATCTTTCCCATCCATGCTTTTTTTATATTGAGACTGTCAACAAATTAGCACAGGTCTAGATCACTTTCCTACATTACTGTAATATCCTCCTGATGAATCTTCCTGCCTTGAGCCCATCCACTCTACAATTCCTCCTATCCACTATGTCAGATTAATCTTCTTACAACACTGCTCACATCAGGTCATTACACTGCCTAGAAACTTTTAATGATTTTACTTACTGGTTAAATAAAAAAAAGAAGGAAAGAAATCACACATCTTAACTTTGTTTTCAAGATCCTCCACAATCTGATCAGAGTCTAATTGCCCTGTTTAATCTCCCACTAGTCTCCAAAGGAATTCACTCATTTTTGGACCTCGGTATTCTCATCTACAAAATAAAAGCATAGTTATGACCTATAAAGCTTTTTCCAGCTATAAATCTATATGAATTTGAAAATGTTGTTTGATGCTGAATTTTCAGTCCCCTAGAATTTTAAGTCATTTTGGTGTGAATGGCTAGATCACAATACTCCCCCCCCCACACACACACTCCATCCTATATCTATGTATAGTGGATTTTTTTTAACTCTAATGCAGGACTTCACATTTATCCCAAGTAAATTTTTATATCATAGATCTAATAACTCATTCCAGTCTACTCAGTCGTTTTTGAATATCTGTTTCTTTATATTCTGCACATATCAACTAACTCCAAATGATTTGGGGTCATACACAAATTCATCATGTGGAGCAGTGGAGAAAGGGTAGACCCTGGAGACAGGAAGGACAGTGTTTGAATACTGCATGCCACACATACTGGCTGTGCATCCCTAGACAAGTCATTCAAACTTTCTTAAGTCTCAGTTTCTTTACCTATAAAATGAGACTAACAATAGTGCCTACCTCCCAGTATAATTGTGGTCCTTCTTCCAATGACAATTTCTCTACTTTTTTCCTAAATCCCATTCTCTAATCTTATCTCCAGTTCTGCCCAGTTAATATCTTCCTCCCCTCTTTAATCTCTCCTTAATGACTAATGGTTTTTCCCAGTCTCCTACAAATGTGTCCAGTTCCCTGACATTATTAAACTTTATTTGTTCCTGCCACACTTTTAAATTGCTTTTCTCTCCTTCTCATCCCTTTACTTCACTGTCAAACCCTTAGAAACAACTATCTACACTCATTGCCTCTCTTATTATGGACATATACTTTCCAACCCATTCTGAACTGGCTACTAATACTACCACTCAATGGAACTTCTTTTTATAAAGTGTCAAGTACAAATAATGTAATAATGTAATAACCCAGGATACCATAACACACTTTAGGACTTAGAGGGCTACATGTTGCCTTGAGGCTGCAGGTTTCCCACCCCTGTGGTAACCCCTACCTCCATTCAAGTTAGTCTAGTTTTTCCTTAAATGGAATTGAGACTCAGACCTTGGACATGACTTCCTCATTGCTGGAGTGCAGAGAGACCCAGAGTAGCACAAGGACTCCATTGCTTGGTTGGTGGATTAAGAGGGGTAACTCAGACAAGGGAGTCAAATCCATTTTAGGTGTATTCAATTCATATATTCATTGAATATCCTTCTCCTGCTATAACTAAGTAAATCTGGTTTTTTGGTTAGCTGTTAAATGACCTAAAAGTATCTCATTTTGTTCCAATATCAAATCTAAACTACCAGGAAAGAGGAGTCAGGTCCAGTCCAGAATATGAAGTAATGAAAGATTTTGTAACTTTTAAATCCAGTGACCATTTTGCTTTCTTGATTTTCTCAGGCATCTCTAAAGCTTTTTACAGTGTTTTGGATACTCTCTATTTCCTTGCAAAATTTATCTTTTCTTATTTTTTTAATTGTTTGACTGTACCTTCTCTGTCTGTTTCATCTAAAATTTGCCTCAAATGCCAAAGATGAAGGAACAATTATCATCAATTATCACATAGGCTCATAAGATCAGAGATGTAGAGCTAAGTCATCTCAGATATCTGTCTTCCTGTTGGAACATCCCATTTTGCCTCAAATTCAATGTATCCAAAATAGAGTTGGTTATCTTCTTAACCACCCTCCCACTCCCAGAAAACAACAACCTTTCCAATATGCAAAGTTACTTATTTCTATTGATGGTACCACCATTCTCTCAGTCACCCACAGGTATAATTTTAAATTTGTTTTTGACTGTTCCTTCTCTTTCACTTATTAAATGCAAATTCATTGACTGTCTCTGGACACTCAAAATGTCATACAAACAGCAGAGCAACTGACATTTAAGTCCCAGAGACTCCTTAAGTATAGAGAAGTAAGTCAGGCTGCTGCTCTTTTGAAAACCACTTACTTACTGATGGACCTTCCCAGAAACTAGACAAATGTGTTTCCTACAGTATAGGAAACAAGTACTGCTTATGTCTCTGTGTTGTATCAATCTTTTGTGACATTTAAAAATTCAAGAGATATAATTTCTGGGTAATTAATCATTTTATTAATAATACTAGCATATTACCAATAAAATGGGTCAATGACACTCTCAAGTGCCAAAGATGAATCATGGTGGTAGGCTCACAGTTTATATGTCCTGAAGAGTGGGTTTCCTGAGAGTAGCAATTAACTCTGATTGGTTAACAATTAATGAGAGAATGAATATTATTATAAGTGAACCTATTCTAATGAGGGGCCAGAGATGTGCATTTACTTCCAAGTCACCCCCAAGCTCCTAGGCAGCAGGGAATCTAGACAGAGCATCTATATCTCCCATTGAGACTGAGTAGAACACAGTGGGCTGGGAATTTCACCTTGGATTAAATTCCTTGTAATGTTGGGTGGAGTAACAATACCTAGATTAAGGAGAACCCTATCTGCTATCATCAGTTCTCTCCTTCAGAGTCTGAGCCTTGAAATGAGGATTTTTTTTTAAAGGGTGAGAACTCTGGATCTCCCTAAATAATTGATTATTGATATTTATTTCTCTTTCTTTTTTAGCCAAAGGTTAATTTTATCACTGAATTATATTCACCAAATCCTTGCTTACCCCAATTAATTTTCATACATTGGTAAGAGTAACTAGTTTTTGAGCTCTTACATAAATTGATATTAAATTGATCATAAATGTAGAACTACAAAGCACCTTCATAGAGTCCAACTGAGGCTCAGGGAGGGTAAGGCAGTTGCTTAGACTCCCACACCTAGTATCAGAAGCATTTTTGAACCCATTTTTCTTGACTTCAAGCCCAAGATTCTATCCAATAGTATATTTGCAGTGTTTCAGGCACACAGTGGGATTATAGGAATAATTGCATAATGTGCATGCTGTCAGTTGGTAGGTAGAAGTCTTCCACTAATACTAGCCCATTATAACATCATCTCATGTTCTGGGAGATAGTCTAAGAAGAGGAGTATTGTCCTGGTGTATGGCAATTCTGACACAATGCAGTGCAGAAGACACCATAGAAATAAACTGACAGAGGAGTTATTTGCAAAAATCTATTATCTTATCAACCCTTACTACTCCACATTATATTGTTTTCTCTGACTCAAACCTTGCTTCCCTGCCTAGCTTCAGATTTCTGTTATCTCTTTCCTTAATTCTTGCATATTGTCTTGAATTCGAATACTCTGTGAACTCTGGGTTAACTGAGCATGAATCATTTTTATATGATCAATATAGGATTTGGACTACATTCTCTTTCTCCAGGAAGATTTTTTTCTCCTTGTTAATTTTCATTATTTACCCTCCCAATTAAGTTCCATTCCCCACTAGGAAGGGGATATTCAAGTTCCCCCCTTCTCCCCTAATCTATAATACAAGTTAGTTTAGTCCAGCTTTATCAGAGGATAATATATTTATTTTCTTTTTTTTCATGCAAGAAAATCTACTTTATTACTATATACAATATAAGCCAATATAATTATTTATGTTTTTTGTCAAGGAGAAGCATCACTGAAACAAAGAGAAATGTGTTGATGGGAGCCTCCTGAATGCAATCCATTTTTCATAGGTAATTATAGCACATGGGGGAAAAAGTCATATTAATTTTTAAAAATTATTATTGTCTTTATTAATTTGTTTGTTTACTTTTAGTTTACAAGATTCAATTCCATAATTCCTTGAGTTTCAAATTTTCTTTCCCTCCCTCCTCCCTACCCCCACTACGGCATACAATCCAGTATAGGATCTTCAAATACTTTCACCTTAGATATTAGTCAAGTTACAAAGGCAGGGTGTACTAGATGGAATGGAAAATGGTGAAGAGGAGATAAAGACAAACAATAAAAAAAAAGAGGTCAAGTAGTTTGCTTCAATCAGGATTCAAACTCAGTTCTATCTAGTTCTTTCTCTAGTTTAGGCATCTCTCTCCATCATGAATCTTTTGGGATTGACTTATATCACTGCATTGCTGAGAAGAGTCCAGTCTGTCATAGTTGGTCATCACATATATATTGTGTCTGTGATTGTAATACCTTTATTTTCTTAAACCACACCCCTGATTGGAAGACAAAGGATGAGTGCATATGGAGATTTTAACACTGTATGTTGTGTATGTTAGTAGAACTATTGCTGAATTGAAATTTTGGACAAGTCAATGAAATCCTCTCTATTTACATGCTGTACAAATAAAGGAAACAGATCTATACATTGCTCTAAAGTCTGTATAATTGACAATGACAAGTAACAGTTAGAACTATATCTTATAATAATTTGGATGTTACGAATGTAGATTCAGATATAAAGCTGAGCTCTATGAATGCAGCTACCTTACAATAGAAAACATGGTATATTCCCAATTTCAGTTTTTGAAGATATTTTCTTCTTCCTTTTGCCCAAAACTATGATTTAATTGGCCTAAAGAACTGCTGGTGAGGAAACTCCTCTTACTTATATCATCAATTATTCAACAATTGGTAACCTTAAGTCATCTGGGAAACTGAGAGTTTGAATGTCATGTCCAGGTTTGCAGAACCAGTATGTGTCAGAGACAATACTTGAATCCAGATCTTCCTGAGTCCTCTGCAGGTTCTCTGTCTGCTAAGACAAGTTGTCTCCCATTTCCTGGTGTAGTCTAGGTAAATTCACTTCATTGGAAAATAGAAGGTGGAGGAGGGAAGGGAGATTTAGTGTCCCATTCTTCATTGCTTTCAAAACCCTGAGAATCAATAATTAAGCATAAAGTGTTAATTAGGCACTTACAATGTGCCAAACACTGTCCTGGGCACTAGTCATGCAAAGACAAAAATGAAGCCATCTCTGCCCTCAAGAGGTTTACAATCTGTCAGGGATAACAACATTTACAAATATATAAATATGGAATCAAAGTACATTCATAACAAGATTCATAAAGAGTTGGACATGTCTGCAACAGGTCAACAACAAAGGTATAAATAAATAATGTGTCAAATAGCAAATAATTTCACAGAAAGAACTTAAACCTAAATTCTTCACTAGCATTTCAGTGTTTATTAGATTATATTACTTCACCTTAATTTGCTAATAATTAGTATGAAAGATTCCAACATTCCTTTTGTGACCTCATTAGCAAGATCATTTAACACAATGAGAGACATTGTTACCATCCTTGCCAACTCTCCTCCCCTCCTTATCATTCTCCTACTCCTCTTCTTCCTTTTTCTTCTTCATTTTCCTCTTTCTCTTTTTCTTTCTTCTTTCCCTTCCCTTCCTCCACCTCCTTCTTTTTTTTCATCATTACTTATACCACCCTCCTTGAAAAATTCCTTATTTATTCTTTGTTCCACAGTAATCAGGCCTGGCATACACCTCATCATTGCTTTTTGGATAATCTTCAACTTTACTTCTTTGGAGACTATAGTGTTCCATAACTCACAGTAAAGCAGTATCATAGAAAGATACTAGTCTTCAGAGTACAGGTTTTTGTTTCAGGGAGAAGCTTATAATCAACTGAAACTATTCACCAAGAGCTTTCTCTTGTCTGCTATTGCTCATTTCATATCACTCAGATGCCTTCCTCCATTGTCTCCTTCTTTAGCCCTTTCTAACACAATATGATGACCCTTCTCCTTGCTAAGAAAAACTTCTCTTTATGCACCCTTGATCACATTCTATCCTTTCATCGCCATCAAATTGATCCCTCCACTCATTAATCTTCAATCTCTTGCTGTCTACTGGCTATTTTCAGGCTCCTTATAAAAACAAACTTGTCTCCTCCATTCTCATAAATTCTTACCTTGTTCCAGAGAGTTATCATTCCAAGTCTCTCTCTCCTTGCATAGCTAAAGTCCTTGAGAAAGCTAACTAAAATCAAAACCTCTACTGTCTCTTCTCTCATTGTCTTCTAGACATGCTGTCTGAGTCCATCATTTAACCAAAATCAATCACTTCAAAGTTACTAATGATATTTTATTTGCCAAATCTAAAGTCATTTTCTCAATCCTTATCTCATTTGACAGCTCTGCAGATTATCTGATTCTGTCAATTACCCTCTTCTACTAAATATTGGATTTGTATATAGGAATGTCAGGTGCTTATACTAATCAACAACCAAGCCAAACTCACCACTCAAACTAGTACTTTGCTTCTTATCTTATTCATTCTCATTATGAGTTCTAAGGCCATAAAGAACATGATCTTTTATTTTCTTATTACTTGCTAAAATTGCAAAATTTCTCCCACAGAATGACTAAATAGTTCTGAGTCATCAAATGAGTTTATTAAATATTGTTAAAGAGGCAGAGATGTCTTTTCCATATGCTTTTGCCAAGGAGGTGTTGATATGAATAGAATTTGGATCCAAATCCTTTAATCAAATCTGAGTCGCATAAGTGCAGTTTCCAGTTCCAGAAATCCCCACCATATTAATCCATGAACTTTTCATACTTCTGGACACATCTTGAGGGGAAAGAGTTTTTCAGTACTCATATACTTTTTTTTTTTTAGATTGAGTCATATGCACAGACAATTTTTAATAGGCAGATTCTGAGTCTTATTTCTGGCACATAGCAGGAACTTAATAAAGGCTTATTGACTTCTATACTGCTACTTAGTAGGAACTATCCTGCTGACAATTCCCTGGTCATAACATTAGAAGAAACCCCACCAAAGTCCACTGTCTCAAGAGGAGAAGGCCTCTTGTATCTTCTTAGAAAGTGTCTCATTTGGGGCAGCTAGGTGGCGCAGTGAGTAAGAGCGCCGGCCTCGGAGTTGGAATGACTCAGGATTGAAACCGGCCTCAGAAAATGAGCACCCACACATAAATAATGACTCTCCGTGTAACCTTGAGCAAGTTACTTAACTGCAATTGCTTTAAAAAAAAGTATCTCATTCTTTTTCTCCAAGTCACCTGGGGAGATGCTTGATTTCTTTTTTTGCTTTGCTTTTTGGAGGGCAGTTAGGGTTAAGTGACTCGCCCAAGGTCACACAGCTAGTTTTTGTATTAACTGTCTGAGGCTGGATTTAAACTCAGGTCCTCTTGACTCCAGGGCTAGTGCTCTATTCACTAAGCCACCTAGCTGCCCCGAGATACTTGATTTCTTTACAAGCTTGGACCAATTTTATAAAAAGATTCGCTGAGCTACTTTCCTCAAAAAGATTTAGAAATGGCTAGCTGATGGAAAGAGCCCTGGATCTGTAGTCAGAGCGCCTGGATTCGAAATTTGGTTCTGACTTATTTCCTGTGTGACCTTGGGCAAGTCATCTGACCTCTTTGAAATTCATCTGTAAAGTGAGGAGGTGCTACTAGAATGACCTTTAAGGGTCCTTGCAGATAAAATTTTATGATCTTGTGTCTTGCTTATTGAAGCTGCTGAGGGAGACTTCTTTCCCTCAATGTGCTGGTCTTCCAACAGGTCAGAAAAATAAAAGTAAGAATAGAAATACCCCAAATGAAACATTGTAATCCTTGGATGTTAAAGGCTTGTCTCTGAGATCTTCAAAAAAATATGCTAAGGAGTCCAGTGTGTCCTCTGCAAGTTTTCCATAACTGGTTTCATCTAGTGAGTTTTTGCCACCCAATATTCCTGTTTTCCTGAAATTCATCAGATGAACACTCTGCTTTTTGACCTTTGGAATTTGGCCTCTGAAGTCCTGGAACTGAGAACTCAACTGTCCAGGATACCAGGAAGCCCCAGCTCCAGCACCTGTTCTGGGAGCCAGGGGACTCGCCCGGGCTGGGAGGCTGCAGAGCGAGGCCCTCCTAGGCCTGGGCGCCAGCTGCCCCAGCTCTGCAGGGCCTCCGAGGTGCCGCCTGCGCCAGCACTCCTAGCCTGGGCCTCCACATGCTGGTCTTGAGCCTCCCGAGTACTCATATTCTTGAATAAGAGAATTTACCTTGAAACAATGTACTTATATATTCATAAAGAATTGAAAAAGATTTTCTAAGGCTGCCCTAAGCCTGAGGTATGGCATTCTGTGTGGAACATACCTGTAGGAATGTACTGACACATTATCAGATGAAGAAAAAAATTCCAGATCTGTAGATGAAACATGTGAGTGCCAGTGCAGGTCATATGCCAAGCCAGAACTTTATTCCTAAACTCCAGAGAGTAATTGCTCTGAAGCTACTAATTATCAATGAAGACACCTAGAATGACAATGAATAGAAGTCAATTGATGTGGATCATAGAGAGGTAACCTTGGCAGTGAAATTAAAAGTATAGATAGTAATCAAAATGACACCTTAAAATGCTAGCATCCATATAGTTTAAGGGGTCTCCCTTAATATGAATGAGAAGTTGATTCATTTATCATCTCTGTAATTGACCAGTTCAAAGGACTTCAGCACCTGTTGAAAGAGAGGAAGCATAATCATAACACATTTGTAAAGCAGGGCACGATGCTCAAGGCATGACCCTATGATACCTGAGAGACTTAAAACAAAGGGGCAAAAGATTTAAGTGATTGAAACATCTCTAGACCTACCATTAAAGGGTAAAGTCCTCCTCCAAGAGACCAAAGTATGACCTCAGCTAGTCAATAAACATTAAGTACCTACTTTTTGCCAGGATCTGTGCTAAGTGATGGGGATCCAAAGAAAGGCAAAAGATAGCTCCTGCTGTGAATGAAGGAGACAACTTGATCACAATTATGTACAAAGAAGATATAAACAGGATAAAAATCTAGATAATAAACAGAAAGAAGGCACTAATTAATATTAAGGGGAATTGAGGAAGATTTCTTTGTAGAAGAAATTTTAGTTGGGACTTGCAGGAAGCCAGGAGGAAGAGATGAGGAGGAAGAGAAATACAAGCATGGGGGATAGCCTGGGCAAATGACTGGAGTAAAGGGAAGAAGTTTATTATTTAAGAAATAGCAAGAAAGTCATTGTCATTAAATTGGAGAACTAATGTAGAGGAGAGAAAGATGTAAGAAGGATGGAAAGGTAGGAAGTGGGAACATATTATAAATTGCATTGAAGAGCAAATAAAGCATGTTTATTGAATAGGTCGATGGTATAGTCAGACTAGAGGTTTAGGAAGATCAGTTTGTCAGCTGAATGGAGACGGAGGGCTAGAAATGAAAGACTTGTGGCAGGGAAATATCTAGCAGGCTATTGAAATAGTTCATTCATGAGGTGATAAGGGTCTACACTGGGGTGGTGGTAGTGTCAGAAGAAAGAAGGAGGAATATCTGAGAGATGCTACAAAGGTAAAATTGGTAGGCTTTGGCAACAGATTGGATATGAAGGTAAGAGTGAGTGAGGAGGAAAAAAAGAACTTTAAGTTCTAAGCCTCTGTAATGGGAATGATGCATGTAGAAAAGTACACCCTGGCAAGGAGAAGGATCACCTCTTCATCTATGATGGCTTAAAGGGGAGACAGGAGCAGAAAACATCTGAGTGATGTGAGATAAAAAGAGGAAAGGAATTACTTTTAGTGAATGGCCTCAATTATTTTTCAGTGAAATATGAGGCAAAGTTATCGCCTGAGGATGAGAGGGGAAGCTATGAGAAGTTTGAGGAGGAAGAAAGAGATTTGGAAAAGATGCTGTGGTGAGTGGGTCAATTAGTGAGTTATGAAAGGATTTCCTTGTTGCAGTAAGGACTCAATTAATATTATATAACATAAAATTGTGGATACAATCAGCACAGATTTGTGATTTTCTACAGCTTCATTCTCAGGCATCTTCATTGTGCAAATCTCTGCAAAAAGTAACTAATTCGTCCATGGAACCTCTTTATTGGACCTGTACAAAGAGTTAGTTTTGACCCACAATTGCAGTCAATTTGTGTCAAATTGATGACACTTAAAGTCTTTATCTTTACTGATATGTCAGTGAGTATACTGAAGTAGATGTCCTGTAATCAAAAAGGTTGCCAGTGGTTTTGGACACACTCTTCAAGAAAGTACAATCAAAACTTCGATGATTCACTACCTACTAATTGCAAATTCATAGCAACTCCCCTGAACAATCCCCCCATCTTTATCACCATGGAAGATCTGTATAAGGTCCAAATGGAATAGTTAGATAGTAACAACATCTTCCTTGAGATCCATAGTGATTCACAAGAGATCAACCTCACAATCTGTATAATAAAAATAAAATATATTTTAAAATTCCTAATGTTCATAGTATATCATTCAGGTTGAAGCCTTGTCCCTTGATGCAGTATATCGTTACATAGATCTGTGATATGCAATGCAGATAGACTGTAAATGTGGGCCAAAATAAAATAAAGAGAGCAGACTGGATTGAATTTGGGAACTGCATAATGCTTTCAATGATCCCAAGCTTTTCAGTACAAAGAATATAAACATTCTCCCAATAGGCATCTATGATTACAAACCTTGAGGGGAAAAATTCTCTAATAATTCAAAATTGTTGTTGATTGAAATAGCAAGACAAATAGCAGGTATCAGTTAAACTGGAGCAAATGTCTGGTTATGAGCTATGGTCAAGAAATGTCATAAGAGGCATTATTAGAGATAATATATAGAAGGAAAATGAGATTGAGTTCTTGACATTCATGTGTCAAGAATAAAGCATAGCAGATGGGCCACCAAATGGTAGCAGTAAAGTGGTGAGGAGAAAGCAATGCAGAAGAAGGCCTTCTATTCATCTAGTAAAGCCTCTGCATCAAATTTATGACATAACATGTACAAAGAATCTCAGAAAAGGTGAAGGCATAGTCAATCTATGATCTTCAACATGGAATAAATTTGTCGTATGAATGAAATCAAGGATTCTCTAAAGTATTGGCCTGTGATTTCTTTTTTTTGCTTTTCAAAATGTATTTATTTTTTAGTTTGCAACATTTACTTCCATAAGTTTAAAAAAAAATTTCCCCTCCTTCCCCCTTCCCTCCCCAAGATGGCCTATATTCTGATATAGGATTTACAAATACATTCCTATTAAAAGTATTTCCATATTAGTTGTGTTGTATAGAAGAATTATAATGAATGGGAGCCTGACCCCAAAGAATCTATGAGAAAGAAAAAACAAAAGAAAATAGTCTGCTTCGTTCTGCATTCAACTCTTTAGTTCTTTCTGTGGATGTGGGTGGCATTTTCCATCATGAGACTTTTGGAAATATTTTAGGTCCTTGCATTGCTGAGAAGGGCTAAGTGAATCAAAATCAGTCATCACAGACTGTGGCTGTTACTGTGTACAATGTTCTCCTGATTCTACTAGCTTCACGCAGCATCAGTTCATATAAATCTTTTGAGGTTTTTCTGGAGTCCATTGGCCTGTGATTTCTTTGAAATAGGGAATCCCCCATGAATAAAATGTTTTAAGTGATGCATATTGTCAAATTCTCTCCAACTTATAGTCCTAAGGAACTACCTAGATAGAACACTGAGATATTAAGGGAATTTCTCATGCTCTCAGTATGTTTCAGAGAAAAGACTAGACCCTAAAACTTCCTAAGAATTCAGATTTCTACCTTTTATGCCATGTTACTTATGGTTAAAATTATAAATATTAATATTGTATGATTTGTATATAATTTTTCACATAATTTCTGTACTTTATATTATTTCCTGGTTATGCTTGTGTTTCCACATGTAGTGCACAGTACTACTTGTAGCCTGAGTTAATATACAATTTATTTAATAAAAACATCTTCAGTTCTTTCCAGAAAAAAAAAAACATTCTATAAGTTGAAGTAATCATTTCACAAAAGGACAAAAATTGACAATTAGCAAGTGAGGATATTAAAATCACTTCCTATGTTCTACCATCTCACATGTTTTAGAGCTGCCTTTATATAGTCTTTGCCCAAATCCATTTGGGAGAAAGTTTAATTGAAATTGGTCTAATTGTGTGCAATATTGTCTCAGCTTACAGTTGTCCCTGGTGGTGGTATGGAAGTGTTGGGTTTAGCTTAAATTTTCCCTTACATTAGCATCCTGATCTTGGTCCACAGTATCTTAGAAAACCTTAATTTACAATGGAAACAAGAAACTACAGTAAGGGAATATAGCTATCTACTGAAAGAAAAGAAGAAAGGACAAGATAAATGAATAAAAATGATTTAATAAATAGATAGGTAGATATAAATAGATGAATCAATAAGCAAATAAGTGAATGAATAAGTATATACATAGTATACATAGTAATACAATTATGAATAAAACAAATCTACTCTAAATCAACTTCAATAAACATATAGAATGAATCTTCTTACAATGCCTAAAACTTATTCATAATTATTAAAATATTATTGAATGGCTCTGAATTACCTATTAAAAAATATATAGTCTCCTTACCAGACACTAAAGCTATTCAGTGGTACAGCTCCAAACCAATTCTTTGATTTCATCTCACAATGGCTTTCTTATAAACTTCTTCAGAGAAACTTGCCTATTTATTATACCTAGTACATGTTCCATACTTTTCCCACTTCTGTAGCCTAGATCAGCCCCAAAGTCACATTACCTATGAAACCTTCCCATACCCACCAGCCAGAATTTATTTCTCCTTCCTTCAGAATTATCATATTTTATTTCATACCACAGTTATTCATGGTTGCCCATAGTAGCAATACTTAGGACAGTGCCCCAGGAATACAGTAAATATTTAATAAATTCTTGTTGATATTGATGATTGTTGGTGCCCTTTAAGACTCTACCCGAACTCTGAGAACCCACGGAAATCTCAGGCAAAGGACAGAGCAACTCAAGCAGGGTTCAAGAGGCACCTGGGCTTGTATTCTCCCCCGTGATTTTGGGGTATTGAGTATGCCGCTGCTAACAGGGGAGCACTCCCCTGCTATGAGAAGCTTGTTACTGCTGAGGCACGTGGGAGAAGAGAATCGGGGGAGGGGAAAGGAGCTAGAAGGAGGGAGGCAAGGTGAAAGGAGGAGGAGGGAGAGAAGAGGGGATTGTAAATGAGAAAGAGATTAAATGGCAACTCCTTTGGACTCCTTTGTTTGGGAGGAGCTGGCTCCCCCAAGGGGTTCGTGGGGGCGAACCAGAGGTCACAGTGGGGCGACTGGGAAAGGAACTCTCTGAGGCGTCGCAGTAGGGCGACCATAAGGGTCGTAGTAGGACGACCAGAATCGCGGAAGGCGATTGGAGTGCCGCAGAGGCGGCTGGAGAGGTGAGTTTGACCCGCCCTGAAAGGCGGGTCCTAACAGATGATAGTGCTTATGTTTGCTAAATTAATGAATGAATATAGGCTAACTCAATTTAACACAGAGGTCCTGTCCTTGTTAACTAAATCTCAAGAAAACAAAAAACAACTTTTTAACTCGTGATTCCCCCCAGGTTTCATGGCTTGACTGGAGTCTTCCAGCTCCTTTTTAGAATCCCTTATCTCCATCTAAGTTTCTCACCACTAACTATGAAGGAGTACCAGAAAAGAAAATCTTTATTAAAATTGAAAAGGCACATGAAAAAATTAAGTCAGTTGCAACCAGGACATCGTTGGGTCAGGGGAAGTGTGTGTATTTCCTGTGAAATTTTGTATGTGTCTGATTTGAATATGTCATTGTGGGGGGGGGGAGGGAGAGAGAGGAAGAGAGAGGTTGAGAGAGGTTGGGGGTGGAGCTGGGGCACTGAGGAGCTGGGAGGTAGAAAAGAAACCCATTGGCATGATTTTGAACTGAACTTTTCACCTCTGGCAACTATAAGAGAATTGTAGTTTTAATGCTGATGGATTCTATGTTTCCATATGCATGCTACCAAGTAGATCAAAGTAACACAGGGAGTTGTGAGGCTAAAGAAGTAGAATCATGTACTTGACATGTACCTCGACAGACCCTCAATTTGCCAAGTTGAAGTCATCATTCAGATGTTCTGGAAAAGAATCACCTCGGAATTGTAAACCAGCCCATTTTGTTCAGTGCCAAGGCAAATGTACTAGGGTTGACCTAGTCAAGGCATCCCCCTAAGGAAACTGGGACAACTCTTATAATATTTGATTAGCAACACATGTCAAAGCTTCATTTATCACTGAGGCAAAGAAACTTAGCATGGGGGAAAAACAAGCACCAGAACTCCTTTAAAACGGGCATATTTATAATCCTAAAAATCATATCAGTTTGTGTAAGTATTAGTTTACATATTTTACTGTTGATATCAGCCTGGCAGGGTGCTTGGAAAGAAACTATTACATATTGCTTAATGGGCATGTGAGTCTTGAAGCAGAGAGTTAAATATTCTCTTTTAGGGGGTTCCATGATAACAAGTGTTAAGAGAGTACAGATAAAAAGTTCTGAAAATGTGAATAGACCTCAGGAAACAAAAAAATTTGAAGAGGCACAAAATTGTAGGTATGGTATAGATAGCATTATAGTTGTAAAAGGTAGAAATGTCTAATCCTGATTGATCAGAAATCATGAATGGAATGCAGTTGACACTTCCAAAAACCCCTAGACAAAAGACTTTTGACTTTAACTGTCCTAAAATGCTATCCCTGAAAGCTACCCTATTTTCAACTTAATTTTTTTTCTAGCTGGAGAGGAACTTTAGGAAGTATGAGTTGCTCTTTGTTGCAGCTGAAGAAATGAGATGGAGAGCTAACATTGCTTGTCCAGAGTCATGCAACATGGAAGTGTCAGAACTGGGGGCAGAGCCAAGATGGCGGAGTAGAACCAGCTCATCCAAGCCACTCTGCCCCCAGATTCCCCACAAACTATGTAAAAGGGGACTCTGAACAACTTCTGGAGCCCCAGCACCCACAGAACGACACAGAGAAATTAACCTTCCACTGAGGACAGCCCAGCAGCCCTGCAGGAAGGACCAGTGCAGCGCTCTGGGAGCGGGCAGCGCAGCACACAGGGCGCGGGGAGCCGAGCACAGCGGAGCGCCTGAGTCTCAGTTTTAGGCCCAGGGCGGCAGGGCCAGCAGCCGGCTGGCGGGACCCCAGAACACCAGCAGCTGTGGCGACTCCAGAATTATCAACATAGACGTGCCTAGGACAAAGTGAGAGGTTAGTGCCCTATGGGACCAGTATTTGGGGAACGCATCAGCTTCCTCCCCTGGGGCTAGAAGCCGCTGAGGAGATATGCCATTTTGTAGTTTTCAGAGGCAGCTCCAGCTCTGGGGTGGAGGTTGTGGGTGGGTTTCCAGCTGTCAGAACTAAAACCCAGGACTTTCATCTTCTGGTCCCTTTTGCTTTCAATATTTACACTACACTAAATCCTTAAAAAGTAGATGAGACTTTGTGAAGCAGACTAAATATTTAGATAGATGTATTTAGATATGCATTTGCATAGAGATTTACATATCTTCAAATTCATACTACATAAGAAATACACTGGAAAAATAAAAGCATGAAAACATAAGCTGCACACTGTGGTTGGCTATTAGCATTATAATTAGCATTATTTATAAAATATGAAAAAGACTTGCTTGCATCTGTATGTAAGAATGATAAACTATCATTTTATTTTCAATTTCTCCATAGTTCCTCATAATTTTTCATATATATACATATATATACCTATATACATATATACACATATACATCATATACATATATACACATATATACATATATTTGTGTATGTATATATATATATATATATACACACACATATATGTCAGTGGGCAAAAAATTGGCCCCTAGAGCCAAAGAGCTCCCATTATATTGGGGGAGACAAATACAAACAACTATGTATATTCAAGAGAGATAAAGTACAAATGGGAGGATGTCAGTTTTTCTTCATTCTCAGAGAGGACCAAGACATCAGAAAGATGATGACATGACTTGTAACTGAATTGGATTTGACTGAAGGTGTGCAAAGTCACCAGATGCACTTTCTTCTCCAGAGCCATCTGGGTCCAGTGTAAGACATAGGTCAGGACAACTGGAGATGGTCCAGGGTACAGTGGGAGACCTTGGCCTTTTTAAGCTAAGGTCTTTCAGATTCCTCACTTTGAGTGAGGCAAGGCATAAGGACTGTTAAGAAGTGAGTCAAGGGATGTCAAGATATTATTTTACATCTAGACTGTCATCCTCTTTAGATCTTTGGATCTAGACTGTTGACTTCTTTAGCCTTCCTAGATACTTTTATCTGCAAATTTAATAAGCGTGTCATATATGTCTTTAACCAAGTCACTGTAGTGGTGAAGTCTGAAGAAGGAAGCACTTTTTACAGAAAGATAAGCTCCGTTTTGGACCTGTTGAATTCGAAGTACTCATGAACATGAATGTAGAAATTTCCTAGGGGCGGCTAGGTGGCGCAGTGAGTAGAGCGTCGGCCCTGGAGTCAGAAGGACCTGAGTTTGGATCCGGACTCAGATGCTTAACACAAACAAACAAAAAAAATCTAGCTGTGTGACCTTGGGCAAGTTACTTAACCCCAATTACCCTCCAAAAAGCAAAACAAAAAAACAAACAAAAAAGAACCAAGAAATTTCCTAGAAGGCAGTTAGATATGTGGCTATAGAGCTCAAGAGAGGTCAGGGCTGGATTTAGATTTGGGAGTTATTGACATACAGGGCATAGTTGAAGCTATGGTCTTGAGTTAGATTATCTAGAAATAAAAAGAGTATGTATAGAGAGCAAGGCTCCTTAACCTTTTTGTGTGTGTGTCATGGACACTTTTGGCAATCTAGTGTAGTCTATGGACCCTTTCTCAGAATAATGCTTTTAAATTCAAAAAATAAAATAAACAGGGCTAAAAAGGAAATAAATTATATTG
Organism: Gymnobelideus leadbeateri; assembly: GCA_011680675.1. Lineage (NCBI taxonomy): Eukaryota > Metazoa > Chordata > Mammalia > Diprotodontia > Petauridae > Gymnobelideus > Gymnobelideus leadbeateri. The sequence continues at coordinate 204,714 of WOXC01006099.1, read as the reverse complement.
AAATGGTTATAAAAAAAATTAAGTGGCAAAACCCAGATGAAAGAGCCTTGACAGACCCCTGGGGAAAAGTCATCTTAAGATAAAGGACAGAAAAAATAGAGTAATCAGAGAAATAGGAAAGCCACATATTTTTCTGCTGTCTCTCATGTCTTGGTTTTAGTGGAAGTTAGTAGAAAAGAATCAAGGACATGAATAGTACAGTAGATGCCTCAAGAGATTCAGCTGGCTTTTATTTCTTTGTTCCTTGGTTATTAAAAATGGATTGACTGGGGCGGCTAGGTGGTGCAGTGAGTAAGAGTGCCAGCCCTGGAGCCAGGAGGACCCAAGATTGGTTCCAGCCTCAGAAAATGAGCACCTACACATAAATAATGACTGGCCATGTAACCTTGAGCAAGTTACTTAACCCCAATTGCTTTAAAAAATGGATTGACCAAAAGATGACATAATGAGGTATTTTTGCATATAATGGGATCATCTTAGATGGAGGCACTCACATAGGAGAGAGTAGGGACTTGTATCCTGGAGAAGACATCCTGACTTTCCCTAGCACATGGGAGCAGCCCCTTCCCATTGGTTACATAGTCCAAATAGACTACATTTTTAAAATCACCAGATTAAGATAATATCACTTTCTTTTTTTTTTATTTTGTCCAAAGGTGAAGGTTTTGTTTACATGAAGTATGGGCACCTTGCAGTAACTTGGGTATTGTGGTAAGGTCCACCTTTCCTTCCCCTTTTGGCTCTGTGGCCCCAAGAACTACGCTTGAGGTTTCAGTCTATTTTGTTTGGCCTTTCCAATATTAGACATAGATGGTACCATGCTCAAACCCTAGAGTTCCCACATAGTGAGAAAGAAATGGAGAAAGAGTCCCAGACTGTATTTAGTTGCTAGTCCATCAAGGAAGAAAACAAGTGCTGGGACAGAAGGGGCAGGGATGGGTTGTGACTTGGAATCTAATGACCCTAAACTACACAGGAAATGAGCTAAACTATGAACCTAATCCCCCTCCTCTTCACAAATTTAGGTTGGAGAGGGAATTATCCCTTCCTAGGTGTTGAGGAGGATGTTTGCATTTTTTGTTCTAACTAAATGTTTGAAGTAAGCATTCTTTGGTAAAAAACAAAATAACTCAATGAGGAGTTTAGACCCCTAAAAATTAGGGGAATACAAGCAGTAGGGGCTAGAACTAATGTAGCAATCTGACTTTCAAGTAATGGTCATCACTGCTACAATGGAAATAGGCTAACTTGGTATACTCTAATTTCCACCAACTCTATTCCTCATGTTATAAGTTGTATGATATAATCCTATTCCCTAATAGGATTTGTTTCAGTTGCTCCACTCTACCCAGATCCCATATGCCTTTTATATGGAATGATCAAGTGTGTGGTGCTTTGCATGCAGGGAAACATGACTATTTCATATAAAAGGGCATTAAAGGGAATCTGTGAAACACCATTTTTAAGAGAGACAGAAATGCAAATTAAAGCAACTTTGAGATATTTTACACCTATCAGGCTGGCTAAAATGATTGAAGGGAAAGGTGACAAATGTTGGAAGGGATGTGGAAAAATTGGGCACAGATTCACTGTTGGAACTGTGAATTGATCCAACCATTTTGGAGAGCAATCTGGAATGTTGCATAAAGAATTATTAAATTGTCTATACCCTTTGACCAGCAATACCACTACCAGGTCTATTTCCAAAGATGATTAGGGAAAAAGGAAAAGAACTTATATGTTCAAAAATATTTGTGCAGCATTCTGGAAATGGAAGGGATGCCCACCAATTGAGGAATGGCTGAATAAGTTGTAGTGTATGATCATGTTGAAATACTATTGTGCTATTAGAAATGACAAGATCATTTATTTTAGAAAAATATATTGACTTCCATGAAATAATGAAGAGTGAAATGAGCAGAACCAAGAGCAGAACCTTGTATATAGTAATAGTAATTTTATTCTAAGAACAACTTTTAGTTATTTTAACTATTATAAATATCCAAATTAACTGCAAAGGAAATATGAAGGAAGACTTTATCTGCATCCAGAGGAAGAACTAACAAATAGAAGTACATATAATAGAATGGTTTTACATATGTATTCATATATGTATTTGTAAACATACATATTTATGTCTAATGGTAGCCATCTTTAGGATGAAGGGAGGGAAGAAAAAAGGGTCAAAAAGAAATTTACATGATAACTTTATCATATATTTAAAAGAATAGCAAGTTCTATATAATAGAGTTGCAGTTTCATTTGCAATCAATTTTTTTTATTCTACCATGTTGTGGAAATGCTTGTTTTATTTCATAAATTTAAAAAAGAATCTATGTGTGTGAGAGAGAGACAGAAAGAGAGAGACAGAGACAGAAAGAGACAGAGAGAGAGAGACAGAGAAGGAGGTCAGGAAGACTTTGATTTTGAGTTAGCTTCTTTTTATCCACAGAGAAGAATCTAGGTTCAGGTCCTACTTCAGACACACAGTAGCTATGAGATGATGGGCAAGTCACTTTTCCATTTCAATTCCTACACAAAACCCTCTGAGACTCCAAGTTGTAGATGAGTTATTATGCTGCAGTGGTGGAAAAGGCTGTCACATCAGGAGCTCCCCACACCGATGAGATAGCAGATCTAGATCAAAAAGTATAGGGAGGAAATCTGTAAAGACCTTAAGTAATTTTGTGGATATGAAAAAAATTGCCAATCCACTATTTAAAAAATGTGAATGATTAGCAGTTGCTACCAAATCATCTTAAGTAGTGTCCCTTTCATCTAATTCCATTTTTCATTTATTTGCCTAAATTTTTATCTTCTTCTGGCAACTCACTACCTAGAAAGACTGGCAAAAGGCTTTGACAAATAACTCTTCAGAATTTCTAGTCCTGAATGCCTCTGAGAGGTGGAAAGTTCAAGGAAAGTTTAATTCTATCCTGCTGGAAGAAGAATTAAAAGCCCCTAACTGTGCCAAAAGATAGTCTCATAGTATAGTACTCAGAGCAAAGAGGAAAAACACCTTAAAATTACAGACATGCCGTCAACTGCAAGATGTCAATTCATTCCCTTTGTTGACAGCAAACCTAGCACCAAATGACTTGAGTCGGAAAATGCAGTGATCCTGAAACTGTTGAACGTGCTTCCAATCAGTGGGAGCAGAGCATTTTTCACCTCTTACTTAACAGGGCAGATAATGTAAACATGTCAGGGATGAAGCTGTCATTCAATTCTGTTTCACAAGTGATCTCCAAATGCTTCACTGCAAGAATCTGTTTCCAGCTGCCTTCATTGCTGTGATGCTACAAATCTTCAGAGTCACACTTGTGTGGAGTTTTATCAGCTAGAACATAGACTCATTTCATTAGTTGCAGGTCAGAAGGTCCATTTCCCCACCCCTGTATTCACCTTTGTGCCTTTTTTCCCTTTAAATGTTTCTCTAAATAACAAAAGGCAGTGTTGTGTAGTGGAAAGAATCTTCAACTTGACTTGGTTCAAGATCCAGCCTTTGTCAACCTTTGTAACCTTCAACAAGTCACTTCTCTGCTCTGATCTTATTTCCTTTTCAATAAAGTATAGGTAGTAATATTTTACCAATTGCATCTCAGGGTGGTTTTTAGGAAAGGGCTTTATAAATAATAAAATATAACAGAAATTAAGTAAGAATTAGAATGGACTAGTTGATAAATATTTGGTCTTAGATCACAGAGATAAAGGTTTAACACATTTTGAGCAACACACTTAATATTTCAGTGTCCCTAGCAACTTTCTCTAATACTATCAATCAAGTCAGCAAGTATTTATTACATGGCTATTATGTTCTAGGTTCCATGTTGGGTACTATAGATGCAATGAAAAATGGTCCCCAAGACTTCAAAGAGTTCACAAAATAGCCAGGGAGGAAAACATCTACCTGTATAGATATAGATATAGACATAGATGTAGATATAGATACAGAGGTAGATATAGATGTAGATATAGGTATAGATGTAGGTGTAGGTGTAGATGTAGATGTAGATATAGATGTAGACACAGAATAGATGCTAAGTGATTGAGAAATGGGAGAAGTGAGAGATAATTATTGCTCTGCATCAGTGAGGGGAATTTTCATACCAGGACAGCAGGAATTCCTTACACAGAAGTAATCAAATGTCTGGACTTACATACATGCATATGTATACACATAATATATATATATATATATATGTATATATATATATATATATATGAAAACTGTTACTAACTTCATTCTTTCATCTTTACCCCCATTCTTATATCAGCATAGCCATATCTGTTATTAGACCTCTGATTATTGAAATTTTGACAGTTCTTTTTCTATCCCAAGTAGTTCTGAAAAATCTCAAATCTCTAAGAAAAATATCACCTCATGAATTCAAGAGAACCCTAAAAAACAAAAGGGGAATAAGTACACATACACACACACACATACACACACACCCCTCTCTAGAAAACAAGTGTATATTTGTTGAACACCAGGACATATATATGCATATATATATATATGCATACACACATATTTCAAGTGTCTAGTTGTATAATTTCTCTGGGGAATTTAGATTTTTTTAAAAATTCTAAAATTAACAAAAAGTATCATCTCTATAGTAATTAGACTAGTATTATAGCTTCCCAGGATTCTGCTGAGATTTGGGTTGTATAGCTGAGAAATCATCCACCACTTAATACTCTCAAAGGCCAAAAGTGGACTCCAAAACGACTTCCCTATAGCAATGAAATCATAGGATTAACCCATATATCTCCCCCTTATTCAAGGGTGAGGAATTATTATCTATTCATTTATGAAAAATTAGCTTCTGATGTAGTTGTAGCAGTAACAGTAATTGAAAGAAGAATAAAGAAGAAAAGAAGGACGATGACAAAAAGGAAATTCGTATTAATAATGTCTGAGAAGAAAACTCTAGACAATACCAAAACTAGGCTTTAACTTTTTTCTGGAATATTGGCATCCTATTGTTGGGTCTGTTTGACACTATCAAACAATCACATACATCTAATACATTGTGCCAGGTTACCGACGACTAGAAACAGAAATAGCCTTTTCAAAACTCTTGTTCCAAAACCTGAGCTAGTAAAGATACTACCTTGATTGAGAAATTTAAGTAAGCTCTGCTTCAAAATGCAGGCTTTCAGTGCTAAGGGAGAAACCTGAAAATTGGACCAAACCCACCAAGGGAGGTAGAAGGGAGGTGAATTTCATCTAAAGGACAGAGTTGTATTAGTACAGATTTTTAAACTCCTTTAATCCTAAATTCTAAATTTTCTCTTTTCCAACTGAATTACTTTGTCTCTTTTTTATTTGCAATGAGCAAAGTTTCAGGCTATCAGAATGTTCCCTACCTAGACAAGCCCATGAAAATGAATGATTTCACTTACAACAAATTTCAGCTTACCTTTCATAGACCATGTACTACTGTGGAGCTAAAGCTAATAAGCTCCAGGTTATGTGTCTTTTCCTCCATGTTATGTTGCTGGATGTCCTATGAATTAAACCAGTCTTATGAGCAGAATTTATTGCTAATTAACTAGAGTGCACTCTACTAGTTGAAATTGCTACCTCTGCAAATGAAGAAAAATGTCAGAACCTTTTTTATAACAGGAACTAAATTCCATCAGCTATTGTAGATTTGAAATCACATTTAGCTAGCAAGAGGTTATTTCTCACTTGTTAACAACTATGTGAAAATTGGTAAAAATTAGCCACTAGAATTCATTCTAGAGCTTCATGAATTAAGAGAGGAATGTGTCAATTTATTTTTTCCCTTAGAATTGCTTTTTGATCACTGTAATTTTGTAGAGTATAGAGTCAAAATTGATATTTGAAGACTACCAAAGTAAATGTGAGCCTAACAAATTCAGCCCCAATAATTATATGGATATTTTAAAATCTATTTAGGATTATATTCTAAATGATAAATCTAAACTCTACATCCTCAGTACACACACACACACACACACACACACACACACACACACACACACACACACATTCTTTCCTGTGTAATGAAACAAAAACAAAATTATATTTCCTTCTTCCAAATAGAAAATTAAGACAAACTTTTTATGAATTCATATTGGGAACTTATTTATTCTTATAGAATACGCCAGGAGAAAGCTCCATTAACTGTTTGTACTTGAACTTTACAGGAACTGGTGAGAATAGTGTGGGGACAGGAAGGGACAAAGGAATGTCCCTTTTCCTCCTACTCAACACCTGCTTGTTGCACATGAACTGCTCAGACCATACTAGACCAATTACTCTTATTTGAAACACTACTATAAACAATTGCCCAAAGGCACATATTTGCTTTTTACCAATTTCAATATGTGCTCATTAACTGAGGAATTCTATCATTTTAGTGTCCAAAATAAATAAATCTAGTTCAAGGTGAAAGGTAGTAAAGTGCTATGTGCAATTGTCCTGTCTCATTTTCCCTCAAATATTACTCATTGAATGGAATATTGAATGGAATTCCCTAGGTGATTGTGCATGATTATCATGATTTAGGGTAGAAGGGATGAAGTCTTTATCTACATCAGAAGTCTAGCAACGTCTAACAAAAGAATAAGAAAGGAAATTAAATGCTTTCTAATATTGCCAAATGCCTTGTATTAGAGAGTTTGGGGGGGGGGGATGGAAACATTTCAGTAGAAACAATAATTTGAATGATTTGTACATTAGTAATTCCATTTTCTTAAAAGTTGCCAGAATATATCTAAGGTGAGACATCATGAACTATAGCAACATATACGAAGAGAAAATAGAGACTTGTTGAGATTAAATAGAATTCATTGAGACAAATGAAAATTTGTTTGGTACTTGGGGGTCCTTTCCACATCAGGATAGTTTGGTCTGTACCACAGAGGTTGGTTGAATGGGGCTATGGATGACAAAGCATCTCTATTGGCTAATTCTACTTTAGGACAAAGGTTTGGAGCTCTGGATCTCAAAAGTCCGTCAAATAAGTATTCACCATTTTACAGATGAGGCCCAGGGAGGTTAAGTGATTTTCCTATTGTCACACAGAAAATATGACAGTCAGGATGTGAACCCAAATCCTTTGTCTCCAAATCTAGTGCTCTTCCCTTTACTAAACCAGTAAAAAAGTCAAAAAGGTTATTTTATTTATAAGTTGCTTGGGTATATTTAGTCCCATTTATAATTAAAATTGAAATGTAAAATTAAACCTTTATAATGATGCTCTATTTTCCTCTTTAGAAAACAGACATAAAATTGTTAAGCTAGATTTAAAGCAAAAAAAAGTATATTAATTTAAAATTGATTAAAATATGAAATTTTTACAAAAGAATGATCTTTAAAATTAACACTCACTAAATAAAATGAAAAATCTTTAATAAACTATTTTCATCAAACAATATGATGATAATTTTATTTGCTAACTGGAACAAAGCAGCAAAAGAGAAGAAGGATCATAGAAAAAGATGGTATAAAGTTATTGTCTTATTAGGCTATAGTAGTACATAAAATCATAATAAATTTGAACTAATTTGTCATTAACTTGTCACCAAGTGATAATTGATTCATATAAAATTTTCTCTAGAAAAACTATTTTATTCCATGCATATATATACATATACATACATTTTATATATTGCATACATACTCACATATAAACATATGATACATAAATTTTTGTTTTCTCTACCTATCTATAATACCTTTTGCAATGCTTCAAATATCAGCTTTTCATCATTTGTATTTTTAAAAGTACATTTTAATTTTTTTAAATTATGAAATCCTTTAGAAATTCAATTTTAAACAAAATTCAAAAAGATGCCATAATCAAGAGCAAAATATTCTTGTTAACATGGTGGATAGAGCACCCAAATTTAAATGAAAAAGATTCAAGTTTTAATCCTGACTTGGTCACTTACTAGCTTTATAACCCTGGTCAAGTTATTTAACCTCTCTGGATTTGTTTCTTCATATTTAAAATTAAGGGCTGCTCTACAGCCTCTAAACTCACTTCTAGCTCTAAAATACATGATCTTATTAATGAGTTGTATGTTGCATATAGAATACAGGAAGTAAAGACAAGTCAAAATATAAATTATGTCTCAAAGTGGGTGCCATAAATAAAGCCAGTAGCAAGCCAAGTGTCATTAATAGTGGTAATAACTCATAAAGCTCTAGATATTGGTTTCTTCCAGCTCTACACCTATGATGTTAAGATATATATGTGTATATGTATATATATGTATGTGTGTGTGTATATATGTGTGTGTGTGTATATATATATATATATATATATATATATATATTTATATATTTGAAGTTTACAAAGGACTTTCTATGTAGCATACCCATAAGAAAATGTAAGAATTATTTTCCCGTTTAGAATTCTTCTATGGTAATTCATTATCCAACATGTGGTGTAGACTCAATTTGAACCGAATTCTTGTGAATTACTGACACGTGCTCTTTTTACTATGCAAGAAAGAAATAGTACTTAATAGTATCTTCTAATGGAATAAGACTTCAAGTTCTGTACATTCTAGCTATGAAGTACTCAGAGTTTCAAAGCCTTTTTAGCAGTGACAGTCATTAATATATATTGTGCAGGTTGAGGGCTTGGGCAAAAGAATGTAAACAAACTTTTACTGAACAGCCAGGCATATATTGTAGAGACTTTGTCATGTCTGTCATTCTTCACTTTGTGCTGTCACCTCTCACTCTTAAAGTTGTGTGTTATTGTAGATTGTAGCTGTGGTTCCTTTATATCTAAATAAGTATTCATTTAGCAATTTTCATTTACAAATATTTTAAGGAGTAATTATTGTTTATGTATAGCCCCAGTAGTCCCAGGGGAGAGGAAATAACTAGATAAGCAATCTTTATCTTTCATCGAAGGGAAAGTTGTAGTAGTTCGTATGAGGCCAGCCTTAAGTCCTCAGAAGTCATGTGATCAGCCATATGACCTGGGACCTTCATTAGACATAAATAGCATTGTGAGGAAAAATGATTTTTAAAAATCTATATAAGCACTAGTTATTCAATCGAATGAGAGGAGATCTTGATGAAATACTCTTACAATACCATGGGTTTTTCATTCATAGAACCATATTTGAGTTTGTACAAAGGTGGGCAAGAAATAAAAAAGAGCAGGTTTCATGAAACAGTAGGAGCAACTTTCCTTTTTCCTCTCTTTTTTCATTGCTACTGAGCTCAGAATTATAGAAATGTAATATAATCTTAAGTCAATTATTTTTATGTGCATATATTAGCTTGCTTTTCAGCTACGTGTTTCCATTACAAAGTGGTTTCAGATAGCTATCAACAGACCAATGCTGTATGCAAAGGATAATTCAGGGCTAGAAAACCTTTGATCTTGAGGCCACAATGTTACCCTCTGGGTCCTCAAGCCTGGATTCTGCCAAAGGACTACACTTGAGGATCTAGAGCAGTACATGTGGCCTCAGAGCTATCCCTGGGATAATTCATTCAGAATTAAAGTAGTTTTGCACAAAGTAAACCTTCCTATGTAGGGAAGCTATTAAATAACTACCCAATTACTCTTAATCATTCTTAATAATTTTATTGAGTTATGAGAATTTTTCAAACATATGCAACTTAGAGAACAACTAGGAACAAACATACAGAACCAAGTGGTTGGTGACCAACATCACCAAGAGTCTCCAAAAAGAATTTAACTGAATTGCAAAACTAAACTTAAACAATCACATTGATTCATGCTGAAATTGTCAAACTCAAACAGAATAACCAGTCACTCCTACACCTATTGTATGTGTGATGGTAGAGTGAGGGAACAGTGGAAGTTCCAAATGGCACAATGAAAAAAAGCATTTTGGAATCCTTAAAGTACTACACACACACACACACACACACACACACACACACACACACACACACATACACACACATACATACATACATACGTACATATATATGTGTATATATGTTAGCTATTGTAGTTTTTGTGATTTGATCCTTTTTATTGGAGATTGGATAGATGTTTTTCTTGGGATACATCACTTTCCTTCTATTACTTTCTTACATTTAATATGAATTAGTATCAAAAGTGGATATAATAATTGACTTTTTAAATTAGTAAATATGTTGGGATGTAAACTTAAATAAGTTGGGATGTATAGGCTTAATGAAATCATGTCTAGGAAAATTCTAGCAGCTGACAGCATGATAAGTAGCTCAGTTCCCGTGTGCTTTTAATTTCTTTGCTGGGTGGCTATATTCTGAAAGCTTTTTTTTTTGTTGCTGTTGTTGCATGCAGCTTGGGGGTTATTAGTATTTTATATATGGACATTTATTTAAAACACTTTTTCTTAATTTTTAAAAAATAGATCATTGTGATGTTCAGTCTGTTATGGGCACCAGTTGTATTTGGAATGATGGTCTTGTTTTAGCATACTTTATTCGTTGAATTCTCAAAAACATTTCAGGGCCTGCATTTTTAGTACAAATTCGTAGTGTAGGGCTGTGTGATTGGGAAAGGCAGGTAGTGAGTACTTCCTAATACAGCAGACAAAGATTGTAAGGTACTGAGTTCCAGTAGGAGATGGAATTACCTCATCCAGATGTTCTCTATGCCAATGTAATTACCAGTTGAGTCCTGAACTCTAACTGTAGGATAGAAATTTTTCAAGTTTATGAAAAATAATGAGCTTCTGATTTAACAGTGATGGAAAAAGAAGCCATGGTAACATCAGCAATACCTGGAGCAGTAGTTTTAATGTTAGTAGCAGCTGCAGCAGCAGGGGTAGCAGTTGTATCATCAATTGTAGCAGAAGGCACAACAGCAATTGAACAGTAGCATCAGCAGAAATAGCAGTAGCAGTAGCAGCAACAGCCTGATAAGGTATAGGAGGAGGAGAAAGAAACTCATATTATGAAGTCTAGTCTTTAACTTTTTTAGAATTTGGACAATTTGTATTGAGTCATTATTTTCCCCCTCAATTCTTAAAAGTCCTGGAAGTCCAAAATTTCCTTTTAAAATGAAAGTGAATTGAAATCTGTTTTTAACAATTTGAGAACGATTTTTTTTATGTCTTTTGAGATAGCTAGAGACACTAACCATCAACACTTGGTTGACTGTTGAAGTTATGGGAAAGTTATTGCTGCACAGATATCAGTGGAGATGCTCCAGCTAAGGTCTTCAACAGTCTTGAAGTCTGGGTTGCATAATTCTTGTACCCTTCAATGAATGAAAAGAATAGGGAAGTATGCTCTTCTAAGCAGGCTTTCCCAATCATGGCTGAGATCTACAAAACCTGGTCCCTATAATACAGATGTGATTCATGTGTGTAAAGGTCCTCTATGTATTTCACATATTTCAAATGGCAAGCAGAAAGGTATGCTGTAGCTGCCCAAAGCAATAGAACTCCAGGGATTATATAGGAATACAGAATTCTTTTGATGCATGTTTATCAAACAGTGAATAATCCCAAGGAGATGTCAGGGGTGAAAGGTGAGCTACTGATTTATTTTTTTAAATACATATTTAAAGTTGTGTTGGAAGGCCTACTCATTAATCACTCATCTCCTGATGAATGTTCCCAAAGAAACCAAGCAAAACACACCTGCTGTGCAGCCTCAATTCCAAAAGCCTCTTCCTACCACTTTGACGTTGGCACAATTTTGAAGGCAACATCAGCACAGCACATGTAGTGGAGGATTAACACTGATAGCCTGGTAGCAGGAGTGTGGCTAGAGGTTTGAAAATTCAGAATATTGAGGAAACTCCAGTGTTTGTTTTTTTCTTTCATTCTTATTTCATATTTAATTTGGGACTGTAGGATTTCATTTATGCATATAATGGAATGGTCCCATTGGAAAGCCACAGATACCCTTGGGTCCTTCTGCCAAGTATGATATATAATGATTGAGACAAGATATTGCTTAGTCATAGTGGAGTAGGGGGCGGAGTTTCAGTAAGTAAGTTATTATAAGATTATACAGGCATTTAAAAATCTATTTTAGAAATTGTAATACTCAGAGTTGATACAAAGGGCTTCAATAAAGGAAGGATATAGCTCATGTGATATTAAAATGATATTTACTACTGATGGGTGTTCTTGATGCTGGGCTGTTTCCCTTAGTTCAGGGCTTCCTGAACTAAGCTACAGCTAGCTCATTGATCTTTTTGCCTCCAGTCTCTGTCCATTCCAGTTTTTCCTTCACACATCTGGTAAAGTGATTTTCCTTAAGAAGAGAGGACTCTAACCATATCAGTTACCAATGTCAAGAGGCTATCAGTTGTCTTTAGGATAAATTATAAACACTTCAGTTTGGTTTTTAAAGATCTTTTCAACCTACCACCACCCTATCTTTCCAAAGATTGGATATTATTTCCCTTCCCTTACTGTACTATCTAACCGAACAGGACTTCTTTTTGATCCTTACATAGTACTCCTCCTCCTATCTCTGAATTTTTGTGTTAACTGACCCTTATATTTTAACCATTTCATCGCATCCCATCCCAACCTAGACCAGCCCAGCCCATTCTTCTATTCTGTTCTGTTCTATTCTAATTTTTATTCTCCCCAAGATATAAATGGTGAATTTGGGATCATAGAATTTGGGTTTCAACCCCAACTCTGCCACTTACTGCTTCTTCAACCTTGACCAAGTAACAACCCATTGGAGTTTAATATTTCTCATCTGTAAAATGAGGGGATTGGATTAAGTGTTTTCTGAGGTCCCTTCCAGTTTTAAATTGATGGCCCTATAACATATCTAGGTGGCTTCTGGAATCCTTTACAGATCCATATCCTGTGACTCATATTTTCTTTATTCCACCAACCCCAGGTCAAATGGAACTTTATCCAAGTTTTAATGGATGGTATTCAGATTTGGAGACAGAGTTTAGGTGAAAGGTGAATAATAAGATTAAGTCAAATTTAGAACAGCTGTACTGCTAGATAAAGGAAAAGTTTGAAATAACCTAACATGAAGATAAAGGGGAATATGTATGTCAATTGCAAACTATACAGGATTCTTGTCTATAAATGGAAACTACTTTGGTAGCAGAAATACTTAGGATTTTCCTAAAATGCATAAGAAGAAAAACCAGCAAAATATGCATAGGTAGATATGCTATGTAATGAGGTGCCTGACTAGAAATAAATAGTCCTTAGGTCATGAAGATGACTTCAAAGTAGGTACCAGATTTTTTTTTGTGCCAAAGATGAGAGGAGAGCAATGAGAGTAACTGTAAATAATATTTAGGGTATTCATAAGAAAATGTGACGATTTTCAATTAGCAGATTGTTTCTATTGCCACAAAGACATATAGGGAGTTGTGATTTTTTTTTGTTCCTTAGACTAGTTTAAGGTCATGAGTATGACGTACTAGTTGTCTAATGATATGGGCATCTTAATGGAGAAGAACTTTTCTTCAGATTAGTAATAAGAGATTGGAGGAAAACTCATGTGAATTAGTAAATGATGCCTGACTGGAGATGTCAAATGATAAGTTGCTTAGGGTTATTTTGGCCCCAACCAATGATACTAGATCTGGAAAATGTAGATAAATCATTCAGAATTGATTACTTCTTAAATGTGAATTTTCATCAAATTCTTCCATCTATTACATTTCTAGTCACTTAAACTTCATTTCACTTGAAGCTGGAGAACATGAAGGAAGAGAATGGAATCATGTTTTTAAGCCATGAATTTCTATTGTTTATCCCAACTTATTGTCTACTTATAAGTTTAAGTGCAAAATGAAATCTAAATTCTATTAGATGATATTTGGGATAAAAGTAAGATGAGTTATTTATTAGGCTTACTCTTTTTCATATTTGAATTTTGCATTAACTATTTAAAATGAGGAGTGACCCATATTAGCCAATAAAACACAGACTATTTTAAACCTGGATAGTACCTTAAAGATCATCTCTTTCAATCTCTTAATTATGCAGATGAGAAATTTTACATTTATATGGTTGAAGTGACTTGCTAAAGATCACATGGCTAATTAACAGTATAGAAAAGCCTTTAGTCTAGATCTATTTATTGGGCAGCTGGGTAGTGAAGTGGATAGAGTACCAGGCCTGCAGTCAGAAAGACCTTAGTTCAAATGTGGCCTCAGACACTAACTCTGTGATCCTGAACAGGTCACTTAACCCTGTTTGCCTCACTTTTCTCTTCTGTAAAATGAGCTGGTGAAGGAAATTGCAAGCCACTCCAGGATCTTTGCCAAGAAAACCCCAAATGGGCTCATGAAGAGTCAAACATAACTGAAACTACTGAACAACAAACTAAATCTGTGTGCCTTAAGTACAATATATTTTGTAGTATACCAGAATAATTGGTGTTAACTTAAACGATAAATAAATGATCTCTGAAAACCCTTTCAAATTTTGATTCTAGGAAATGACATACTGGAAGGAATCAGGGAATTTGAGTATTAGCCCAGGCTCTACCACTCACCGGCCATGGGACTGATCATTTAGTTTTCTCATCTATAACATTATCTTCAAGGACATATCTAATTCTAAAATTAGGAGATTCTGTGATTCTCATACATAAATGGGATATGATTATCATTCAGGTCCAACTGGTACATAACATGAACTGATAATCTGGGTGAAGAAATTAATTCTTGACCAAATAGTGAAAAAGGAAGAGAAATTCACGAGTAGAAATAGCAAAGGGAGTGGCCATCTGTAATATTAATTGAATATGAAGATCTCCCCCCATCCATTAATAGGCCTATGTGACCACATGTGTTCAATCATGGATGTCTTACTGCTTTGAGCTCCAACCCAGCTGTGATACATCCTGAGTCATACAGAGACCATTGAGGAAGGAACCTGCCTAAAAGGAAACTTGCTTAGGGGTGGCCTACTTGTAGGAAGACTTTCACACCTTTTGGTACTAAGCTAATTAGGTACTGGGTTGTGAAGCCTTCTGGCTCTGAGCCTATTAGCCCAAAGTATATTTACATACATACATACATGCATGCATACATATGTGTATATGTGTGTATATGTATGTGTGTGTGTGTGTGTGTGTGTGTGTGTGTATTCAGAGGTGAGATTTTGCTTTGGGTATTCACTCATGAGAAGGGCCTTTTGATTCCCTGGAGGGGACTCTGAGTATCCATTTGTTAAGAGCACCCCAACTACTCAGATGTTTATGCTCCCCCATCTGGTGGTATATTACTTTGTTCAGACAGTTGGAGCCCTGTCTGTTGAATTTTCTATTGATCTGTTAGTAAAGTAAGATTGTTGATCCCTTTAAAAGTTATCTTTCCTTTAGAAAAGCACATCAAAGAACTTGTACTAGTAGGCCATCCTGGATGTGCTAGGGTGCTTGCTATTACACCATCAGGGGAAATGGGGTCTACACCAGACAACCAAAGTGGCCTTCCTTGAGCAAATTGCTTCACCCTTCTGTATCTCAGTTTGCTTATCTTTAAATTGATGGGGATGAACTAGAATGGGCTTCATAAACCCTTTCCATTCTTAGATTCTATGAGTAGTTATTTTAATTATATGCAGTTTTTTTTAAAGGGGGGCACATTTCTAAGTTATATAATGATCATGTAGATAAATAAGTATATTGAAGATGGTGGCATAGTAACCACATATAGTAAATCTTTGATTCCCTTTTAAAAATAAGATGAAATGATAGAAGTATGCAAAGAAATGTTGCAACTTTTAGTAATCTGTGTCAAATATGGATAAAGGATCTCTTAAGGTATTTTTTTATCATGACTGAGTGTGTGTACATATGATATGCTGTAAATGAACTTTGAAATCTGCATTATATTATTGCATAAAAATTCAAATGCTTTACATTGTGGATAAGTCCTATATCCTATTAATTGGAACCATCAGGTGTACTATATAGCAGAGATTAAGTGAGATTTTGGCATTTAGAATGGTGGCAATAATAGGCCTCTGCATCTGACTTTAATTTTTAATAAAAAGTGAATAAGTATGTTGAAGACAATCAGCAATTGGAAAGATTTGTCCAAAGATGGCCAACTCCACTTAAATTATATCTCAAGCTTGATGTTCTAAACAGGGATAGAATTGTTTATTTGGGGAGACTAGTAAATAAAACATTGAAAAATTACTGGGTGCTTAATTTGTTGAAATATTGTTACCATTTTTCCTGAATTCTTTGAAAATTGCATAGTATCTTATATAGTATAATAAATACTTTATTTTCAAGATATGTCTTGTCAGTATATTTTGGTAGATTCTAATCTTTTAAAATCAAGATAAATATGGTAAGATATGCATATGGGTGGATGTATACATAAAGTAGAATTTACCTTCCACACTCTATAGTTAAATTTACACACACACACACACACACACACACACACACACACACACACACACTGAACAAAACAATTTTGGAGAACTTAGTCACCAAAATCAATCTTGTGGGACAAATTAGGTGTTTTGTTTTGTTTTCCAAGATGAAGGAATATGCACTCATTGCATACTTAGATAATTTAATGTGTCTTGACATCTTGATGCAATAACTCTCTCCAATGGAATATTATCATAAGAGATCCTTAATTTCTCATGCTATGTTACTTTTTACCACTATTTTTGTGACATTGAGCAAATGGCCTACCATCTCTGGACCTCATTTTGTTTATTTGTAAAATGAAAGGATTGGAATTGATGGTCTCAAAGATGCCTCCAGCTTTAGCTGCATGATCCTATGATCTTGTAATCAATAGAATAACAGGGGGATGGCCAAATCTGGTTATTAACAACAAAGAAAGTATCTGGTGGCAGATACACTACTTCCCTATGGTTAATATTGTAACTCAAAGATAAGAAAGATTGAATATGTTTTTTGGAGAAAAATAGGTGTTATTAATCTCTTAAGTTTTAGTTGAATCGTTAGAGAGTTTGGCTATATTTATTAATAATCCTAAGAAGTAGAATCATGTCAAAAATCTGATACATTAGGCTAAAATGGATAATTGGTGAATTTGTGCACGAGTGCTTCTCTGTACATATATTTATAAATGTTCATTTTAACAGCTAGGTATATTAAGTGAGGGGCATTTTGGTGGTACAGTAGAAAGAATGCTAGGCCTAGAGCCAAGAAGACTCATATTCCTGAATATTCCATATTCAAATTTGGCCTCAGACACTAAATAATTGTGTGACCCTGGGCAAGTCACTTAACTTGGTTTGCCTTGGTTTCCTCATCTGTAAAAATGAACTGGAGAAATAAATGGCAAACCACTCAAATATCTTTACCCAGAAAATTCCAAATGTTGTTAGAAAGAGGCATGATTGAAAACAAATGAACAATAACAATATTAAGTTTCTTTATTGTATTTGGTATTTATATGCTTATCTTAGTTAATTTGTGAATTATTGATTAATATACTGATGATAGAGTGGTGTCATAATACTTTAAATGCAATTTCTCCATAACATATTGACTGCTTGGGACTAGGTCTTATGACTTTATGTTTATTGACCACTTTTCATTTCCCTAAATGAGAGAAAGCATGTCTAAAGACCATTAAAATACACTATTATTTTTAAATAAAATCATAGCATACTGAAAGTTAAAAATCTTCAAATAGTTAAGACATTTTTTTTTTTTTTTGAAGCCGAAATTGTAAAGTTTATTGTTACGCTGTAGAGAACAGCGGGCTAGATTCTTATGGAACCTGCAAACTCGCAGAGGCCACAGGCATAGTTTTAAGGGGTCAGTTATGCTAACTAGGTGAGTAAGGGTGGGATCAGGGAGGAGTTAAGGAGTGGTCAGTGCTCAAAGGACCATACACTTTTAATATCAACTGCGCAGGTGTATTGCCCATGATTCACTGGGAAATAGCTCAAGCGGGCCTAGCTGGAGGTGTGGTTCTAGGCCTGACACGTCACTAAAGAGTGCCCAGTCTGCCACCCACCAAGGTCATCAGAGACAGTGTGGGTATATAATTGACTAAGGAGTTACCCTATAGATAAGGTATTGAAGAATTCATGGTGGGGCTGGCCACTCTAACTAAGGGAGATAACATTTACATAGCTTATTGTTTCAAGCAGGGATAAACAGGTCATGAGATGTTGCTGGGCAGAGTGCTGGAAGGGGGAAGGGGCAGAGTCAATGCTCTGAGGCTGGGGGGGTGGAAATGTGATCTTACAGACTGCTTTTACAAATTGATTTTACAGACATAGATCCCAAAGTACCCCATTTACAAACTGATGTTACAGATTGATACTACAGACATATATACATCACAAGGACCCCATCATTCCCCCCTTAAACAGATGGCACCCAAAATCATTTGGGGACAAGGGGCGATGGTCTCAGCTTCCCGAACTGCTTCTCACTGGGAAGGGGCGTAGAGCTGTCCCTGCCTCACAGGGTTCCATCATTCAAGGGGTGGGGTCCATGGCCAATGTCCAGAATCTGGCTGATGCTAGATCCAAGGGGTGATGAGTAGCAGCTTCGGGCAACCGTTGGTACTCAGTCTGAGCAGTCATCTGCAGATGGAAAGCACTGAGCCTAGAAGAGATAAACCTAGCAAGGAGGTTAAGCAGGCAAGAGCCAAAAATAAGTAAGAGAAAATTGACCAGAAATGGGGTGAGGATGGGCTAGCATAAGCCATTACTCAGACTATTTCACTTTCCTTCATATTTCTACATACTACATATTCTTTTACCAACATAACTGTACTGCCTTTAACAAAGGAGATTCCTAACTAGGTTACTTAAGCTGAAATTACAGTGATGTAGGCTGAAACTCCAACGATTGGTCAGTGTACACTTGAATTTCCCACTGGCGGGGAAACCCTAGGCTGGGTCTCCCACCCACAGATTAATCAAGGGTAAGCAAGGGGTGGGGGTTCTGCCTGTTTACAGATTAAGCAAGGTGGAGTTCTCTGTTTTACAAATCAATTAAGGGAAGGTTGTTTTACATATCAAGGAAAGGGTGAGTGGATTTGTGTCTGACATTCAGGAAGGGCAAAGTGACAAATCAAAGAGGGAAGGGTAGAGTGGAGCTGGGGAATGATGGGGATTGTGGGGGGCCGAGCAAGGAGGTAAAAAGGGAATCAGGGAGAGGATCAGATAGTCTTAGCTTTAGGGGGTGCTCGTGGACTTCTGTTTTCCATTCTGAGGTGACAGCAGGCTTCACTCTGGTGTAATGTTGTCATGTGGGAATAGAGTCCACTTTGACAGCAGTAGGTGTAGTGGGGATCATGACGTGTGGTCCCTTCCACCTCTGCTCCAGACCATGAATTTCTTTTTACCAGCACAGAATCCCCAGGTTGAAACAGGTAAGCTGAGGCAGAACTCGGGATCGGGATCAGGAGAGCTGAGGGAAGGTTTTTGTTTTTTTTTAATCACCTGCAGACCCTGAAGGAACTTGATAAGGGAAGAGTTAGTGATTTCAGCTTTTAGGTCTTCCCAGATTAGAGGAAGAATGGGTGGTAATCTTCCATATGTTAGGGAATGGTCTGGACTTTCTCAGCCTTGAGTTCTGAGCTCTGAGAAAATTTCAGATGCTGGCTGCTCAAGGAAGTCAAAACTGAGAATCCAAGGACCTGATCATCTCCCCCTTAAACAGTTGGGACCCAAAATCATTTGGGTAGATCTATGTTTCATAGGAAGCTGGGTACACAGATTATATATACAGTATATAACAGTGAATACAGATTCACTCAGGAAGAAAGATATAATTCAGAAATTGAATCCTTAACATACATTCAGTTACAAATGTTAACTTTTGCTTAGAGCATGAAACAACTACAAATTCGGATCAAAATAGCCAGATCTCTTCTGTTTTCACAACTCATTACATTAGTTTAGCAATAAATTTATCTTGCAAATGAAAGTTTTAATAGGCCTCTTAAAATTACACTAGAGATTTGAAAATTCCTTCTGAAAGTATTTTCCCTTCTTTTAAAACAGTTTCAAGGTTTATAATTGATCACTAAACTTTTATGAAGAAAGTTAGTTGAAAACTTTTTAAATGATCTTAAGCAATTTGCATGCTTTCTGCACATGTTCCAATTCCAAATGAAAAATAATATTAGATTTTCCAGTGAGCTTACACAAAAAAACCCATATCTGCTACTACTTGCTCTGATCATGGAAACTTGCTATAGAAGGAAAAAAGCAGGGACATGTGACACCCCAAATATGACAGGATAAAACATCCTTGACTCTGTTTAAATTCAGGTAAAGTCACAGATATCCAACCATGCAGTATCTGTTCCATCTTATAGCTAGACTCAGGAATAGGTGGGAAACATTCCTTTTCAAAGGAATTCCATGGGTAAACTGAGCCAGGAGGGATCCCATCCCAGACAGAGGCTAAGATTGTCCCTTCAGCCTTTACCAAATGTAGACTTCCACCTATCAGCAGTACAGGATCACATTCCCTCTGAGTAGCTTGTGGAATTTTCTCCGAGATACTGATTTAATGCAGACAACTATACCCAAATTCAAACTCAAAATAAAATTTAGTTATGGTCCCAAGTGCCTTTTACCTCAAACAACAAGCTTCGCCAATCACAGCTTAGAGCTAGTTAGTTATTTTTATTTTCATGGAGCTGCACTAAGAAATGATGATTCATCAGGTCTCACAAATGTAAAGAATTCCATTTACCATCTTTCCTTCTGAAATCTAAAAGCCAATTGATAGAAATCCTTCTAATCTTTGCAACTTCTTAGCAAGTTAGGTTCATTTAAAACTACACTTAAATAAATTCCTTTCACAGGCTGAATGACCTTGCCTAATAGAGATAGTTTCTAGGGGATTTGGAAGTTTTACAACATAAGGAAAATTTATATGAATTCTAAGGAGGAGAGACTGGGGGAAGGGCTAATAATGATGCCCCAGCTTAACCAATTCTCATACAAGCAGGAGGGCTGTTCAGAATGGGCAGAACTAGTCAGAATAAAGTTTTCATCCAATCTCCTCCTTTCCACATACAGTAATCAATTGACAATTTTAGGTTTTAACATTAAAACAGTAGCCAAAATAACTTAGTTAACAATCTTACAAGTTTTAAACAGTCTTAACTGAAACTTCCTTTTAAACAAAGACAGACTTGGAAGCTTATGATTTCCCAAAATACAATACTCCGAGACTTTAAGAAAAGCTGCTTCTTATACAGCATAGATAATACAACTTTTTACCAGTAACAATACCATAAACAATTATCATGTTCTTAAATTTGAACTTTGAAATAAAAACAAATGAATTACCAATCTGGTGACCTTAAAAATCAAGTTTTTGAAGTTACACAGAACTAAAATTTTCTTGTTGCCACACACCTGATCAACTTATCACTAAAAATTAATTACATTCTGGAATCTCACATAGATGGTGAATGTGGTGATCCATAAACCTTCAGATTAACATAAATACATCCTTAGATGAAGCAGGCTTGAAAACCACATCCCTATATTTTCCTTTCCTTTTTTTCCCCAAGTTTCTCATTTGCTCAATAAGAATTCTACAAAATGCCTTTCCAATTCACTGTGCACAATTATTCATTTCATCATTAGTAAGGTGGAAACTATAACTTTAAGTCATTGCATATTTCCAGAATAGCCAAAGTTAAATGGACAATCAGCTATCACAGTAAATATCAGCAATTATTACTACTACCTGTTTGTATCCCAAATATAACAGCTTTAAATTGTCAGGTCTTATAACATAAAAAAATCCAATTCACATGAAATAAACATAAGACAGGATTAGCAGAACTGATAAAGTACCATAGCTGGTTTTACAAAACTTTTCTCCATCTTTTAGTTTCAACAAAATTCAGATTGAAAATTGCTTTATCTAACAACATTTCTGGCTCACAATGGTCACTCAAACTTTTACAGTATAAGAGGATTTTACAATTTAGAGATACCATAATAACACAATGACATTATGACATTAATCGCATTTCCAATTCATCACATACAAAAATTACTGGTAGAAAAATTGGGCTTACCAAGTACAGAGGCTTTTCTTCTCTCCCCACAACTGCAGAGCCTGGTTGAGGACCCAGGCGTTTCAAAGGAGAGAGGGCCATCCTCATGCCTGGAGGTGTAGGCTTTGGGGTACCCAGGGGTGTTGCCAGGCCCCTCAATATAGTTGCAGCTCCCCCTTCTTTTTCAAGTGGGGGAGCTTAACTCAAATTCCCTATTCTTTAGCACGCTCTATTTTTCTTCTAGAATGAAAGACTTTAATAAATTTTTGTAAAATGTTTTCAGCCGATTTAACTTTTACTCCAATAAACTTTAATTTATGTGTCCACTCCTTATAAAACCTTGGAAAGTGATATCTTTGACCTCTCCAGCAAGTGATATTGGGGGGGGGGCGCCTTCCCCCTTTCTCACTACTAGAGAACCCAAAAGAAAATTCACTTTTTCTTATCAAATCTTAGAAAATATTCCAATTTGCCTCAATGAAAATGAATTCTGACTTATCTTTAGCATCAAATTAGGAGTGACACTTTTTTTACTTCTCACATGAATTCAATTGACTTATAGTTTTATTCTAATACACAAATTTTTCCTCTTTTAGGTAGAGGCAGGAAATAGTTAAATTTTCCTCTGCCTGCCTCTTTGATTTGAGGGGAGAAGATTCCCTCATTATTTCTTATCGCCTTCTCCTCACTCCACTTGGCCAGAGTGGAATGAAGAGGAGGAGATTTTCAAACTTTTAAAGATTCTAAAACTTCTGTTCACACTTCTCAATACCAAATACCATCCCTATCTTAACTTCCTACCCATGTTTCTTCCTTTGCTACATGCTTAAACTTTCTTGCTTTATAAACCTAAACAAGACAATATTTACCTCTCTTTTCTCTTCTTATCCAGCCTGCATTCAGCATCAGTGAAGGGAGGAGGGAGAGAGAGCTAAGAGCCTTCCAAAGGAAGGTCTGGCAGTCCAGCTGCAGTTTAAACCTTCCATGATGTTAGATTACACACTCACTCATTCACACAGACACACAAAAACACAGAACAGAGAGAGAAACTGACAGGAACGTTCCAAAAGCTCACAGAGGATTGTTAGAAATCCCCAGGTACAAATCATATTTGATTGGCTTCCAGATACATGCTAATGGAGGCTAGGTACAAATCATATTTGCTTGGCTTCCAGATAGGTGCTAATGGAGGCCAGGTAAGACTTGCTTTAAGATAACCTAGGCTCAGATCCCCGAACGTAGGGGGAAACACTGGCCCATCCTTCCTTCTTGGGGTTGTGAAGACCGAGTTTTTTCCAACTGCTCAAGAGACATCCCAGGGGGGGAGTCTCGGGGTATGGAGGGAGACTGACCAATCCTTTTTCCTGGCCTGACACCAAAATCCCTGTACCTAAAGCGTCCCGGAGACAAGAGCATCCTCAGTCCCGAATGGGGAGCGAACCCAGGGTCTAACAGACCCACACCGGCCTAGCCAAGACCGGAGCGTCCCCACAAGCCTTCTTAGGGCTTGTGGAGGTGAAACCAACTACAGGGAGAGGGGGAGTTGAAAGGAGCTTACCTGTGGACTCCAAATAAAAGCTTGAGACCTCAGACTTTGTCTCTTCGTGGTCGCCATCTGAAGAGGGAAGGGTGATAAGGAGGGGGGGAGGGTAAGTGGTTCTGCCAGGGAAACCTCTCCTGGCATCCAGTCTGGAAGGAATTCACCAGGCTCAAGCAAACTTTGAAGCCGAAACTGTAAAGTTTATTGTTACGCTGTAGAGAACAGCGGGCTAGATTCTTATGGAACCTGCTAGTTAAGACATTTTTGATGCCATTGTACTAGGTGGTTTTCTGTAGCATTTGAGCTGGGATCATTTAAGGTTTACTCTTCAGAAATACATGAATTTCTTCCATTACATTTATTCCTACTGTGTAGGGTTTAATCTGTATTTCAGAGTGAGAAAGAACTCATTAGAAACTCAGTCCCATTCATCTTCTCCAGTTACATTACCTCTTGATTGTTCAGATTGAACAATCTTGCTTTTTGTACCTTCTCTTCTCAGTCTTCACCAGGCTACTCACAGCGCAGTAAATCACCTCATCAAGAGATCGAAATAGAGACCATCCATAGTCAAAGAGACCTTCTTTAGCACATAAATCCCCCTCATGGTTAATAAAATCCTTTCCCCACTTGAGTTTGCAACTGCCAACATTAGAAGCAAATTGATCTATCAAGCATTCTTCAGTTTATCTGCCTAAGAAAATGGCTTCCATCTCCAATTGTATCATGGTGTATTTTATCATTAGAACAATCAATTATGATGACCTAATTTAATCGTTCAGGCATTGTTTTGAAAAATAATTAAAAGTAAACAGAAATGATGTTTTAGTTATTTGATTTGATTTTGAGAAGAGGGGGAAAAGTGTTCAAATTTACCTACTTTCCATGGCAAATTTATCTTGTATACTTCTCCCTTGGTGTTAGCAACTGTAACAATGATGACAATAATTTGCAGTACAGAAGTTAGCAGTAATTGGCACTCACTGAGTTAGCTTTCTGAAGAAAGATGGACTAATTTCTTGACCAAGAAGGAAGAAATGTGAGGGTAGAGATTTATATTTGACTTTTCATCTTCTTACATGATTAGTTTTTATCTTTTGACTAGGACACTTAGTTTAGTGAATTAAAGTGATATTTCTGCAATTGTGTTTCTCAAAACTCTGAGATTGTAGAAAGTCAGCTGAGAAGTTCTGTGAAGAAAAAATTCTGGATGGTAGAAAAGTATAAATAACAAAGCCATTTAATTTGTCATCTTTTTTTGATATCAACCTACTGTATCTGATTGGGGACAGGTGCATGGCAGTGGTAGGTGCTGTAATAGCTGGAATATAGGGAACTCACTGCCTCTTCATGGTTAGCAGTTTTCAGATGATTTATGGGCACTTAGAAAAAAGAAATGATGATCAGTCATTGATTGGGCATATGTTCGATAAAACATGTTATACAAAATTATCTCAATTTCCTTATTTGATAAGGTTACTATTTTAGGAATTGAGGAGTGACTATAGACATTTTTTTTTATTTCTGAGAATATTTAGCCAAGTCTCTCATCATATCCTGTGTAAAAGAGGGAGAATTATGGGCTTCACAATATCACAGATAGGCAGATTTTTTTGCTGATTAAACAACTACCACCATATGTTGGTTAATGGATCAATGTCATCTTGGTTGTTGTATGTGATGTAGAGCTCTTTATCCAAATATGTCTTTTTAAAAAATCAATGACGTGGAAGAAGACACAGAAAATTTGTTAATTAAATTTGTGAGTCACCCAAAGCTAGAAGGGGTAACTAATGTACTGGATAACAGAATCAGGATTCAGAAGAGACCTATACAGACCGGATTTAAGGATTGAAACTAAGAATTATTGAAAAAGGATAATCATGAAGAACTGCACTTAAGTTAAAAAAATCAATTGAACAAATAAAGGATAGATGAGAAATGATTTAATAAAATTTTATATGGAAAACAAAGAAGACGTTAAGGGTTTAAATGGGCTGCAAGCACATTATGAGCAAATTGTGTGACAAGTTGCACCAAAAGCTAAAATTAGGAATAGAGACCTGTGATTTCATTAGTATAGGCAACTGCCACATGAGGAACTCCCTCTCCCAATATAATTCAGAGCCTTCTATGAAACTTCTACTCTTAAAGAGTTAAATGACTTTCCCACCGTCACTTAGCCACATGGGTCAGATGGAGGACTTGAAGTCTGGTCTTCTAGATTTCAATTCTAAGTCTCCATCTACCCTACTATGCTACCTCTTGTAATATACTATTGAATTGTTTTACCATAAGTATAGTGTTCATAAGAAAAAAAGTAACTGTCCTTATGGTCATACCATGTATCCATAGTAGTATGTTTTGTTTACCACAATTAAGTAGGAATATCAGTGAACTACTGCACATTCAAAGGAGGATGGCAAGAATGGTGAAACATCTAAAACAAAGTCACATGAGGAATGAATGTAGATATTTTAAATGTGAGCCCTGGGGAAAAAAAGGAAGACTATTGGGGATAGAGTAAATTGGTTGGGAGGGGAGTGCAGGGAAGATAAGGATCAACGTCATTATTGCTATCATCAAATATTTCAAGGTTTTAATGATTAGAGTACCAAAATAGATTTATGGATAGTAGACACATAGATGGTAGATATAAAAATAGACTATTTATTAGCAGTTAGAATAATGGGTTGCCTTTTGAGGAGCTCCTTATCTGCAGAAATTTTGAAGAATAATAGTATAAATCTCTGTGTGTGTAGGTATATTTGTACACATGTAAGTATGTATAATTGTGGTTGAGGGAGAATGAGTGACTTAATCATGCAACTAGTGTATATACATATATAAATAATGCTGCCTTTGAACATTTACAATGGAAGAACTAAGTAATCTATTGTCATTCAGTTATTTCAGTTGTGTCTAACTCTTTGCAATCCCATTTGGGTTTTTTTTTAAGCAAAGAAACTGGAGTGGTTTTGCTCTTTCCTTCTCCAGATGAGGAAACTGAGGCAAACAGGGTTAAGTAACTTGCCCAAGGTCACACAGCTAGGAAGTGTATGAAGTCAAGGTTGAATTCAGGAAGATGATTCTTCCTGACTCCAGGCCCCGCACTTGATCCACAGTGTCATTGATCTGTCTAATTAATATGTAGTAATCTTTAATTAGAGGACAGAGACCTGGCTTTGACTTCAAGGAAGGTTGGGCTCTAGTGATACCACTGATACATACTGATCATGAGAATCCGGAAAGTCACCTCTCTCAGTGCTGTAGGCAGGGATCAACAGGACTCTTGCCTATCTGTATTAGTACAGGGAGTTTCCTCAAAGGGGAACTCCCCTACACCAGTGAAATCACAAGTGCAGAAAGAAAAATACCTGCAAAAGTCTATTGTCCCATACTACAGAATTCCCTACTATCAAAGTGGCTATAAATATTTCCCAGATGTGTTACCTCCTCATTCTGATAGTCCTATCAGTATTTATTAAGTGACAATTCATGCCAGGTTATCTTCTCGTTCAGTGCTGAGTCACATTACTCTTTATAAATTCTCAAACCTTTCAGGTGCTTTTCTGTCATTCATGCATAAGGGAATACTATTATGTCTTGCAGGTGTTCTCAGTAGGTCTTATCTTCTCTGATATAACTGATTTGAATCACACTTTCTGAAATTCTTGCTGAAGGTAGATGCCAATTTAAATCCATATCAATCAGCCTCCATTGTGCACAGGTAAAAAAAAAATTAGGTGTTGTGGTCTTTACTTTTAAAAAGAAGTAACTTTAAATTCCAAGATAAACAACACTTTCAAGAGATTATAGAAATTTTGAGTGTATCTAATAATTAAATATTTATCATCATGGAAAAAGTATAGCTTCTTTACTTGTGGTTCAGCAAAAAAAAAAAAAAAAGAAATGTATTTGAAGTAAAAAATCTTTGTTCAAATCCTGCCTCTATTATTTATTGCCTACATGATGTTGGCCAATTTGTTTAATGTCTCTGGGACTCAGGTATCATTGTATGTAAAATTAGGTGGCTATACTAGATGGCCTCTAATGTCCCTTCTAGTTGTCAATTTGGGATCCAATGACATACATAAAGATTTTAGCATTTGGAAAAAAAAGATCATTAATCAAAACTGAAGACTGAAAATAAAATCTAAAAGCATATCACTTTCCATTTGTACTTCCTTTTTATTATCTCCAATTTCACTTATGGTTTCTACTTTTGTGAACAGTGCCTTCTAATAATAAAGTGGGTCACAGTCATTAGATTATTCAATGGAAAACATGATCATAGAAAAGTAATTTTCAAAACATTGAGCACACAAAGTTTCAAAGAAGTATGTGTGACTGTAAGGAAATAATCATGTATAGTTCAAAAGGTGTCTGGTGCTTTGAATGTTTTGCCTTTCTAATCTGCATAAGTGATCTAGACATAGAGACCAGCTGCAAATGCATTTAATTCAATGATACAAAAAGATGAGGACTATAATAAGCACAGAGTGAATTAGTGGTTAGGATCCTCTTAGTAATGAAATTACATTGCGTACATGAATAAATCAGAGACTAAACAAATGGACGGAGGATGAATCAAAGTTAAGAACAGTGTTGAATAGAACCCTTCACAAATTTCAAAATATCATTCTAAGGGCAGAAATACATTGAAATGATATCAAATATTTGATTGCAAAACTGAAACTCATTGTCAGAAAAGTGATGCCAAATTAGTTATCCTTGTCTACTCAGTTCCAACAGAGTACATTGACACTTGAGTAAAAAAAAATTAAACATTTTTCTAAGGCAATTTCATTAACAGACATTGCTTTTGTATCTTTATGGAAAAGTGAACTATCTGGAAAACAGGTTGTGGCTAGACATTAAATTTAATTTGCTACTTTTGAATGTTTATAAATTCTCTTTTTTCTTATATTTTCTGCAATAAGTGTTAAAAACTAGAATGCAGTGTTGATTGACAAGGCATATATGCACACAATATTCATATGAATATGTATGTGTGTATTTATATATACACACATACATATATACATGTATATATATATACACACACATGACGTTCAGAACTAGAAAGGATGATAAAAATTATCTATTCCAATCTGTTCATTCCCTCCACTGTACCACTTTACCAATTTAGAAAATAATCAACTTTTAAATATATTTTTTATTTTGTTTATATTTGTCTCATCTATTGAGCCTATATTGATAAATTATTTTTCTGCCTCAAGAAATTCCACCCTTCTTCAACTGCTTTTCAGTTTCAAAGTCTAGGTAGCTAAGTGGTACAGTGGATAGAGTACCTGGCCTGGAGTCAGGAAGACTTATCTTCTTGAGTTCAAATGTGGCCTCAGAGATTTATAGCTATATAAACCTGGGCAAGTCACTTAACTCTCTTTGGCTCAGTTTCCTCATCTGTAAAATGAGCTTGAGAAAGAAATGACAAACCACTCTGATTTTTTTGCTAAGAAAACTGAAAATGGAGTTATAAGTTGGATACAACTAGAAATGACTAAATAAATTAGAAAGTCTATTTGATGTTTACAGAGGTAGCATTTTCAGAGAAAATTAGAAACACTGAATTGAATCATGGGATACTGGTAAATCAAAAGTTTTTATATCATTTTATGGCTTCAGAAAATGGCAGGTGGGCTACTCTGATGATTATATGTACTCTGGCCTATTCACAAATCAGTCATTAAAATTATTAAATTAAAAACTTAGATAAAATCCAAGAAAGGATATGCTTAGAGCTACTTAATTAAAGAAAACCCAATTCAGCTCCTGGGGCTGTAAGATCTTGAAATTGATTCTTTCTCTATTCTTTATAATTAATTGAATTTAGAATAGAGTTTCATTTGTACTGCTTTTCAAATGTTCTATTTTTAGCTATTTTAAGGGTTCTTAATTGGAGCTCCATGTATGACTAGATTTCATGGCTTCTGTGAACTTGGATGGGAAAAAATTTTCATTTTCATTGACTTCTAAGCAAAATGTAGCTTTTTCTTCATTTATATAGTGTATCTATATCATCCTATATAAAAAATAAAATGTTGATATATGGTACTACACAAAGGTTCTGAAAATGGTCAACTTGAGTTTGCTCAGATATCAAGAGTCATTAAAGAATTTGCAATGTCTTGCAGTACACAGTGAACTGGACATGGAGTCAGGAGATAATAAGTTCATTACCAACTTTACTAGGCTCCATGAGCCTTAAGTTCCTCAGCTGAAAATGGGTGCAATAATGCCTGGATTAGTTATCTATTTCTCTGGGTAGATGCTTCATATGAGATGATGAATATAAAATACTTTGTAATTCTTAAATTTCTATGTAATGGGGCGGCTAGGTGGCGCAGTGAATAGAGCGCCAGCCCTGGAATCAGAAGGACCTGAGTTCGGAGCCGGCCTCTGACACCTAATCCGCACAAACAAAAAAAAACCTAGCCCTGTAACCTTGGGCAAGTTACTTAACCCCAATTGCCCTAAAGGGGCGGCTAGGTGGCGCAGTGAGTAAGAGCGCCGGCCTCGGAGTTTGGATGACCCGAGATCAGATCCGGCCTCAGAAAATGAGCACCCACGCATAAATCAAATGACTAGCCGTGTAACCTTGAGCAAGTTACTTAACCCCAATTGCTTTAAAAAAAAAAAAATTTCTATGTAACTACCAGTTTTTATGACCATTCACAACTAGCATATTCTGAAAGTAGGTTATACCTTACTATATACATTGAGGCTACACAATTATTTATTCTGATCTATGTAAAGGTGAAGGCATTGGCCAACCACTTCACTTTTTCTTGCTTCCTAGTAGGGGAAAAAGTGCAACGTTCCATTGGTATTTTTTTCTTCAGTCAATATGTCAATGTCATGTTACTCATTCAAACTATATTTGGCCAAAGACCAAGCAGTGAACAGTCTTTATAATTTCTCATTTAAATGACTAAAGTAAGAGAATTACTCTTTTAGAATGTGAATCTATTTGCATAACATCTTTCTCCTCTGGAATTTTTTTTATTAATTTAAGTATTTGTATTATGCAAACACTGTAAATGAGATTTCATTTACATTGAGTCAATTCAAATTCTAACTTCCAGTAAGAATACAAATGGGTTTACTTAATCCTTATTAACCATTTCAATTGATAAATTAAAAGCAGATGTCCTTCCCCTTCTATTTTAGTGGGAAATTCAAGGCCATCCATCCTGAGTTCCTTCCTCCACAATGCAAAAATACTCTTCAATCTTTACCTCTCCTCTTCTCCCTTACTTAGGTGTCTGAGGAAGAAATAATTCTCCTTGCCAAAGTCATTCTCTCTATTTGTGCCCTTAATCCTACTCCTTCCTGTCTTCTATGGGAAGTTTTCCAACAAATTATCTCACCTTCCCCCCTCCCCACCCCAACATCCTAGCTTCTTCCCCAAGGCTTAAAAATATGCTTAGATATCTTCTAGCCTGTTTAAAAAATAAGTAGGGGGAGCAAACAAAACACATACCTAAGTCTACGTGACCATCAATCTATGGTACTATCTCTTCTCTTTTACTTCTAATCTTCATAGAATTGTTTCTACTTTATTGCTTCCATTTCCTTACCACCCACCCACTTCATAATTCATTACAATCTAATTTCTGACAGGAGAATTAATTCATTGAAATTATTCTCTTTAAGTGACCAGTGATCTCCCAACTGTTCAGGTTGTTGAACTTTCCTCATCCCTCAGCCTTCCTGACCTCTTTGTAGCTTTTGGCACTGTTGATCCTCCCTTATTCCTGGATATTTTCTTTCTTTGACTTTTATGATATACTCTCTTCCATTTTTCCTCCTACCTATCTGACTGCTTCTACTCAGTTTCCTTCCTAAACTATGATCGATCTTCCCCCACTTAGCTTGGATGTCCCCCAAGGCTCTTTCCTTCTCTTCTCCACATATGCCTTCTCAACTAGTGATCTTATCAGCTCCCATGATCTCAATATTATCTCTATATAGATATTTACCAAATTTATATATCCAGCTCTAATTTTTCTTTTGAATTCCAGTTCTGCTTTATCTGTGAGACACCTCTTACATATTTTGCATGCATCACAAACACAAGACCAAAGTGGAACATATGATTCTCCCCCTCTTCGCCAAATTCCCTTTTTTCTCTTCTAGTCACTGTTTTGCAATGAGTCATCTTCAACTATTCCCTGACCCTTACTATCCATGTTCAACTTATTTCCAATGCTTGTTGCTTCTATCTCTATAGTATGTCTAATATCCACCCCCCTTCTCTTTACACAGATGGCCACCACACTAGTTAAGACCTTAAATATTTATATACTGGTCTATTTCAATAATGATCTAATTGGCCTCCATGTTTCTAACCTTTCCTCTCTTCAATCATTCTTCTACACATCTGCCAAAATTATTTTCATCACACATATGTGACTTCCCTGCTTAAAATCCTTCAGTGCCTTTCCATTGACCTAAAGAGAAAGTACATGCTTCTTTCTGATTTTAATACCCTCTAAAATCTGGCTCATATCTACTCTTCTAGAATTATTTTGTTTCGCTACCCTTACAAATTCTTCATTCTAGTTAATTTACATTATTAGTTTTTTTCCCTTAAATTTAACACACAATCACCTTCTTCAATAAATTTTCTCATGCATCCATGTGAGTGGCACACACACACACACACACACACACATACACACACACATTCCTAGAAACTTCTCCTTGTTCATTTGGAACTCTCATAATAATGATTTTCCTTCAAGGTTCTATCCAGGTATCTGATTCTCTGTGAAGTCCTCCTTGATTTCCCCACCCAGACTATTGCTAGTTTTCCATCCCTCCTCTGATGTATCCCCTTCCCTAGAAGTATAAGTTGTTTGTATGTGTGTGTGCACACAAATGTATTGTGTATGGTTGTTCTTTGTTTACATTTTGTCTTTCCTTCCAAAAACTTAGGTTGGTGCCTTATGCACCGTAATTAATATATTTTTATTATATTGAGTTGAAATAATTAAAATAATCCAGATAACCCATTGAAATAGCTATATTCTGACTTGTCAAACTGTGAGGCTATTTGTGTATAATGGATTTAGAAAACTTGGACTTCATCTCCTTTCATGTTGGAATTATTCCAATACTATAAACATAATCTTTACTTTTCAATAAATCAGGATTCCCCATGCAATCAAGCTCAAAATTCAGGAAATGTTAAGGAACTATTAAAGAATTTAGAGAAACTTCTAATGTGTCACTGTGATCTTTTAATTTCCTATATCAAGAATATATATATCAAGAACTATATCAAGACCTACTATATCAAGAACTACTCATTAAACTAAACTTCATTGACTCTGTGTGGGGTACAGAGACCCTACCCCAAATTGACAACTTGGAAATATCTCAAGATGAAAGCAGGAAGTTTTATTGAATCTCGCGAGAAGCAGGTGGTTCCAGGTGGCTGCTGTACAGAGGCCAAAGCTGGGTTATATAGCCAAAAACCGAGTGAAAACTGCGCAAAAACCGCAACCCTCCCCTTCCTCATGTAATCTTTTAAATTGATTGGCTGTTCTGTTAACATTCCCTTATTTGGCAGGTAGGGTGACAAGGGGATTTCAAGAGTTTCATTTTTCCCCCAAGGTCACCTGACTGAGGCCTAAAGGCTTCTAGTACTTTAGCAAATAGTCTACTTGAGAAACCACATTTTGTTCCACACAATTCTAACTACTGGTTCCAGCTTAAGTCAATTTTCACTCTTCTCCCTTGGTAGAACACATTCACATACCTTTAAACTTAGAGATGAACATCTCAGTTGTTATTACCTTGTTCAAATATGGTCTTCCCCTCATAATTAATTAAACAAATCATTTATAGAAATTGTAAATTACTTCTCCCATTGCAGTTTGCAGTACTAGATAATCCGTAACTAATATGTTATCTCTACAAGAACTGCACAAAGTAAAGAGATATGTAGAAAACACAGAGTGTACCTAAGAATTGAGAAGTAAAACCTATGAGGAAAGGCTATAGCACTTCAGCTATTTTTCCTAGAAATAGAAATTCTAGTGTGACAGTCAGCCTTATAGCATTTATTAAAAGACTACTATGTGCCAGGCACTATACTAAGTGCTAGATGAACTTGAATGAAAATCAAACTCGTTACAACACAAGAAATAACCTCTATTTTTTGAGCTCTGTAATCAGAGGCCCTCCCTTTTCAAAGTGACAGCACATGTGCATCTTTTCTATTTTGAAATGCTTACATTTGAATGAATTGAAAGAGGACATAAATTTTGAGAACTGGAACATAAATTAGGAAAATTTTCTATATAAGCCAATTTCAATGCTATTGTCCATTCTGTAATTTGGAAATGTTGCCTCGTCTCTGATGCTATTAAAAGTTGAAAGAATTCATGTCTACAAGCATTACTTATATATGCTGTAAATATCATCTGGTGCGAATCTCAACATCTGGAAATCTTAATTAGATTTTTAAAATAATGTGAAACTCAAACCAATCCTTTTCTCTTATTTTGAAAACATGGAAAGGGGAAGGGTGTGCTTTCTAAAAAAATTATTTTTCAGTTGCCTGACAAAGTAAAAACAGGATATTTATCCACTGGGTTATTTATAATTTGGTGCTTATTCTTCTTGGTGTCAAAGAATGGCACTTATGAAAAACATATATGAACTTACTCCGAGCAATTTCCAAACATAAGTGTAGATATCCCAGTTCAATGAATTTAAAATACAGTTGCATCTAAAAATGCTCTCTTTTAAGAATAAGGCTAATAAAAATCAGGCCTATTTGTGAACATCAATATATACAACTTAATTTCAGACAACCACTTAGGACAATACAAAATCCTTGGAAATGGTGAAGTATTTTGAAAAAAACAGAGATTTAGATCAATAAAAAAACCTACTCATGACTAGCACTAAGCAGAATAAAGAAAATATCAATACTTAAAAAGAATTCAGTCTTTGCTTTGGTGATTTAAGAAAATAGATAATGGAACACCTTCCCCAAACCCCCCGAAAAAAACCAACCCCAAAACAAAACAACACAACAAAGCAAACAAACCCAAACCTAATTTAAACTTTACTGAGGTCTATTTATCTGCTTTACTTTACTTGTGTTTTTGATGTCTTATATGGTTCTTCACTTTAATTAACAATTACAAATCAGATTTCCTGAATATGGAAAACAGGTATAAGATAAAGCATCAATTCTCTGAGTTGGAAAAAACTACAGAATCCATCTAATTCAGTCTACAGAATACCAAAGAAGTCATAAATGGGGATTTACTTAAACACCTCTACTAAAGGGGAATTCATTACCATGCAATTCCACTTTTGCAAAGTTCTAATCACAAATCAATTCCTAATTATGACTATTTTTGCCCTTTGTCTTCATTTTTTGTCCTACTTTATGGTATATTCATAGTAGTGGGACCTCTGGATCAAATGGTATGAGCTTTTTGATTTTTTATTTAATTCAAAATTGCTTTTCAGAATGGTCAGGCTAATTCATAGCTCTATTACATTGTGTTCATAGTATGCTTATATTTCCAAATTCTGTCCTACATCAATTATTTTCTCCTTTTGTCATTACTGTTTATTTGTTCACCTGAGTTTTGATTAGTACTTCTCTTGTTACTAGTAACTTGGAACAATATTCCATATGGTTAGTAATCATTTATAATCCTTCCTGTGAGAATGATTTGTTCATATTCTTTGACCACTTAACTGTGACTGTTATGCTTTTATAATCATACTCTTGTTACTTGCCCTGTATTTTAAAATCTAAGCCAATAAGTTAATTTTGCACATCTATGGTGGTCTCTTTAGACAATTCTTCTTCTTGATCAGAATACACACACACACACACACACACACACACATGCATACATATACACACATATAGTGTCTCTTCAGAATTGCATTCTTGAAAGCTTGCCATCCCTCCTAGGCAAAATTTATATGTATAATTTTAGGCTACAGGAATCCCATCCTATCTATCCTCCCTTTAAATCCTTCAAAAGATGCATGTCCCAAATTCAGGATGCCTGTCAGACTATTCCTATCTTTTCTTTATTCTATCACAATTTCTAAGATTGAGTCATTTCCTTATGATATTCCTATCATTTCAAATTTAACAGTCAATTCTTCCTTTTTGGCCAGAATTAGTTCTAGAATAAAAATTTCTTTATATGCTTTCCCTTTTTGGAAATTGTTATTTGTATCATATTGTCAAATGGGGTCAACCCACTTGCTTCCCAAAACTACAGATGTGATATTACTGAGTCTTAAAGTAAACTGCTTGTAGATATCCTAATTGAATTTGAGATTCATGTTTAGTTTGCCATGGAGACAGACATAGCTTGAAATTTATCCTAAAATAGCATAGAAGTAGAAACCTAATGTGTGTGTGTGTATGTGTAATGGAAATGCAAATTTAAAGATCTTCCCTGCCCCTAGCTTAAGTGCACCTGGAGCCTGTGGTGGGAGGCTTGTTTTTCAGGAAAGCCCACACCTTGATACTTTGTGATTGGGCAGTGGGTCCAGAAGGTTGTTACAATCTCTGAGCTAGGAGAAGACTATATAAACCCTGATGAGAGGCTTAGCTTTGGGGCTCACTTTGAGAAGTGTTGTGTGATTTGACCAGATGAGACTCTGGGAAGCCGTTGTTGAGAGCCCCCCAGCTTTGAAAACCCAGATGTTGATGCTTCCCTCTCTGGTAACTGTGATTTGGTATTGATATAATGGCTGGACAGTTTGGAAGCCTGTCTGTTTGATCTGTAAGTTCTGTAACTCTGAAGTTCGGGGTGCTGACCTTTTTTCCCTGAACTAGGTAATGTGTGTTTGTTTGATTAAAGTAAGCTTGTTAACCCATTTTGAGTTGCTTTCCTTTTGAAAAGCAGATCTAAGAACCTGTGTTGGCAGTCACCCTGGGGATATTGGGGTGCTTGCCGCTACAGTATGTACACATATGTATGTATAGGTAGGTAGGTATATGTGTGAGTGTGTGTGTGTGTGTGTGTGTGTGAATCCAAACAACCAAATTTCTTTGTCTGTTTGTTTTTACACTTTATTTGAATCATATCAATTCATTTCTTTCAGTCATTCATTCATCCAACAAATATTTACTGAGAACTTACTATTTTCAGAGTACTCTACTATGACATAGAAAAATGTGTAAGACCTGCTCTCTTCGCTTAATAAGATTATGCTATAATAATATATTCAGATTATATTATTTAAAGCATACATAGTACTTATAATAACTTCCACATGGGCATGATTTTCCCAAACTTTACAAACAAAAACCATAATCTAACAGTGCCCTAGATCAGAACCCCTTCTTGCAAATTTCTAGTACTTTAGGAAGAAGTCTGCTTGTCTCATGAATTGGGTGTCATCTCTCAGCTCAAGAGACCTAGGAGTAGAACCTTTTATATCCTTAATTAGTTTTCCTAGATAGTTCTCTTGCACACTATATACCTCAGCATAAAACAGTCTGAACCAAACAACCTCACCTTGTTCTTAACCAAAATGGAAAGTCTGCCCTAGGGAGAGAGATATAGGCATCCCATCTTTAATCCTTATATTCTTTAGGAAAATAATGGGGTCTTGGGATTATTTGTAAATGCAGCTGTGTGCCTTGATTCTGTCCTTGATTAACTTTGCTTTCTCATGAGAGTAGTTCTCAATCTAATGCAACTTCCTTATAGTTCTTTCCATGATTCTCAACCACATAGTACACATAATCAGTGAGGTTCCAAGACAGAAGATCAGCTTACTTTAGGCCCCATATCATATACGACATATGGCTCTGTAACAAGGATGCTAAGAGAGCTTGAGAGTGAGAGCCAATTTTGTAGAGTAAGTTGATGACAGGGTGAAAAGTAGGGTAGAAATCTTGTAATTCGGTTGTTTTTTTTTATCTAGCCTTTATTAAAAGCTAAGATTTTATACTTGAACATGTGATGGCTCTTTTCTTAAACTGTGGCTTTAACCTTAATAACAGCATATCCATCAGCTGTTGGTATAACCATGATTTATCATGGTTTTCATTTGGACATTCCACCTATCACAGAAAACAAGTTTGCTTATAGATAGGAAGGGAAATAGCATGATTGTGTTATAAAACGTAGACTCTTCATTATATTTAGTTGACATCAGGACATCAATATTCTGAGACTTCCTTAGATCTATGATCTTATTAATATAGGCATTCCCTTCAACAGTGTAAGTTCTAAAACATTCATACCTTTTTATGCTGTATATATCATATGTTTTCATAGTTCTACAACATGGGAATGGAGGGGGTTGACCATGGCAATGATTGACCATCCTAGATCTTCTGACATTATTAGGAGACCAACGGATTACACAGGCTCTTTACTTATTATCCCATACTTTCAGCTACATGAGGGCCAATTTGATCTGCTTCATTTAAATTGAGTAAGTATCTATTAAGCACCAACTATATTCTAGACATCTCTTTTTTGTGACTTTAAATCTCTTTGATGATACATACCACAGGTTAAGGATCATAAAATAATTGCATAACCAATGGCTTAGAAATATAAACAAACACATTTTTGGAAGCTATAACACACACAAAATCAAACTTTAAATGTTAAAAAAAAACTAGGTTCACAAGCCTAGAATGAGAGGTTAAAATAGACATGAGTTATAGAATTTTCTAAGGAGCCTTTTCTTTTCTGTGACTTCACCCAGAGAAAATGTTCACTCTCCTTGATAACTTTTGTCTTCATGGCATTCCACTTTTGTACTTCTTGTATCAACAACATAGATATTATTCATTATGTAATCAGCACTCACCTTCCCTTTTGTTCTTATACTAGAGATATCACAATCTATGTGCCCGATTTATCATTTGGCAAAGAATCAATATATTTTCCAAAGCAATTTTACTCAAATATCCATAGCTCGATTAAGATAATTCAATTAGACTTTCACATTATTTGAAATGGAAATCACTTAGAATCTTTTTAATGAACAAAGTTAAGTCATGCAAGTGTTTTATGTATTATGGTTTCAAATGATAATGGACATCTGGTTTCTGAAAAGCCACAGAATATTTCATAGATAGGATCATGTATATTATTTCCTTTATAGCATGCCAGGCAAGTATAGAGACAACAGCTGATCTATTTCACCTTTTACTTAGTGAAAACTGACTCACAGATAGGACAGAGATCTTAGTTTACATCATTAATGGCAACTGCACTCCCTTTTCAGTAAGTACAAAAGAAATGAATATATGACTGTACTACATACTGAAATGCACTTTGTCATGATCAGTATCACTGTCAATTTTTAAATCGAATTTAAGCATGAATCATCTCATAAAATCATGAGGGCTGGGTGATTCAGGTTCATAACAATTCATAATTAAAATGCCTTATTAGAGATGTGAGGACCTCTTTGTTGAGGAAAAAGTAAAAATGGAGTTGAAATGGTTTATTTCACTTGTTTCATATTCAGGTAAGAGTGAATCAGGTCATTCTTGGAAATCATATCAGCATGTACTCTACATACATAATAACTATTGAGTCGATGTAGGATGGATATTTGGGGAAAAATAGTAAAAGCAAAAGAAGAAAGGTTGTGACATGATGGCCATTTCTCTCATTGGTGATGAATTTCAATTAGAACAAAATTCATTCATTTAAGGGGGAAACAAAATGGGTGTGTGTTTAATTCAACTAAATTGAGCAGTTATTTGTAAAGCATTAGTTCAAAGACCATAGATTTAGAGGTAGAAGGGATTTTATAGCTTAAATATAGACAATCTACGTGACTTACTCAAAGTAGCAAGTGATAGACAGAGCTGGGATTCCAGCCAAAGTCATCTGATGCTAAACACAATACCCTTTCCACTTTACTTTGTGGCCTTCCATTGTGATAAGCACTGGAAATACAACGATGACAAAAGGACATATATGTGAAAATGAGCTAAGAAATGTTATTTCATTGGAGAATAATTACAGGGATAATCAGAAAAGGTTTTTACTATGTGATATTAAAACTATGCTCACATATCTTTCTCAATGTATAATAATAGCAATACCTAGCATTCAAATAGTGCTTAAAATTTGCAGTATTTTTTAACTATTTTAGCAGCAATGTGGTAAAATGTATAGAGAACCAAACCTAGAGTAAGGAAGACTTGAGTTCAAATCCAACCTCAGAAACTTACTCATTATGTGACCCTGGGCAAGTCACTTAACTTCAGTTTGCCTTGGCTTTCTCATCAGTAAGATGGGGATAATAATAGTGAGTTGTGAGAATCAAATTAGATAATAACTTTAAAGTCCTTAGCACAGTGCCTGGCACTTAGTAAGCACTATATAAATGTTGGCTAGTTTTGTTACTATTACCTCATTTTGTCCTCCCATCTAATCCAGGGGTATATGGGCTATTATTATCCCATTTTACAGATAAGGAAACTGAGGCTGAGATAGTTTAAGTAACCTGCCCAGGCTTATGCATTCAATAAATACATAAGGCAGGATTCAAACTTAGGTCTTGATTTCATATTCAGCATTTCTCTCCACTATACCACCTATTCACCTGGAAAACATATGTGCTTGTTTTCAACATTTTTTAGTGCAACATAAAACCATTATTTTGGAATTCAGGAATGAAAACTAAGTAAAATTGTGTTGGTGGTGTATAGCTCATAGAATCCTGATACAGATGCCCAGTGGACATTGAGAAGTTGGATATAGAGGTCAAACTCTTTTAGTCACATATGCTGATCTGCCTAAGTATCTTGAAAGCTAGTAGTTAAAAAAAGAAAGCATTAAATACATAACAGATGCAGAAATGCATGTTGGAGTGATTTTGTTATGGACGCAGGATTGTCATCACCCTTTCCACGATCATTTCTTTCACCTGTTCATGTGGTGTGCATATGTGATTACTGGTGATACATTCAGGTTGTGATTTAAAGCAGTATTTGTTCCTGTGCTTGTATTGCACCAGCTTTTTATTTGATTTCTTTTTTCCCTCAGGTTGTAGAATTCAGTAGCTGTTCCACATCTCTCTTCCAACCCCCAGTTTCTACTGGATATCATTTTGTGGGTACTTTTTAATGTGATGAGGGGTTTAAGAAAAGCAGGTTGGCATAATTTTTGGAGGACTAGCTTTTGTGTCAGGAAAACCTGGATTCAAGTCCTCCCTTTGACTCATACTGGATTGTGACCCTGAGCATGACATTTCATTTCTTATTACTCTACCAAACTTCCTAAAATGAAAAGTTGCTCATCTGCACTGGTAGAAAGGGGCCAGTCTTAAGAGTTCTCAATGGCAATCAAAGAAAAATTAACAACTACAAAATAGGTTGGTTGGACTGGCCTCTGACATCCTTCATTACTCTCAGATTTGTGGATATATTTTTATTGTTAAAAAAACTCCAAGAAGTTTCCACTAACCTATCTATTATGTAACATTTCTAGGAAACAAACACGGAGAAAAAAAGTTTTTTGCCCCCTCACTAAGACTTCTGCAACTGGAATGGTCATTAGCTATTTTAATTTTTCACCTCTGCTAAAAGAACCCCAATCAACACCAACTTTGTCTTTTTTTCTTCATTAGTTTCTTTCTCTATGGGTAATTTTTCCCTATCAGTGAGCTTCCTACTGCTACTGTTGGTACTGAAACTTCTCCATAGACCAATATCTTCTTGCTTGGGAGCCTAAGAAGAAGGGAAGATGCCAACTGCTGTTCCAGATCTCATAAGACCCTGTACCAAAGGAAAGAAGATACAAACAGGTGGGGTGGCTTATAAAAGACATGGGGAAGGGAAGGAAGGGTAGAAAAGGACAAGGAAGAGAGGGAAAAGGAAGGGAAGAGAGGAACAGGGTAGTGAAGGAAAAGGAAAAGAAGATTAGATGATGGAAAGGTAGAGAAGTGTAGGGTATGGAAGGGAAGGGAAGGCTAGGAAATGGGAAGAGTAAAGAAAGGAAGGGAGAAAACATTTACATAGCAACTGCTATATGCTGGCACGATGCCAAGTGCTTTTTTATAAATATTATCTCATCTCATTTGCTCTCACAGTCCGATGAGGTAGGTACTATATATTATTACCCCCATTTACAGTTGAGGAAACTGAGGCAAGCAGAGGTAAAGTGATGTGCCCAGGGTCACATAACTAGTACATTTCTGAGGCAGGCTTGCCTAGGAGGTCATACATTCAGGGACCTAGGATCCGGTTGAGGAAAGAGAGGTGGGGCCTCCAACCACTGATTCTGCAGAGCTTAGCCATCCTTATGCCTAATGTACCTTATACCTAATACCAGTAGGAAAGAGAGGCCTGAGGGGAGAGGGTTGCCTTTTATTATGTCTGTAGAGCTTTGGTTCAGCAGCCAAATAAAAGTATCATCACAACCAGCAGAAGTCATGAAGTATCTGTGTCTGCTCTAAAGTGTGGGGCAGGGGTCCCTCCATCACACACTCCCAAGGGTTTACTAAGTGAGAACAGATGTTTAGAACAGGAATGCAAAAACTCGAGATCATCCAAACTAAGATCGCTCAGCTATTGTGTTTGAGCCAGGTTTGATTCAAACTCAGGTCCCATAACTACAGATTATGTATCTAATTCTAATGTATCTTCATTGTCACTATCAAAAATGTTGTTAATATTTCAATATCAAGCATACATAATACTGTGCTCAGGACAATATAAAATATTTTCTTAAGGCTAAGCACAGGGATCTTAGGAACCTC
Organism: Gymnobelideus leadbeateri; assembly: GCA_011680675.1. Lineage (NCBI taxonomy): Eukaryota > Metazoa > Chordata > Mammalia > Diprotodontia > Petauridae > Gymnobelideus > Gymnobelideus leadbeateri. Next base: position 162,444 of record WOXC01006099.1, on the reverse strand, counting down.
CTGGTCCATCCCTCTCATTTTATACAAAATGAAACTGAAACCCATAGGAACACAATATTTTTAAATCAGTCGTGAATCCAGTGCTTCCTGGATTCCAGGGCCATCTCTCTATCAGCTATACCATTTGACTTTTCATAGGTGTGTGTGTGTGTGTGTGTGTGTGTGTGTTCCCCAAGGTCACACAGTTCATTATTAGCAGAGTAGTGATTTGAATCTGGATTCTTTGATTAAATCCAGGAATTATTCCAGTATACCACATGACCTCCATAGGTCCTACTCTTTGTGTTTACATTCTAAGGGAAAATTATATTTTTCAAAATCATTAATAGTATAATAAAGAAAATTATAGTGACTCATATATTTATATAGCCCATGATATTTATATAGTTTATATAGACTCTTTAAGTTTATATTCTGAGGGAAAATATTATTAATAGTGGTATAATAAAGGAAATTATATTAACTCATGATATTTATATAGAGCTACAAAACATTTATATGTACTGTGACTTAACAAACGTCATCTATGATCTACCCTTTAAGAGATTATATAAGTCATGACTTCAAAGTCACCATCAACTTACTTTAGTCTGAGGCCTTGCTTCTAATCCTGAAGAGTAAATGGGACAGAAAGAGCTGATTTATTAGTTCATTTTTATAGACCATGTGGGATAGCTAACTAGCACAGTAGATAGAATGCTGGGCCTGGAATCAGGAGGACCTGAATTTAAATCCAGCCTCAGGCACTTACTAGCTGTGTGACCCTGGACAAGTCATTTAACTCTATTTGCTTCAGTTTCCTCATCTGTAAAATGTGCTGGAGAAGAAAAAGGCAAACCACTCCAGTATCTTTACCAAGAAAACCCCAAATGGGCTAATGAAGAGTCAGGAATGACTGAATGACTCAACAATAGCTGCAACAACAATGATGACGGTGAAGAGGGGGCAATTTCTAGGACAAGAACATATCCTCCTGAGTATCAGTCAGCCTATCATCTTGAAGGCAGCCCTGATCTCTGAAACCCAATCAAGAGGGTGCCATTAGACCAGCTTACATACCTTGAGGAAGTTCTACTCACATGTTTCCAACCAGATGCTTACATCTCATTAATTTAACTGAGGAACAGGTCAACTTGATCAAGCATACCAATAGATCTGCTTATGAGTGCATAAGCATACATTTCTATATACACATATGTACATGTTTTTCTTTTGCTGGGATCTGTGGTTTAATTGGTATGAAGAAAACCTGGCATGGAAACTCCCTCCACATTACAGATCAACAATGACTTGAATTCTTACAGATTTGCCTAGAGCACTGAGTCATATAGTCAATATTTTTAAGAAGTAGATCTTGAATTCATGGCTTCCTGACTCCAGGGCTATCTCTCTGTCACTTACATCATTTGACTTCTCATATATGTGTATGTATGGATGTACATACACACATGTACATTGTTCAGTCATGTCCAATTCTGCGTAACCCCATGAACCACAGCACTTTAGGCCCTTCTGTCCTCAATTATCTCTCAAAGTCTGTCCAAGTTTATATTCATTGTTTCCATGGCATTAACTATCCATCTCATCTTCTGCCTTTCCCTTTCTCTTTTGCCTTTAATCTTTCCCAACATCAGGGTCTTTTGCATTGAGTTCTGTCTTCTCATTATGTGGCCAAAATATTTAAGCTTCACCTTCAGTATTTGATCTTCCAGTAAAAGCCTGAATCAATTTCTTCAAGTATTGACTGATTTGATCTCTTGCTGTCCCAGGGACTCTCAAAAGTCTTCCCCAGCACCACAATTCAAAACATTAATTCTATGGCACTCAGCTTTCCCTATAGTCTAAATCTCACAGCCACACATTGCCCTGGAAAAACCATAGCTTTGAGTATGAGCACCTTTGTGGATAAGGTGCTGTCTCTGCTTTTTAGTGTGCTGTCTAGATTGACCACAGTTTTCCTTCCAAGAATCAAGTGTCTTTTAATTTTATTACTACAGTTGTCATCTAGAGTCATCTTTGAGCCCAATATTATGAAATCTGACACTGCTTCTTCCATTTCTTCTCCCTCTATTTGACAAAAAGTGATGGGACCAGTTGCCAAGATCTTAGTTGTTTTTTTTTTAAAGCTTCAAGCAATCTTTTACACTCTCTTTTTTTACCCTCATCAAGAGGCTTCTTAATTCTTCTTCACTTTCTGCCATCAAACTGGTATCATCACCATATCTAAAACTGTTGATATATCTCCTCTCAACTTAATAAGACTATAATATGGCCAAGATTAAGAGCTATTCTTTTTACTCTTCCTAATATTTATCCTTTCTAATGAACATGGATATATATTGGGCTTAGGAAAGTAGTTATAGTAACAAATATTTGCCTATTTGGCTTTCTAGAATGTTGCCACTTTGGTGGTGGTGGTAGTAGTAATAAATAGCTATCAATTATCTTGTACTTTAAGGTTTCAATATGTTTTTTTACAAATATAATTTCATTTAATCTTCACAGTAATCCTGGGAGATAGGTAATATTATTTTCCTCATTTTTTTTTTTTAAGCAATTGGGGTTAAGTAACTTGCTCAAGGTTACATGGCTAGTCATTACTTATGTGTGGGTGCTCATTTTCTGAGGCCGGATCTGATCTCGGGTCATCCCAACTCCGAGGCCGGCACTCTTACTCACTGCGCCGCCTAGCCGCCCCTTTTAGGGCAATTGGGGTTAAGTAACTTGCCCAAGGTCACACGGCTAGGTTTTTGTTTTGTGTGGGTTAAGTGTCTGAGGCCGGATCCGAACTCAGGTCCTTCTGACTCCAGGACCAGCGCTCTACTCACTGCGCCACCTAGCTGCCCTATTTTCCTCATTTTTAAGTGAGGAAACAGGATCTGCCTAGGGGGTAACATAGTTAATATTTTTGAGGCTAGATTTGAAATCTGGTCCTCCCTACTCCAGGTTTAGCACTCTATCCACTGTATCACCTAGAGCTTATCTATTTGTTTCAGATGGACTTTGTGATTTCATTCCACTGAGGAACTTCCAGTGTGTAAACCTCCTCCACCAACTTGTCTATAATTCAGGTTTTAGAAATCTCCGTGGAGTTATAGGGGTTAAGTGACTTGATCCATGTCCTCCTGACTTGAGCTCTATACAATGTTGTCTACATTGGGCACATAAATTTTTCCCAAAAAAATGATTATTGGTTGCTTAACCATAGTCATTGTCTTATAAAATTACCACATTAGAAAAAAATAAGGTATAAATTGATTTTATATAACATTTATTGATGGGCAGCTAGGTGGTTTAGTAGATAGAGTGCCTATCCTGGAGTCAGGAAGACTTATCTTCCTGAGTTCAAATGTAGCCTCAGATACATTTTAGGTAGTATGACCCTGGACAAATCACTTAACCCTGTTTGCCTCAGTTCCTTATCAGTAAAATGAGGTGGAGAAAAAATTGACAAACTACTCCAGAATCTTTTCCATGAAAACCCAAAATGGGGTCACAAAAAGTCAAACACAACTGAAAAAACTAATGAACAAGTATTTATTGATAAAAATTTTAGATTTTTGAAGAGTTTTCAAAAAACCCTCTAAAATGTGAACAGTAACTTATGATTCTTTCCATATGAGAAATATCAGCAGGATAAAAGAGAAATGAAGGGAATTGTCCAAGTATTTAAATTCTCTTTCCCTGAAAAGCTTATCTCTTCAGTGTATCTATTAGATGTGTTCTATGTGTCATTCTCTCTTTAAAATGATGAGCTATTTATTTTCACATTCCTCCTCTCCTAAAATTCCCAAAGTCATTTAATGAAATAGTATAATGAGAAAAATAACAAGAAAAAATGACTCCCATATACCTGGGGTAAACCCCACAAATGCTCACATCCATCACCTTTGGGAAGAGTAGGTACAGGCAGAGTAAATGGATGGTCAGGGCGACCTATTTGTTCTTCATCTAACACCAGGCTCTGGGTACCAGATCATATAATATTACTGTGATTAAATGATAGTAAATCTAAGTCTGGGTTTATAGTGCATAAGGTGAATGAATAGCTAATGCTTTGACTTTTTATTTTGTGTAACACCAAATTTTTAATGTTCTCTCTATTTTACTTCCCATTTTACAGGAATATGACTTTTTATTGCTTTCTATTCATATAGCTGAAATAAAGTAGAATTATGGAATTTCTGGGTTTTCATGTAACCTGTGCAATCATAAAAGAGTGAAAACACATCAAGGTGTCATAAAAATTCAGGGAAGCAAATTCTTTGCTCTTATATTTCTTGCTATGAAATTCAGAATAAATGGAGGGCAAAATGTTAAATTTTCATCTCAAAGGATTAGCTTAGATACTAAACACTGTATATACATGCAGATATAGCTCTCTCTATGCATATATATGCACATATATGTATATACATAGGTCATATAATAGTAATGATGACATCTGGAAGGCATTTCAGAAATAGGAAGAGCCAAAAGTCAATGGAATGCAGCATGTGGATAAATCTTATAACTTTTGATATGTGGTTAGGTATTTAACTGCCCTTTGGCAGTTAATGCCTCAGCCCTTTGATATGCAACACTAGAATGCTGATGTCAATATTGAATTATTTTTTTCCTCAAAATATTAATATGTTCTGAAGGTTATCATGCAAGCCTAGTACTTTGTTCAGAACCTCAGCCATGGGTGGTGTCACATGAAAAGAGAGGTTTGCATTGAGAAAAGAGCTTGGCCTTGGAACCAGAAATCCTGTTTTGTGACACTGGTTCTCATTCTTACCAGCTGTGTGATTTGGGCCAAATCACTTAGTCTATCTGAGCTTCCTTGTTCTCACTTATAAAATGGGGAGAATAGTATTATGCAACTTACTCAGTTGTGAAATGTGGATAATACATTCACTATCTCCCTCATAGGATTGTTATAAATTGCTTTGCAAATATTTTTAAATTATAGTTACTTTGGTCATAACTCTAGAATCACGTATTAGAAAAAGCAGCATAGAAAAAAAACACAGGATTTTGGAATCTACACACCTAAGTCTGATTCTTGGTTTCCTTGTTCTGCTTCCTTGGTTTCCTTCTCACTGCTTCACTCTTCTTTTTTTGTTTGTTTGCTTTTAATCGACCAAATGAGAATAGTATTATTTGTACTGTCAGTCTCAGGATTGTTGGAAAGATGAACTGAGAATATGTAATTTGACTTCTTTTAATTCCTTAATTTTTTTATAAAATCATAATGATAGTTATTGTTTATCCATAAAAGGTGGTGTTCATTAAGGAAACATAAATAAATAATTTGGGAAATCCATTTTACCTAGGTAATGACAGTCTATTCTAACTCGAGTGAATTCATATCACCAGATTATCAGAATATTTTAGAAGAATAGGAAATTTATTATTTTTTAACTTTAGGTACCAAATTCATTAGGAACTATTACAAACAAAATGATATGAAAATTTCAGTAAGAGGTCAAATTTGGAAAATAAATTTCAAAAGTGAAATCATATAATTTTTCCACAATTTCCCTATCCACTAGTTAATTCTTTACTGACTACAAATATACCCAGGCTGCCTCCATCCATTTTTTTAAAAGTCCTCATTTGACCCTGGCATCCCCTCAAGCCATTATCCTATTCCACTCCTCCCTCTCCCTGCCAAACTCCTTGGAAAACTGTTTAATGGTTGTCTCCATTTTGTCATATCTCAGTTACTTTTCAACATCTTGAAATAATGTTTTCTTAATTGCTAAATTCAAAAGTCTTTTTTCCAGCTTCATTCTTCTTGACCTCTCTGCCACCCTCGACACCTTTACTTCCTCCTACTGGATAATCTCTCCTCTTTGGACATTCACAATGCTATTTTCTCTTAGATCTCCTCTTCTCTATCTCAATACTCCTTTTTATTTTCTTTTACTGATTATCATCCATCCATGTTCTTCTACCCACTATTCATGGCGCTCTGACCTGGACCCTTTTGTCTTTTCTCACGACACTTTCTCTCTTCATAAATTCACCAGGTACCATGGCTTCAATAATAATTTCTATGTAGATTACATCCCAATCTACATACTGAGTGCTCATTTTTCTCATGACCTCCAGTTGGTCCTGTTACCACCTTCCTCTTAGTCATTTCCTCTTGGATGTACTATTAAACATCTTTAAAACATGCCCAAATCAGATTATATTATCTCCCCCCAAAGAACCATCCCTCTTTCCAACTTCACTTTTTCTGCCGACCATCCTTCCATTCGAATATAAGATCCTTGAAAGCAGCAATTATTTCATTGTTTATATTTGAACAAATTTACTTTTGAAACATATCATACAAATACATGATTGATTGATTTCAGCTGTTCAACTTAACATGCACAAAGTCTTCCTTTGCCCTTCTCTCTCCACCTTTCTCCAAAAGGGATTTGCATTTCTGCAGAAGATTGAGGTCGAAAACTACTGCTCTGCTCTCTTCAGAGAGAGGAGGTATCAGACTAGAAGCGTATTTATCTGCTTTCTTAATGATTATTCATCTAGGAGATATAATTCTATTTTGAGCTAACATTTGATCACTTTGTCATTTTGGGCTGAGGAAGAAGCTAAACTCCATATCCAAGGTTTGACCCCTTTCCTACCTACTGGCAGTTCCACAATGAACAAACATAGGGAATAGCAAAGGAGCTCATTTAAATTAAAAATATATACATAGGAGAATGTGTACCAGATAATAGAGAATGAAGGAGCTCTCCCATTGGGAGTAAGGGAACTTAATTCAACCAACATAGAGGGTCCTAGATTTCAACTGAGGAAAAACTCTCCAAAGCTTCCAAACAGCAAGCTGGGAATAGAGACTGTCAGCTTTATTCATGTTTTCCCAGAGTCTTTCCCTTCAGCAACCTGAAATGGGGTTGACTTCTTCCATCTGCTCTCTTGAACCTGGAAGCCAATTCGAGTCCTTCATTTGGAACATTCTGAACAGTGACTCCCACTTGAAGAGTCACCAAAGGGTAATCAACTAAGGACTCAACTTCACACTTTTCACCATCTCTACCACACCATTCAAGCAGGTCAGGGCCTTCATCTCCACCAGTAAGGAGAGAGTCCCATATCAGTGGGGTGTGGAATAGGGTTCCACAAATACAGCTGAAACACTAAGCCTGATTTTTACCTCCACTGGGCACAGAAAAATGTTTCCCTCCTGACTTTCCCCTTTATTCTCAGTAACCTGTGGATAAATACAGTAAAGGAAATGTACCAGGAATTCAGAAGCAACTATTTCCTCACTAAATTGCCATTCCATATATTTCCAGAGAAAGACTTGGTTTGGGAATAAATTGAAACATTTTAAAGTTACCAGTACCTTCCTATTTATGCCAGTCACTAATCCTAACTGAATCTAGCTTGAGACTATTACTCTCTGATTTGACTGCTCAAGCTTCACCCAGGGCTTTCAACTAACACACTCTGGAAAACTTAGAAAGGACAAAGCCTTCAAAATCTTTACATCTAGTTCGTTTATTTTCTTTAGCTTTTTTACCTTAATGATGTTTCTCAGTTCTCTTCAATTGGGATAAATCTTACAAGCAGTGATTTCAACAGAATTCATTTTGCAATATTCTAGCATTAGCCCAGAGTATAGTTGATAGCTGTACTCAATGAAATTCGTGCTTATGAATTTTATATCAGCATGGGCCCTTTGCCATCACACCATATTGTAACCTTATCTTGCATATCTTCTACATTCCTGAATTTCTAACTTCCATTCCTTTGGACTTAGATATACATTTACCAAGAATTACATTACTTAAATATTCAAATAATAACATTTTGTTCTTAATAGTATTTGTTAAGTTTCATTTTTATCTTTGCTATTATTATTCTTTTCCCCCTTTGCAAAAAGATACTTTTGTATTCATTAGAAATGTTTATAGTCATAATGTTCCATCATATATTATTTTCCTGTCACCTTCTAGTTGACTTATTAAAAAGTGATTGGTTATTTAACTGACAGATTTTTCATTACATTTTTGTATGTCATCTACTATATTATAATGTATACTTACAACATTCAGATTTGAAAATACTGAAACATGTTTCTTCCAAAATATGGGAGCCAGCATGATGCAAGAGAAATAATGCTGAATTTAGAGCCAAAGTATCTGGGTTTAAATCCCAACTGCCACTTATTACCTGTGTGATCTTGTGCAAGTCATTGAAATTTTATGTGTACCAATTTCCTCATATATAAAATGAGTAGGAAAATTGCCTGTGAGGTCCCTTCAAATTCTAAATCTATAATCTTTCAATCTATGAAACTATCAGACTCTTTGAAGAGGATTATAGATTTGGAAACAGAGGACTTGAATTCACATACCTGCACTATCATTTACAGCTCATATGAATGGGTATCAGTTTCCCAATCCATAAAATGGGGGAATAGGACTAGATGCCCTCTAGTTTCCTTTCCTGCTCTAAGTCTATGGTTCCATGAACATTAATTTTGAAGGCCATCAAAATCCTAAATCCTGAGTTCTTTGGATTCGTGTTAATAACTGTTTTCTGAATTACTTTCATGAGATAAAAAGTTTGTCAATGACTCTAAACTAGATTTTGTAAGACAAGGGATATAGGAAGAGAATTCAAAGTGACCTTGCCACATTAGTGATGTTCTTTCAAAAACAGGATGAAGCTTGAGAGAGACAAGAGCACTTAAGGAAATGAACTCCTGGGGAAGCAAATATCAATGAGAAAAAAATAATGGCTCATTAGGCATATGCTAGTGCTTTTATTATTAAAGACCAAAGGATTATGGGCTATATTAACAGGTATAATGAAATTCAGGAGCTCCCTCCATACAAAATATTAATACTGAATCTTTTCTGGGGCTCTTCATTTGATGAAAGATGTAGAGTAATTGGATAGGATCCAGTAAAGAGTTACAAAAATGATTGGTATTTTTTTGTAAGTGACCTATTTGACATCTGGGAAATGATTAAAGCACTTATAATTAATAGAGAACTTTGTCTAGAGGAGAGAATTAAGAGAGGCAGCTTCATGGATATCTTCAAGTAATATAAATTTGAAGCATAGTGTTGCAAGAATAATGATGAATTCATCTTTCTTATGGCAGCAGAAATACATGCTATAAGAACTTTCATGCACTTATGGGAAATCTTTTTCTTGAAATCATTAAGGAGAGACACTCATCTATGTGGAATGATTTAAGATCTGATCCCACTTGAAGGTAGGGGTCAGCCTCACATTTTAAGATATCTCCTATCATAGTGTACATGTATATATGGCACTTTGGAAAAGATACTTGTTCTTAAATCATAGCCTTGTGCACAGAATTTTTTGATTTTGCTCCAGTAGGGAAAAAATTATTTTCTTTCCACAACTAACCATAAATATTAGGTAGTGTGCTACTACTTACTTATCCAAGAATATACAGGGTTGATTTATGCTTTTACAAAGAGTTTTAAAGACGTTCTTTCCTATTTAATGATATTTCAGGCAATTAACTCCCACACGTCTATAAATGGGTACTTTGGGGGGACTCAAAAAATGATCAGGGTCCCTCCTAATCAGCCCCCTGTGAAATCATTTTGCTTACTATATAAACAAAGTTCTACATTGTGAGCTTTTAAGAATGTTTTCTACTTTTTCCCTGTTTGGAAATGATTCATCTTTTGATCATAATTGTGAACAGAGCCACAGCCTAGATAAATTACAAAGGACATTGTCTGGTTTTCTCCTAGCCTCCACTACTTAAATTCAATACATTCCACTAATGTTCCTTGTATCCTTATATTGTTTAAGACGGTGGCACTCCATAGAGTTCTTCTTGCCCCATAGAAGAAATGTTACTCCCCCTACCTCCTTTCATTTAGTCCAGAGATTCTGAAAGGGTGCCAAGAACTGTGTTACAAAGTGGAGGTCCAAAAACAAAGGCAAAGAACATCCCTGCCCTAAAGGAAATCACATTCTATTAAGGAGATACAACATGTATAGAGAAGTATTTCAGGGAAGCTTAGAGATCCTGAGACTTGTTCAAAAGGAGCGTTTTCAGGTCAAAAATATTTTCAATATAATATTAAGACATTCTAATTTCAAATAAATTATTGGTAATAGCCATTATTTATATCTCTATCATTAATATCCATTATTTATATCTGTATCATTAATAGATATCAATTTGGATAATATGTAATAAACTAATCTAGATAGCTAGGTGGTGAAATAGAGTACTGGGCCTGGAGTCAAGAAGACTCATCTTCCTGAGTTCAAATCTGGCTTCAGACACTTATCATCTCCTGGACAAGTCACTCTCCCCTCTTTGCCTCAGTTTCCTCATCTGTAAAATGAACTGGAAGAGGAAATGGCCAACCACTCCAATATTTTTGCCAAGAAAACCCCAAATGGAGTCCTGAAGAGTTGGACCTGACTGGAAAAACAATTCACCAATACATGCTAGTAGTGCTTCTTACATTACTTACTTTACAGGGTTGCTGTGAAGAAAGGGATTTACAAATTTAACAACACTTTGAAAAGGTGGGGATTATTATGTTCTGTATGCAATGAGAGTAAGTCTGTTAAATAATCCAGATAAGAGGATGTGTGGGTGCTGGTGTGTTATCTCTTTCAGAGAACATAGCTAAAATGCAGTAAGGATATTCTGGAGGATATTCAGATGACTTCCACTGCTCTTAAATCAGGTGATTCTTAGTGTTAAAATCAATTCTAAGTTATAGCTAAAGATTGAGCAGCAGCTAATATCCACAGGAGGAAAGAACAGTTGGTAGTATTACTCATTGTTCTTGAGTCCACATTGCTTTACTGAAATAGTCACTCTTAATTTACCATGCACAAAACTTATGGCTTCATTATGCTATAATCTTTCCATATATGTGCCATATGTGATATCTACATTATTAAAGCCTCAGTGTTAAATTAAATTTAAAAGGCAGGGTTTTTTTAAAGGGGGTAGTCCTGATGAAGTAAGTTACTTAATCTTTCATAACAAGTCTTACAGTAAAAGATGATATTTCCTGTCTAAGAATTACTGTTTGGAGAGCTCATTATATTGTCTTCCTTTCTCCCTTAAGTGTCATTGCCCTGGAAATTCTTACAGTGAGACTGACTCTTGATGACAGCCCTGGTCATAGTTGACCTTTACTCATTCTATTCATGACAGCTCAGTAAGGCTGTGTCATTATTAACAGCAATACATTCAGACAGTGTCTCTGAAAGTAGAGTCTCCAAGCTTCATTTTTGTAAAGTACACTGCTTCATTTCTTATATGAATCACAAATCCCATTTCACATACAGAAATGCATTCTCATGGCTTAATTGAGCCTCTTGAATATCGTATTTGTAGAGAATGCATAATATAAATAATAATTGTATTCTTTAGCATAGCAGTGACACTATAAATACTGCAACAAATTCTTCCCGTCACCTACCTACTAGGGAAGACTTTCTGAAGTAATTCATGACTATTCACTCACAGCAAACCAAAGTAAAGAAACTACCTACCATCAGGCTGTCTATATAATGCTACAACAACTGGTTGATAGGTAAAAATTTCAACAGAACAACTGTTTTTTTAATTTCTAATGAAACTATTTTAGGCCTAATTTTTACAACTAAATTTTACTTGAATTTATGGATTTTTAGAGAATTGGCTGAAACAAGTAGATAATTAGAGCTATAAGAGAAAGCCTAGAACTTCTTATTTAGTTTCATTCCAGGAACTATGGATTCTGAAATATTCACTTAAACAAATATTTATTACTAAATTAACATTTAAAAAGTACTTTAAGCTCCACAAATAGCTTTGCAGATGTCACATACTTTGATCCTCACAACAGCCATGTGAAAAAGGTGCTATTATTATCTCCATTTAACAGATGAGGAAATGGAGATAGAAATAGAGTAAGTGACTTGTTTTGGATTATTTAGGTACTAGCCAATATTTAGAAAAAAAATGATACTGGAACTTTGTGGAGATATCAGGGATAGAGACATAGACTCAGGCACTGTCTAGATATATGTGATTATTAAAGTAGAGGAGATATGACCTCCAAAGAAGAGAACATAAAAAAAGAAGAAATCCAGGATCAGAGATTTGAAGAGGAAGAGGTGGATGAAGATCCAATGAAGAAAAAAACAAAGAAAGAAGCTAGAAAGATAGTAGAACCAGTAGAAAGCAGGATCACCAAAACTAATGAGTAAAAGGAATCTGGGAAAGATTAGGAATAGGCATACCTAGAATCTGGCTAGTATGTGCTGGCACTCTCTGGGGGAACATTTATAATAATTCTTCCCTTTTTGAGCCTCTTAGGCTCAGGGACAAATTATTTGCTAACTTTACAGGAGACTCTTCTACAAGTTTACACCAATCCATTTATTACTCAGATTTTGTCATTCATTTAATTACAAGCCCATCTAACTTTTCTATCATCTAGCTTATCAGTGACCTTTGAGGTTGATTTCAACTCATAGATTCTGTGACAGTAGGAAAATTTGCATTGTACATATGTTGTCCTTCATATGTTTAGAATTCTGAAAATCCTTTGATGAAGGTTTGACAGGAATAGGAATGTGCCCCAGGATGTGCTGACAACCCTAGTCTACATTACAGACGGCTAAAAGGTTGGCCACAGTGTCAAGTGTTACAAAGATGTTCAAGTGGATGAGGGGGAAAAAACTTTCATCAATTAAGTTTTATTTTTCAGGAAATGTCTATTCAAGGACATCTATATTCAATTATCTCATCAGATTTTTTAAATTCTAGAAAAAAATTGAAGACAGTTGATTATATCATCATATAAAATAAGAGTTATCCAGGTATGATGGAGCCCTCTTTCACCCTGAGCCTGTACAAAGATAAGTACACATGGCAAGTGGAAATGGGGACTGACCAATGAGTACAATCCTTATAAGCATGTTCAAAGTGCAGAATTGCTGATGCAATTTCTCATGTGGAAAGGAATGGGGAATAATTTTCTGGAGACTTATAATGATATGTAATGGAAGTGTCTTGGAGAGATCTGGGGCATGCCAAAAGGAAGGGCTAATTGTCCTTGGTTCTGTTTTCTTAATAATGATTTCTTTTGAAATCTGAATTTATAAAGTTGCCTATGCAGTCATTCTCTCTAGTCAGTTTTTGTTTCACACCCCCCCCAGAAGTTCAGTTGCCCTTTAAATTACTAGACCAATGCATCCTACCTACCCTTTCTTTAAACCTGCTCTCCCCTAATATAGAGTAAATAACAGATTATGCACAGCTTTCCCATCTTCCCACAAGCTGAGTGATAGAAGAGCTACTTGCCACAACATTCTCTGTCATTTCTTCTTCAGCAATAAGCTCCTGACTATTTATTAGCAGACTCTCTTAGTGAAAGATGAAATTTTTGATGAAAGATGAAATGTCTGTTTCAGACATGATATTAAGCCTTACTTTACCATAATTCCTTTATTCCATAAGTATTTATTAAGCTCCTATCATGAACCCTGGTGGTCGTAAGTATAAAAATAAAACAGATTTTGCCCTCAAGGAGATCATTTTATATTGGAGAGAAGCAACATCAGTACAATGACATTTAAAAAAATAAAAAAATGAATGCACATTAAATACAAAATAATCCCCAGGTTGGTGCTAGAGGATTAGTATAGATCGTGGCAGAACACAAGTGAAGCTTTATAGATAGATGAGGATTTTAATGAAGCACAGTGAAGAGATGCTACATTTAAGGGAAAGGGGCAGCCTGTGTGTGCTGAGGCACAGAAACAAGAGGGGAAGTGCTGCATTGAGGCAGTAGCAAGCAGATGAGTCTACCTAGGATTTAGTGTATGTAAAGGGGAGTAAGATGTAAAAAGCTTAGAAAAGTAGGATAGAGCTGAATCTTTTCCCTTGGTAGGCACATGGAGTCAGAATGTGTGGCCCTTTAGAGGAGATATTGTTTAATTCTTTTTCTGATTGGATTCTGTATGGGGGGAGGGGGCAGGGGAGGAGGGAAGAGGTAACTAGGTGGCTCAGTGGATAGACCTGGCCTGGACTCAGGAAGACTCATCTTCTTGAGTTCAAATATGCCCAGAGATACTTATTAGCCATGTGACCCTGGGCAAATCACTTAACCCCGTTTGTCTCAGTTCCTCATCTGTAAAATGAACTGGAGAAGGAAATGGCAAACTTCTACAGTAGCTTTGCCAAGAAAACCTCAAATGGAGTCATGAAGAGTTAGGCATGACTAGAAAACAACTAAAGAACAACCAGAAGACAGTGCCTGGCACATAGCAGGTGCTTAATAAATATCAACTGATTGACTGGCCCACACTTAGAAATGTGACACTTCCTCATAAAAAAAATTCAGAATGGTGACACAGAGAAACAGAATCCACTGTCCTAGAGGCTAGATTGTAATAGAGAACACCAATCCATGTCATTGAAGGGTTATTTGGAGAAAGGAAGGCAGAAGGGTTGTGAGAAGAAGCTAATGTCTTGATCCTTGGTCAGTGTGACTGACGAGGAGCCAAGGAAAATGTGCTGATTGAAGGTGTACTGGAACTGCTGAGAAGATGACAAGTTAGACATATGTGTATGAGAAGGGTTCACAGTTATTAGGCCAGTATTTGTTGTTGTTCAGTTTCAATTATGTTCTACTTTCCATACTGTTTTGGGGGTTTTCTTGGAGAAGATACTAGGAAACTGAGGTAAACAGGGTTAAGTGGCTTGCCCAGGGTCACAGGGCTATTAAGTATCTGAGGCCGGATTTGAATTCAGGAAAGGGAGTTTTCTGGACTATGGATAAAAGTGTTTCCAGAGGCCAGGCCAGCACCAAAAAATTATCTGAACCAAGCAGAAAGTGGGATATGCATCAATGTGTATATGCTGTCAGATGTGTAGGGTTACAGGCTTAGATCTAAGATAAGTGTAGGTACTACCTTCATTGAATTTATTATTTGACTTATGCCACTGGAATTTCCCCTTCAAGTGTTGCTAGTTTATCTAGGCAGGGCCAGAGACCAGTTCTCTAGGGATGGCAAAGAAAAATGAATCTTAATTGACTGGCACTTGAAAGTGATTCCCATTTTAATTTTTCCCCACAGGTTGCAAAGAGGCAAATTTTGGCTCTCAGGAAAAAAAAAAGTGAACCACTACCAACAACAAAAACTTTATCCACAATCAAAACTCTACATTATTGGAATAGACTCCCTTAGGAAATAGTGGGTTCCCCTTCACTAGAGTTCTTTGAGCAGAAGATATTTGACTATTTGTTGGATATATCGTAATGGGAATTCCTTTTGGGACGAGGACTTCGGGCTCTTCCAACTCTAAAATTCTGCACTTCTGTGTTTCCACATGTTATTAATATATTGACAGCATATGAGATCGTATTTTAATGCATCATCATGTAAGGAAACCTGGTGTCCACTTGTCAAGACAGGCTGAGTCTTCTTTATGGAGGAGAAAGGCAAGTAAAATAACCACAAATTTCAAGAGAGCACTTGAAGTTTGTCACTCAATATCCTTGTACCTTTTAATTACATTTTTCCTAAATCTCATAGATGACAGGGACAGAGGCTTCAGAGATATTCACTAGAAGAAATGTCATTATCTTGGCTAAGTTGCTTCATATGGAATTTTGTAATTCTAAATCCAGTAGGCTGACATGTACATTTCTTGTCCTTCCTATTTAAGAGAAATAGAATGAAAGGCATAGTATATACTTGAAGTAAAGCAGATCTAGGTTCAAGTCTTGCTTCTACTCCAGCTTTCTGTGACCAGTGGCAAGTCACCTGACCTCTCAGTACCCCAGGCAACTTTAATATGGTAAATTATAGGCAAGTGTTCCCACATGTGTTAGATGGAAGAGTTCTCCTAGCAAGAGTTGCATAATACCAGAAAAATCATAGATACGCATAGACCAGAAATAAAAATGAAGAGAGAGGCAAGAGACTTATCTACCATAATCCTCAATTTTAAATGGTTTGTATTGGGAATTTTTTCCCCCTGTAGAGAAACAAGCTGATTGGGTGTGGCAACTTTGCTGTTTGCATATTTGGGATGCCCAATGTGTTGAAATCTGCATGTGTTAAAATAATAATAAAAAAACCTGTCATCTCTTCCAAATAAACTTCATCATTATCAGGAAATGTTTGTCAGGGACACTCCCCCCAGAATCCTCAGCCACTAGGTAACTTCTGCCCTTTCACAACCCAATTCTCTTTAAATAAACAGCAAAAGAAAATGGAATTAATTCCCATATTATAAGTCCCTGCTGGTCTCTGCTCTGTTTTCATGACTAATTTCTTTTGCTAACCACAATTTCACAGACTCTGACCTTCAGACAGCAAGCATGCTTTATGAAAACACGGGCTTGTTGTTAGGGTTATGCTTTTCTTCATCCACCAACTCCCTGGTGGCTTGTTAACCATCCCCACAAATCCTATTTCAATGACCTGATCACAGAATTAAATTGTAAAATGATTCCAAACCATGGAGGAGTCTTCCTGCTAGGCATACAAAAACCAAAATGTTTTCAAAAAGGTTAATCTACCTTAAAAGTAATGCTCCCTGACAATGCATTTGTTTTTTTATAAAAACCTAGGGCAGAAAAGGACCTCAAGAGGTTATCTCATTCATTTCTCTACCTCAAACCCCATACATTAACCTGTTCCTTACAATTAGGGAGCTATTCTGCTTTTTTAATACCTGTTGTGAAAAAAAAAATTAATGACATCCTTTAATACATTCCAGTGTGTAATAATTTTTCTTTGTTTCCATCTTTGTATCTAAAGAGGTAGCCTGGATTAATGAATAGAGAGATAGCCTCAATGTCAGAAAGACCTAGATTAAAACCCCACTTCTGAAACATTTGGGGGTGACCTAGCCAATTCTCTAAAGAATTTCAGAGAAGGTGGCAGTCTACACATTTAGAGGCTTTCCTATACCAGGAAATCCTGAGTCATATATGTATATATAGATATATAGATATATATATATACACACATATATGTATGCACATATATAGGTATTTTGAGGGAAAATAACTACACTCTACTGTGTCAAAATCCTTTGGTTTTCTATAATCATAGAATAGAATAAGAATAATTTTAAGTACCTACTCATTTTTATAGCTGTGGAGCCCAACACAAAAAGAGATTAAATAACATGGCCCTAATTGCATAGTTGAGGTGGTTAGTGGCAGGCTACGAATGAAGTCTTCCAACTCCCAGACTATTATGGCTTTTTCTACGAGACCTTGTGACCTATTTTAAAGACCATTATTAAATCACCCTCTCAATTCACTTCCTTCCACTTTTACTTTTTCAGATTCCAGCTTTTGTTCGTTCTCTCTCTCTCTCTCTCTCTCTCTCTTCTCCCTTCCCCCCTTCCTCCCTCCCTCCCTCCATCTGTCTCTCTCTCTCTCTCATTGGTTTTTGAGCTCCCCTTCAAGCACTTGTGCCTCCTAAATTATGAGGTCCAAAGGACAAAAATCTCACCATGTGAATAATAGGGATGTTTTCTCAAGGGCTTCATCTTTATGTTTGTATTTGTGTTTGCCAAAATTGAACTAAATGCATTTTGCAACTATCCCAACAAACCTAAGGTATCACATGACTGACTAATGGTTAATTTATTATCTATTATCCTTAGATCTTCTCCAGCGGCACTTGATCAGTCATTTCCTATCCTGCATTGGTACAGCTCATCTTTCCTCCCAAGTGTCCCTACTCTACATGTGTCTTAATTCAATTTCATTTATTTACTTATGACCTTCTCCAATTTCCCGGAATCCCTTTGAATTTTGATCCAACCTTCTGCCATTCATTCATTCCCCATCAACTCTGAAAAATTTTTATGTGTACTATCTAGAATGTTATTGATGAAAATGTAAGCATTGAGCTGGGGAGCAACCCCTGTGAAATAACATTTGTATCCCCCTATCTGATATTAAACCATTGATGGTTTGATAATCTCTTTCTGAGACTGGTGCTTCAATCAGTTATGCCTCAAACTGTTATTTTAATTTGTTGGACAGCATATACAAGTCCATCAATACTGTATCATGAAACTATAGGACATCATATCTTGAAAATACTTTAGGTATCATGTGATAATAATAATTATAATAATAAGAATGTTTGCAGTCAAGAAATAATGATCACAGCACATACTCAACAATAAAAAAAATTGTAATGGGCCCTGGAGCATTACCACAGCCAGAACTATTACCCCACAATTTCCCGGACATAACATTTATAGTGATCCATAACATTTTAATATGTCACTATACTGAATATCCACATTCTCCAAACTATGAGGAAGGGAAAGCTTTAAAAATATAAAGACCTAACAGGAGAAATCAAAACCATATGAGAACAAGATGAAATACATATCAACCCCATTTTTCTGTCCTGTCTTGGAATTGTCCCAAAGATGATTTCAGTGAATCTACAGGAGGTGAGCTTACACTCCATTTTTTTAGTCAGTTATAAAAAGGAGTCAATATATTCACTCTTGTGAAAGAATAATAACAGAACAGTGATCTATCCCATGAGTTCTCTCAGAACTCTGCTGGACTAAGATGAGACCTATGAGATAAAAATAATGTCATATTTATACTGCACTTTGAATCCTGAAAAAATGATTTATGTACTTTATCTCTTTTGATCCTCATAAAAAAACTTTATGAACCAGGTGTTGTTTTTACTTCCAATTTACAGATAAGAAAACTGAGACTGAGTAAGGCTAAGTGGCACACCCAGTATCTTATACCTAGTAGGTGTCTGAGTATTATTAAATCTAGGTGTATACGACTTTGGGTTCAAAACTCTACCTGCTATGCCATTGCTTTCTAATGTCTAGATCAATGATTCTCAAAGTGTGATAAAGGATAGAAGAAAATAAAGAAATATTTGTTAAATGCCTATTATTTGCAAGTCAGTTTTTTTGCAAGTCAGTGCTGAATGCTTTACAAATATTATTTAATTTAATCCTCACAATAACTGCAAAAAGTAGGTGGTATTATTATTTTCTTTTTATAGTTGATGAAACTGATTCAAACAGAAGTTCAGTGATTTAACCAGGATCACAAGTGTCTGAGGCTGGATTTGACCTCAGGTCCTCCTGACTCCAGGTGTAGTGTTCTACCACAGTGCCATCTAGTGGCTCGGGGATCCTCAGGTCTATGAGGTCAAAGCCATTTGTATGATAATAGGAATCATTTTCATTTCTAATATAGTGAATATGGATTGATAAAACCTACATAAACACAAGCTCTTTTAAGGGTCTACACTAATTTTTTAGAGTATAAAGGGGTCCTGAAGTAAAAAAGTTTTAGGCTTGTTAGTCTAAATAAAGCAATTATATCTACTTGTTGAGACTACTATTCTATCTTGAAGGCAATAAATTGAATTATCTATAAAAAAATATATTGAAAGATATAATGAAATGCATTGAGGTAAAACAGAACTGAGTTTGGGTGTAGAGCCCATGATGATATTCATTATTTGACCCCATATAAGTCACTTAAACTCTTTGTATTCTAGTTTCCTCATCTGAAAAATAGGTATAATAACAATTAAAGGGCTATCTCATGGCATTATGAAGAAGTAGTATAAGAGTTACTATATGGCAGACATTCCTGAAAGATAGAAGATATTAACAAGTCATTGACTTCATCATTGTGGGTCAACTGAGTCACAGTCAGGCATATGTGATTTGGTATGCAATCTCTATGGAGTCACCTGAAATATATAAAAGTCATACGCCAGGGCTAAAGTCACCCAGTGAATTTCCAAAGGTAGGATTTGAACCCTGGCTTTCCTGAATCTAAACCTGTCACCTTTCTAGGTGGTCTCTCTATTGGAGATATAATTCCATTTAGAATTAATTTAAATGAAAGATTATCTTTCCATCTCAATGCCTAGTCTGAACAAGAAATAGAAAAACTAGGATTCATTTCAGATCTTCCCTACCATGTGGTGCAGCTGGGTACCAAGGTTGATATGGAGAGTATATGAGGATCAATAAAATATATTAAGCACTTGCTATATGCAGAGCCCTCCATGAAAGACCCATTTTGTTGCTATTTCAGTCCTGATATTTTGTCACATGACATTAATTTTCTCCTTTTATCTTTTGAGTTGTTTTTCAAGGACCTATGATTTCATTGCTGTGCCTACTCCTCAAGAGGTAGATAGGTGTCACAGTGGATAGAGTTCTGGGCCTGGAGTCAGGAAAATATGAGTTAAAATTTGACTTCTGACATTTGGTTTTGTGATCCTGGGAAAGTCACTTACCCTTTGTAAAATGAGGATAATAATAAGCACCTACATTTCGAGGTTGTTGTGAAGATTAAATGAGATCTTTGTAACGCCCTTGGCACAGTGCCTGGTACATAGCAGATGCTTAATAAAGTTTATTTTCTTCTTTCAGTAACTGGACTCCAAGCCTAGAATTGTGGCAACCCCTAGTCTGCCATATCCGCCCTTCTGTGCCTAGGCTGATACAGATTACAAACCTTTTTTTTTTTTTTTAAGCAATTGGGGTTAAGTAACTTACTCAAGGTTACACGGCTAGTCATTATTTATGTGTGAGTGCTCATTTTCTTAGGCTGGATTTGATCTCGGGTCATCCCAACTCCGAGGCCGGCGCTCTTACTCACTGCGCCACCTAGCCGCCCCTTTTTTAGGGCAATTGGGGTTAAGTAACTTGCCCAAGGTCACATGGCTAGGTTTTTTTTGTTTGTGTGGGTTAAGTGTCTGAGGCCGGATCCGAACTCAGGTCCTTCTGACTCCAGGGCCGGCGCTCTACTCACTGCGCCACCTAGCCGCCCCTGTATATTCCATGTTTTCTTTTTTATTTTCTTTTTGGAGGGCAATTGGGTTTAAGTGACTTGCCCAAGGTCACAGGCTAGTTTTTGTGTTAAGTGTCTGAGGTCAGATTTGAACTCAGGTCCTCCTGACTCCAGAGGTGGTGCTCTATTCACTGCGCCACCTAGCCACCCCATCACAAACCTTTTTATGCATTAGTTAGTGTAAGTTAAAGTCCCTGAAAAATTGATCATTCCACAATCAACTTTCTGATATATATATATATATATATATATATATATATATATATTTACACATACATATCCATCTATATACATAATTTTTTTTTCTAAAGTGCCTGCTGAGGCTTAACAAATGCTTGTTGATTGATTGATTATCTCCACATTCTGATGAAGTACCTGTTATGATCCAGGACACTAGAAGACCTAGAGAGGCCAGAGTTAACTCTCACACTATACAACATCAGCCAAGCCTATGGTAAGCTAAAATACTATGGCGAAAACTTGTACTATTAACTCTGCCCACAGATTATCTGAGACCCAGCTGTAGCCCCTTTGGGCAGGGAGAATATAAAAAAGTTTTAGGACTTTGGCAGAGGAGTGCTTGAGACCTCAGGGAACCACCTTGTTGATTGTTCTTAATTTCCTTGCCAGAGGGTTTTTCTCTACCTTTTACTTTCTTGGACTTTTTTTTTTTTTAACAGCCTTGTGGATATTCTTTACCTGGGGTTCTTGTGTGTTTTTATTAAAAGGATTGTTTCCATCACACCAGACAGAACCACAGCAAGACAGCATCCAAGTGTGTCTTTATGGAGCAAGTGCCTAATACATTTTCTTGAATTTAATTTGCTGGCGTTAAACATTACTTACATTGTAGGTTTTTGTTTGTAGGAAATTTAATTATTCAGAGGATCAGGATTAAGGTAAAAACCAATGAATCCTTCATCTATTTATATTACCAGGAAAATACATTTTAGACTGGGAGGTTTTTAAGGTTTTTATTTTGGCAATCTGCTAAACTTTGGCAGTATTGAGTGAAGGCTTAAGAGGAGCATCTCACATAATATGAAACTTGGCATAAGTAGGCTCATGCTATGATCATTATTATTTCCTAAAGTACCTGTATAAGACTGGGGCAGAACTGATCTTTTTTTCCTATATCTTTTGTGTTTATCTAAATTATTTTCATTTCTTCATTAACATTTTAATGATGCTTTTTATCTTTCCCATGACACTCTTTCAAACTGGTAGTTACATTGCATGACAGTTATATTGTTGAAACAGGATCATATCTTTCAAGTATCCCCTGCTATGGGTGATTCTTAGTCATTTGGGGGGTAGCATGGCAGTTTGGAAAACTACTACCAAATGTTGGTGGCTTGATAAGTTCCTAATCAAGTTTTAGGACTCTTGTTGAAAGGAAAATTCGAGTTTTCACCCTGACTAATGAGGAAAAACTCAGGACAAAGACAATGAAAAGGATTTTATTTATAAGCATGTCAAGGTAGCAACTGAAGATCAGCAAAGGCTTCAAGGTGAAGAATGCTTTTATAGCTAACTTAAAGACAATCCAGATAGGTCCACCTGAGCAAAAGAGATAAGGCCCTTGAATCTCAATTCCTCCCAGAAGTAGCAAGAATATCACAAAAAGCAGGTAGTGGTGGCTCTTTCCCCACCAGAACCTCCGCCGATACTAGTTAATAAGCTGGGATGGGAATGATGGGCAACTGAATCATTGTCCTGGCAATGTGGACAACAGGGAGAGATGCTATTTAATAAACAAACTAATCAAAATCACCAGCATTAACAACAAAGGTAGATAGGGGAATTACTAAATCACTTGTTATACATGAATGTGAGAAACTGGACATAATAGCGGATAGAAACCTGCCTCAGGTCCAGTTTCTGTCATGAGTGGTTTAATGACCGAGGGTAAGTCACTTAAGCTCTTAGTATTCCAGACTATTCTTTCCAAATACATATTAATCTACAGAAGTCACTATCCCTTCCCCTACACAAGTGAAAGCATAAGTCTAGATACACCCATACCAAAACAAATTAAAAATAAACACAAAGAATATAAAAGAATATTATTGCTCCACAAGAATAATGATCATAAGGAACTTAGAGAAACATGGGAAATATGTATAAAATAATGCAGGCTGAAATAAGCAGACTCAGGAGCCTATTCTAAGTGGTTATAATAAGGCAAATGAAAAGATCTCAAAAATGAAGTTGAGGGAGTCTAAATGGCACTGTGAATAGAGCACTGGCCCTGGAATCAGGAGGATTTGAGTTCAAATCCAGCTTCAGACACTTATCACTTACTACTCTTGTGATGTTGGGCCGATCACTTAACCCCAATAGCCCTGCCTTCCCCCTCCAAAAAGGAAAAAAAAAAGTTGAGCTCTAACTAATTATAACCGACCAATCTTGGTCCCTGAGAAGAGATGAGGAATCAAGGAATCACTTCCCTTCCTTCAATAGAGAGGTAGGAGGGGCTACACATTCAGTATGCTGAATACACTGATCTTTATATTGGTTGAATGTGCTTAAAATTTTTTCTTTCTTACAAGGGAGGACTCATTTGGTGAGGGAGGAGGCATGCATCTGGAAAGGGCTATGATTGAAAAACAAGAAGCATCAATGACTCTTCCAGACTTTCACCTACACAACTGCCAAAGTGATTTTAATTAAGCACAGATATGACTGTTACCAGCTCAATAAATTACAATAGCACCCTACTGCTTCTAGAATAAAATTGAAATCCCCCTGTTTAGCTTTTAAAACCTTTTACAGTCTGGCTCTGACCTATCTTTCCAGCCTCATTATTCCAGCCTCTCCTTCCTTTATTTTATGGTCACTCTAATCTGCCCTTTTCTCAGTTTCTCACAAATGGCACTCCATCTCTCCTGTTTCTGTGGCTTTGCTCTGGCAGTCTCCCATGCCTGGAATGCACCCCCTCTCCAACTCCACCTAATACCATGTCTCTCTTCTTTTAAAACAAAGCTAAAGCACCACTTTCAGTATGAAGCCTCTCCTGATCCTCTCCCTCCCTCAACTTCCCCCCTTCCCTTCTTCCCAAACTACCTGGCATTTAACTATTTATTATTTATTCTGAGTGTAATGCACCCCCATCCCTAAATGTGTGATGGATTGTAGACACCTTCCTCTTTTTGCCTCTTTTTGTATACTCAGTGCTTAGCACAGTGACTGGCAATAATAGGTATTTAATCTTGATTAATTAGTAGTGGGAAGTGAAATGTAAAAATAGCTAATAAGGAGCCCCGTTCAAATTTTTCCAAGGAAACCTGGATATTAACTTCTCAACTGGTTGTAATCATTTTGTGATCTTAAAAAAATATTTAGTGTTCCCTTTCTGTAGTGGAATAAAACTAGCTCTTCTATACCTGATCCATATTTGTAATGTGGGTACCATTTTATTCCTTACACCCTGTTGGAGAGGACTCAGACTAGAAACAACAACAACAACGAAACTGTACTTAAGGTATCTTTATTGGGGCTGAAATCAATAGCACTAGAAGCCAAATCCCCCACTGAGGAAACTGGTAAACCCAGAGCAATGATCCAAGGGCAAACCTCAATGATAGTTAAAAGGATAGGGATTAGTAAAGGTCACCACTCCTATGACTTCAGCTTAATGGTGCCTTGCTAGCAACTGTGCTAGATACATGTTTTTATTAATGTGTCTGTCTTCCCTGATAGAATGCAAGCTCAATGACAGTAGGAACTCTCTCCTTGCTCTGTCTCTCTCTGTGTCTCTGTGTCTCTCTTTTTCTGTCTCTGTTTCTCTCTGTCTCTCTGTCTCTCTCTGTCTGTCTTTCTATCTCTCTCTACCTCTCTCTCTGTGTCTCATCCAGAGCATCTAGCAGAATCCCTGGTACACAGTAGACATTTGATAAAACTTTTTGATTGAGTGATTAATTTATTGCTACCTAAAATAGCTCTGGGAAGCATATCTTGGACTTGACTTTTTGGTCAAGATGGTGAAGGCCCTCAAGATCTAGCCTTTTGAAAGTTGCTTAAAGGAAAAGGTAATGTTTCATTTGGTGAAGAGAAAACCAGGGTAGGCAGCACATGACAGTTCTCTTTGAGTATTTGAAGAGCAGTTATATGGCAGAGTAATTAGATTTGCTCTCCTTATCTTCAGATGGCAGAACTGGGAGAAAAGGGCAGGAGAAATAAAATTTTAAGCTTGATAAAAGGGGAAAAATCTTCACAATCAAAACAATCTGTAAGCTGAATAAATTGCCTCAAAAGTTATAAGATGTGGTGAGAAAAGTCAGAAGGATCCAGGTCTCAATCCCGTGTAACCACAGGGAAATGACAGCCTCTCTGAACCTCTGTTTTCTCAGCTGTAAAAGGGGATAATATTATTTCTAATCCCTACTTAATGTGGGTTATTGTGAAGATCAAATAAGGTAGTCTATGTAACGTACTTTAATAACCATGAAGGATTGATTATATGTTATAATTATTATCACTATGTTCCCCTTCACCTGACATCTTCAAGTAAAGGCAGTATTACTACTTCTTACTGATGATATTGGAAACAGGATACTTGGTCAGTTGATGGTCTCTGATGTCTCTTAAATCTCTGAAATGTTAAATTTTATTTCATTTTTAATTTTCATAATCATATTATTTGATTTTTAATGTTATTTTTAAAATTAATTCCTTTTACATTGTTGTCTTTTCTGGAAATGCTCCTTTTTTTCCTCCAGTTCCAAACTGAACCCTCCTTTGTAACAAAGAAAATCACTTGAACAAAAACACTCCATAAAGTTATCACATCTGACAATGTATACAGCATTCTGCAATAGAAGTTCAATATTTCTATGGATGATGAGAGCTTGGTTTATTATTTTGTTAATTTTTCTAGACTAAGGAAAGTATTGGAAAAATGTTAATACTTAATTAATAATTAAGCTTAGAAGTGTGTCCTGAGTTTTCAGAGAGCCAATTGTAAAATATTTGCCAATATACTTCTGGAAGCATGTTTCATTAAATGCCAACTCAATTTTTTTTTTAAATCATGTAATCCTCTGATGGCCTCCCAACTACTTCTAGTCCTATAGGGCAAAACATCAATGTAAAAATTTCAATCAGTTATTCAGTCATCAATCAGTCAAGTAGGATAATAAATGCTACTTGGTTGACTGATCATATTAGAGGAGAACTGTGTCAGTACTAGATTTTAAGGTCACTGAGGGAAGGGGAAACAGCTATTTTAACTTTGCTTCCCCAAAAAAGGACAGCACCTTCAGTAACATAGGAAATAAAAAACTATTTGTGGAATGAATGAATGAAATTCATGCCCTTGCCCACTTCATTATTGAGTTCAAATGGTAGAATCAAAAATTCGTGAGAACTAAAAGGGATCCTATATGTGCAGGCACACACATATTAACTCACACACACACATACTCACTCACACGCACATGTACACTCACACACTTGTGATATAGGTTCCTTGAGGTTACCTCTCTATAACTAGAAGCTATGACTCTCAATATAGCTCAAGATTAGGCTTGTTGAGCTGCTTGTTCAGTCATGTCCAACTCTTCATGACCCCATTTGGAATTTTCTTGGCAAAGATCCTGGAGTGGTTTGTCAATTTTCTTCTCCAGCTCATTTTATATTTGAGGAAACTGAGGCAAACAGGGTAAAGTATCCAGGGTCACATAGTATCTGAGGCCAGATTTGAAGTCAGGGAGATGAGTCTTCATGACTCCAGGACCTCCATCCATTGCCACCTATCTGCCTATACGGAATTTGACATCTACTAAAATCCTCATATCTTTTTCTGAACAGTTGCTGTCCCCCTATACTTCTACTATTTTATACCCATGCAGTTGATTTTTTTTGTTCCCATGCATAAGATTTTATGTTTAATTCTATTGAATACAATCTTATTCATTTTTTCCCGTCAGTCATTTTAGATCTTGACTCTATCATTTGATATGTTAGTTTTCCCTCCAATTTATTGTCATTTGTTAGTCTGATGAGCATATCATCTGTGCCTTTATCCAAATAACTGATAAAAATATAGAACAATACAAGGTCAATTAAAGTTCCCTGAGGTGTTACAATGGACACCTCCTGTTATTCAGTCAGTCGATAAGCATTTACTAAGAGCTTGTTAGACAACTGGGTGAGTCAGTGGATAGAATGCTACTGTGTACCTTAAGTCTGCATATATATGTACATATACATGAACATGAACATATACATGTATACAAATATTTGTGTGTGTATGCAAACACACATACATAATATTTCCCAATTGTGAGTCAGGAAGAACTGAGTTTGAATTCAGGCCCAGACAATTACTTAGCTATATGATCCTGGACAAGTCACTTAAACTTTCCATTAGCTGAGAAAAAATACCTAAAGCACTTTTCAAAAGTTAAAGGATTTTGACAACGACATGTGTTATTATTAGACCCTCTCATCCTCAGCTTCCTCATATATAAAATGGGGGATAGGAATTATATCTACTTTTACTGGTTGCTGTAAGGATAAAATTTGATAGCATTTGTAAAGTATTTTTCAAACCTTAAAGAGTTATGTAAATATTACTCCTACTTCTACTTCCGCCTCTCCTACAACTACTATTACTACTATCACTACTACTACTAATGTCAATCAAATCATATTTATTAAGCACTTATTTATGTGCCAGAAACTGTGCTAAGCTCTGGTGAAACAAAGTGAATATACAGTCTGCTTGCAAGAAGCTCACATTCTAATTTGAGAGACAACATGCAAACAACTATGTATAATTAAGATATATTTAGAGGAAATTGGAAATAATCAACAGGAGAAAGACACTAGAGCTAAATGGGGATAAAAAAGATTTTCTATAGAAAATGGGATTTTCATTGGGGGAACTTGCAGGAGGATAGCTATCCCCTATTTCTCCACCCACATACTCACAAATTCTAGTTTAGAACCTCTTTAACTATAACCTGGAATACATTAATAGCCTTCTAATTCATTTCTGTGCTTCCATTCTCATCAGTCTTCAATGTACATTCCATTTAGTTGCCAAAATAATCTTCCTAAGGCACAGGTCTGATTATTTTCCTTTCCTGCTCATAATCCTTGGGTGGCTCCCTATTGTCATTAAGATAAAATGCAGAGTCCTTAGTTTACTGTTGAAGTCTCTTTTCAATCTAATTCCAAGCAAACTTGGACTTAGTTTGCATTGCACCCTTTCATACATTCTTCCAAACAAAAGAGTTTATCTGACCATTTGACCAGAGGAAAATTGATATCAATCTCAAGCATATGTGTGAATTCTTTATAGATAATGGATATCAGGACTCCCAGTCTTAACTCTGAGCCATGTTTCTGCTCTATTTAACCTATTTCTACTTTACTCCAGTCTCTCTCCCTTTAACTATCCCTAGTCCAAATCTGGATGACAATGAGGTTCATGTGGTCCCTTTCCCTTCCCCAGCCTTCCTCTATTCATTTTCATGGGTTTTTCCTAAGAAGCATTATTTTATGTTTCATACTTATACTTCTTCATGGACTCAGCATTACAGTTAAACTGACTCATTTGTTGATTCTCATTAATAACAATGCATTTCCTAGAACTGTACCTTTGTACAGGCTGTCTGTCATGCCTAGAATACATTCACCCATAGCTTCTTCCTCTTAGGATCTCTGGCTTCATTCAAAGGTCAGCTGAGATACCCTCTACATGAGGCCTTTCCCAATCCTCCCGAATTCAAGTGCCAGCCCCTCCAAAAAAAGAATTAACCTGTGTTACACATATGCACACACATGCATACACATATTATACATATAGATATGTAAAATTGACTTATTTTTAAATATTATCCGCCCCTCCACATCAAATGTGAACTGCATGAGATCAGATCAATTATCAGATATCAGATCAAGATCATATCAATTTTGGTTTTCTCTTTGGAATCCTAGCTCCTCTGAGCTTAAATGCTATATCACCAGTTGCCTACTGGGCATTTCAAATTGCATGCCCTGGAGGCACCTAAAACTCAAAAATCCCAAAAGTAAAACTCTTAGTTTTTATCCAGAACCCTCCCCTGTTGCAAGCTTTCCTATTTCTAACAAAGCACCACCATCCTTCTAGGATCCCAAGTTTGTAAACTCTGCTCTGTTCTTAATTCCTCACCCTCTCTCACCCAAATTATTTGCCAAAATATGCCATTTCTCTGTTTACTACATCTCTCCCATCAGATTCCTTCACTCTATTCACTCTATTATCCTCAGTCTTCTAAATATTTTTCCTGCCTCAAAATCTCCCAACTTTAGTCCATCCTGCTGCCAAAGTAGTTTTTCCTTAAGCACAGATCAGACCCCATCACTCCCATTTACTCAATACTAGTAAGTTACTATTGACTGAACACCTCTGTGCAGTTTTTAAAGCCCTTCATAACCTGGTCTCATCCTATCTTTTCAACCTCATTGTATATCACTCCCCCTCCTGCACAGCTAAACTGGCCTTCTCTCTGTTCTTCAAACATGATATTCTATCTACTATCTCTTTAACATCACACTGGACTCCTACTGCCTGGAATGCATGGTCTCTTTAGCTCTGTGTCATCGAGTTCTTCTCTTCCTTTAAAGTAAAACTCAAGGACCATCTTCTACATGAATTTTTTCCTGATCTGCCCCCATTCTCACTCCCACCCCCACTGCATTCTTTAAAAAATTACCTTGTATTTAACTACTTTGTGGATATTTGTATTTAATCATAATAATTAGCAAATCTAGCACTCTAAGGTCTGCAAGACATTTTACATATATTATTTCAGCTAGGGGGTCCAGTTGATAGAGCACTGGATATGGAATCAAGAAAACCCAAGTTCAAATCTGGCTTCAGACATGTTCAAGCTGTGTGATTCTGGGCAATTTGCTGAACCTCAGTTTCCTCATTTATAAAATTTGGGAAAATAATAGTACCTAGATCCCAATATTGTTGTGAGGATCAAGTAAAATAATAATTGTGAAGCATTTATTACAGGACCTGGCACATAGTAAGCACCATATAAATGTTAGATGCTAACATCATCATCATCATCATCATCATCATCATCATCATCATCAATCATCAATCATCATCATCATCATCATCATCATCATCATCATCATCTTATTTGATACAACAACCCTGAGAGAGATATATTATTATTGTGCCCATTTTGTATTCAGGAAACTATGGCACCAAAATGTAAAGTGGCATGTCTAGAGTAACAAAGCTAGGAAACATCTGATGTAGGATACAAATACAAACTTGGGTCCTGACTCCAAATCCAGCATTCTATCCATTCTATCTGACTACACACACACACACACACACACACACACACACACACACACACGTGTAGGTGTGTATGTGTATATGTGTAGGTATGTATTTATGCACACACATATGTATGTACATGTATATATGTTGTAAATATCTACATGCATTCACACACACAAAAATCACTTAACCTGTTTTCCTCAGTTTCCCTCTCTGCAAAATTGGGATAATAATAGCGACTCTCTCTCAGGGATCTTGTAACAATCAAATGAGATAAGTATTATAAAATGCTTAGCTTAGTCTCTGGAATATAATAAGCATTATATAAATGTTCTCTCTTATTATATATTATGATACATATTTTATGCATGTATAATATATAATATATGTATATTATTTATGTACATATATATGCCTTGATTTATTTTACTTTTGTCTTCAGTGCCTATGACAGTGCTTGGCACATAGGAGGCAATAATTATTTGTTGGATGAAAGATAAAATACTATTCGTCTCTTTCCAGTTGTTCCTAATCCAAATTTAGAACAAGAGCTGAAATGTTTCAAGATATAAATTCTAAAATACATTTCATGCCTTGTCTCTTGAACATTTTATGATAACTGGCAATAAATAAGACCTTCTGAGATCTAGTTCAAAAGATTTTCACACACATTTCTGGAAAAGACTTACATGTCCTCTTTCCATAATGCTGTTATTGAACTTTACCCTTCCAGTATTGTTCATGGGTAATTTAAGAGTTATACAGACAAATACTGTTTAATACATTCAAAATTTGTATGTTTTTTTATTTCAGGGATAAAACTGGAGACAGTTTACTATTAGTTTTAAATTTATTATCATTTTGAAGCCAAAGTAAGATCTGATGGTGAAACACATGTAGTGATGAGAGAAGCATAAGACTATCCACTGTGCCCTACCTACCCCAAACCACTGCCCCATTTCAGAGTTTTTAGTATAATGCATAAGGAAGGGAAGAGATCATTAATTGGAATAATTGGAAAGATTATTGCAGGTAGCAGTTTTTTAAGCTTCTTGATTTCAGGACCTCTGTACCCTCTTAAAAATGATTGAGGACCCTTCCACAAGCTTTTGTTTATGTGGGTTTTACCTAACAATATTTACCATATTAGAAATTAAAATACTTATCATTATTATGGAAAGAGTTTTGACCTAGAAGACACACTGAGAGGGTTTCTATCAGGGACTCTGAGGGAACTGACAACCACACTTTGAGAATCAATGCTCTAAACATTTTAATAGAATATTATACTATTGCCTGAAGTAAGTGTTAGGATCCGTGAAAGAGAGAGAGAGATTTATCCTATTATAATTATTGATCAGCAATGACAAATGAAAGTGTTATCCAAGTTTAAAAAAAAAAAAAACCTAGCCTTCATTAGAGAGACTTTTTAGAAAAATTTACCCTTTTCAGTTCAGTGCTTGTTTGCTAATTTTCACGAACTAGAAATGCCTGATATTTTCTAGTAGACAGAGCATTAGATTTGGAGTCTGGAAGATGAGTTCAAATGCTGCCTCAAGTACTACTAATGTGATTCTGTTTATGTCACTTAAACTCAATCAGCTCTTGTTTCTCCACTTGCAAAATGGGGATAATAATTGCACCACCTCATATTTGTTTTTAAGCAAAGTACCTTGCTCAAGGTTACACAGCTAGTTATTTATGTGTGGGTGCTAAGTTCTGAGGCCAGAACCTATCCCAACTCTGGGGCCAGCGCTCTTGCTCACTATGCCACCTAGCTGCCCCACACCTACCTCATATTATAAGGTAATTTTGAGGATCAAATGAAATTGTATATACATTTATATTTATATATCTACACATATGCACTTGTGTAATCAAATACCTTAAAGTACTAGAAATGTCAGCTACAATTATTTTCCATACCTGTTAGAAATAACATCTTTCAGGAACCCCACCCCCACCCCATCACCCAGAGGTATTGTCTATAAAGTGATTAGGAAATGTCTATATCACTAAGCTATATAATGGGGGGGAGGGGAGAACATTTTGCAATGCATGTTAATTATTTCAAATACTTTACATAGAAAAACTCTGAGTTGAATGCAGTTCTTATTCTCTGATTTTGATATATTCAGGTAATCCAAGAATTCCTGTTTTCTTTGAACTTAGTATATCATTAACTGAGAGCTGGAAAGGACCTTAAAAGTTATCTAGTCTAACTCACTAATTTTGCAGGAGAAAATGGTGCTAAAAGAGTGTCAGTGATTCACTCAGTGATACATGGCTACTTATAGAGCTTACATTCACCTAGGTTCTCTGACTCAAAATCCACTTTGGAACATCTTTTCAATACACTGTATTAATTGAGCCCAAATTACTGGAATGCAACAATGTTAACATTCTTTCAGCAGTTTTATTATAGCCAAATTAATTGGATGGTGGTTCTGCCTATTAAGATGACCGTTGATTAACATAGCAATATGATGAAGTGCTGTGTCCAACATTTCAACAAATGTGCATGTTATTTGCATTATTGACATGTCATTTGCAAATGTTGCTACAGATAGGATATTTTTCCTTCTGGCATAAGCATTGGTTGTTGGAGTTTATTATATGATCACAATCATTTTAATATGAGTAAAAAGAATAGAAATTCAAAATGATGAAATTGAGTGGGATATTATACAATATAATTAAATTTAAAAGTTTTCATTGCAAAACAAATATGATAATATAGTAAAAATATAATGGAGAAATGAATTCAAACCTTACATGGAGATGTAAGCTCAAGAGAGAACTGTTAACCCATGAAAAGTTACATGCTGCATTGAAGGTATGTAGTATAGTTAGCGTGTTGGCAACATGCTTTAGTTGACCTCATCATCAGTTTACACAGCACTGTTCTCTTTCTATTCTGAGGTTTGGCAGTCATCAAAACAGTTGCAGACACTATACTAATGTGAGGCTGAAACTAACCTCTTTAAAACCACCCTATACAAGTTCTAGAAGTGATCAGGTCAAACTCTGCAATATATTCAATTAATCTATCCTTTTCTTTTACCAGAAATATGTAATGGGCCTTTCTTCAAAATACATAATAATGAACATTCTGAATACTTCCTTCTCGTAGAAATAACAATCTAAAACAGTCCATCACAACTTTTATTGCATAGACAAATAGTTGTATATGTATATATTTTATTAAAACATTCCATAAATATAAAAGATTAATCATTTATTAGTTAGCACCTAACATTCTAGTGTAGTTGAAGCCATTTAAAAAACGAACAGATTAAATTTGCATTTAATTACATTTACATTAAAGTTGCATAATTTTCTGATTTAATAAAGTAGCAGGGTTTGAGGGATTATTTTCCTTGCAAAAATTGGGGATGCAAAATGGTGTGGTGGGTAAAGGAGCAACCTGAGAGTTATTTGAGTTCAAGTACTTCCTCTAACACAGACTAGCCTTGGGCCCAGAGGTAAGTCACTTCAGTCCACAATGTTCGAGGCAATTCTCTAAGACTATAAAGTAGATTTTTTTTTTTTACCAATCTATATTGGTGAAAGGAGATTCCAAATCATGAGTTCCCAACACCCATGAAAGCACAGCTCAAATTTGTTCATCCCAAAAGGAAAACAAAAATGAAAGTATGTATGGAGCTTTATGAGGCAAACCACTTATATTTAGTGTTCTCCACATATGTTAATTAATGGAATATATTTTACTTGAGTTTTACTTTGCTTCTATGGAATATCTGGCTTTTAACCAGTGTTTTAGTTTGTCTAAACACAAATTAATTCCAGGTATATCTCCATCTGAGCTTTCTTTTTCTAACTTCTTATCAACTTTGTCATATATTCTTGGGAAATTTTAGTGAAACAAAGATTTCTTCTACAAAATCAGAGGTCATGACTAATGATGATATGTATTTATAGAGATTTATATATTTATATATGTGTATATATACACATAAATACATAAATTTCATCTTTCACCAATAAATTCATAAATTGCCTCTATCTATGTAGGTGTATACAGGTATTGAAAAAATTATCTAAACCTAGATTTATCTCTGTGTTTAGAGATATATATCCATCTTGAAGTCTATTTGTCTAGAAATGGATCTAAATATCTAGATATAGATGTTGAAATTGAAATATATGGGGGTGGCGAGATGGCGCAGTGAGTAGAGTGCCAGCCCTGGAGTCAGAAGG
Source organism: Gymnobelideus leadbeateri (assembly GCA_011680675.1). Taxonomy (NCBI): domain Eukaryota; kingdom Metazoa; phylum Chordata; class Mammalia; order Diprotodontia; family Petauridae; genus Gymnobelideus; species Gymnobelideus leadbeateri. Next base: position 128,070 of record WOXC01006099.1, on the reverse strand, counting down.
ACCTGAATTCGGATATGGCCTCAGACACTTAAAGCACATGCAAAACAAAAAAAAAAAAACTTAGCCGTATGACCTTGGGCAAGTTACTTAACCACAACTGCCCTCTAAAAAAAAAAAAAGCAAAAAAAAAAAAAAAAGAAATTGAAATATATGTCACATCAATTCCAGAAGTTATTGGTTAATGTCCAAGATTTGAGGCAACACTAACTTCTGGAAATAAGGAAAAGGCATAACTAGAGATGAATGGCTGCCAGTTCTATACCATCCTTAGTTCCTGACCTTGACATACATCATTTTATTCTTTTTAATTTTTACTAATTCTTTACAACCACTTGCTCTTATTTTATTATATCAAAAGTTTAAATTGAGAAGTAGTTTTAATTAAAAATTAGAAATCACCACATTTGACTGGGCACCAAATATTCATGTTATGTTTCTTCTACTTTCTTTATATTTTGTACTTAGGAAGGTAAATTCTATTCAATTTGTTACAAACAAGAGTAAACTTCCCAGGTTAGTAGTTGGGACAAAGCAAAAAAAGCAGTGAATTTATATTCAAGAAGATCTAGTTTCAAATTCTGCCTCAGATATTTGGATACTTGCCAGTTGTGGGCAAGTCACAAACTTTCTGATTCTCAATTTCCTCATCTGTGAAATGGACATAATAGCATCCACGTTTGAGGATTGTAGTGAGGATCAAAGGAGACAACACATATAAATTGATCTTTTTTTTTTTGCTTTTTGGAGGGCAATTGGGGTTAAGTAACTTGCCCAAGGTCACACGGCTAGGTTTTTGTTTTGCGTGTGTTAAGTGTCTGAGGCCGGATCCGAACTCAGGTCCTTCTGACTCCAGGGCCGACACTCTACTCACTGTGCCACCTAGCTGCCACAACTGTCCTATTTTTTAATGTTTAATGTTTGAAAAACCATTCCACTGTTTCATACAGTAGTTTAAAAAAAACTAAGTAAAAGTATTTGTATGCAATATCATGATATTTAGCATTCTTGTAAAATATTCAAGAAAAATCCCATAGTGAACAGAATGATAAGGATGTTTTATACTTCTTCCCTTTTGCACATGGTTTTGATTTCTTCTGTTAGGTCTTTATATTTTGAGATTTATGCATTCAAAATGGTTTGAAGATCATTACTTTTTAATAGTTATAGAAATGAAAAATTAAATGTGCGGATCAATGTTATATATAGGCAAATTTTTGTGCTATAATATTCTAAATCTGTAAGAGTATGTTGAGTTCTTAGACATTTTGTTATTATTATTAATAGTAATCTCTTTGGAATAAAAGGGAATTTCACTTGGCCATTTTAAAACATTAAAGGTGAATTAACCTCCATCTCTTCTGATTTTGTACTTGGCTTCATTTTAGATCCTCCATACTGTTACTTGACATTCAACACTATCTAAAATTCTCAATAGAGGTATGTTACTAAGAATTTGCTTATTTTATTGTTGTTGTTTTACAAATATACCTACTTGGGTTTCTTCTTGACTGTCAGGTACTATTCTTAAAAGCATAATTTAGGCCCCTGTTGTTGTTATTAAGAGAAGACATAACAAGAATGTAGGCCACTAAATGGCTCAGAGGAATGAATGTTCAACTTGTATTTAGGATGGCCTGGGTTTGAATCTTTAGGCACTTACTAGCAGTGTGACTGTGGGCACACCATTTAACTTCTCTCAGCCCCAATTTCCTCACTTGTAAAATAAGAATATTAATTATAATTCACAAAGTTGATTTTTGGAACTAATGAAATATAAATATATAAGACATTTTGTAAACCATAAATTTCTATACATAAAATCATCATGATAATAACAATAGAAAGATAAGTGCTAAAAAGAGAAATGGGTTATTTTGGATTTTTTTTTTTTTGCAAATTATTATTGAATTGGCCACTCAGAATAGAATTATTACAAAGTAGTTTGTTTATCAAGGTATCTTTCTTGGATTTTTTTTTAATTTATGGTCTTAAGTTCAAACTACCATTCACTCAGTACTTTTAATCTAACAGATGAGACTATCCTTCTCTTCCTATAAGTTGTTGTGGTCTAATTTTCATCTACTCCATTCATGCCCATGTGCATTGCTTGTATATTGTGAAGCTTCAAAAGGCCCTCCATATGTTGAGTGGAGATACAAGTAGGAAGACAAAAAAGAGTAGGGAATTGATTCAATGCTAACCAATAAATAAATGATCTCATGGCACTTTGTAAAAGTTTGTTTTGGAAACACTGAGTCATTTGTGTTTACTTGTTTAATTGCCTCTGTAAATTAAAGTCAGAGAATTAGAAATAGAATTCAGCTCCCTATAAGGGTACCTTTCAAGTAGATAGCCAATTTGCTATTTTCCATGTGTGGATTTTACATTTTGTTGATTTTCTGTACTACATGTTTTCTCTTTAATTTGCTTTTTTTCCCCATCTTCCTTGCACATTTCCCATTTTCCTCCCATTCACATGATATTATCCAGGAAAAGCAAACTAATTTTAATACTGTATCAGCCAAAGCAAACATAATTAGAAGGGATAGACTTTTTGAAAACACAAATGTCCTGAAGTCAAATATAAATTATTTTAGCATGTATTATTTCCTTTATCTGTACCTCAAGAATTCTATCAGTATAAAAGAACGGAGAGTTGACTAGGCTTCTTAGGCCAATCATAGAATTTAGCATGACTTAGGGCATAAATGAAATGTGTTTGGTTCTTGTAGAATCAGGCTGCAAGAAAAACAATTGCTTTCAGAAAGAATTAAAATAGAGCAGATATCACTGCTATTTTATTTCTTCTGGGTTACTGCTGTTTACTATCTTTAGCTGTGTTATATCTTCCTATGAGTAAAGATGGGGGAGAGTGCATTAGGTAGGAGAACATTTCGCCAATTAGTAACTTTCAGTAATAACTATTTGTAAGGATACTCCGCAGTACTTTTGCTGCATTCATTGTGGAGGATTTGCTGTTGGTGGTATCCATGGGAAAAAAGTTCCTTTTTTTAACAAGGCATAGCTATTGATCTTTTCTACACTGTTGTAGACTGGTCTTCATTTGAACATGTGCCCCGTATTTGTAGAAACTCTGATTATTTGTGGTAATCCTGGATCTTCTAAGAAAAATATACCATCCCTGCTTTACGTAGCCAAAATTAATTGGTTGTTGTTCTGGGCTGGACATGATTCAGGCTAGTCCCTGGTTGTTTATGGTAGATATTGGCACAATATGAGACACCCATAGGTCATTCAACATATAACAAAGGAGATTTACTTTTCCAGAGCAAGAGAAGGATACTCAACAAGGATATGTATTGAGGGTATTTTAAGTTAATTCAACGTAGTGAAGATTCCTTGACCATCATAACACACCAGCCAAATATGAGAAACGTCTCAGAGTTATTTGAGGTCATTTTTATTCAAATAATTGGCAAGTGATGTCAACAAGTTAAGTATTTAATCCCCTGAGCCAACCAGGTCTCCAGGGGTGGTCTCAATAGTTCTTAATGAAAAACTTAGCCTAACTTGCATGGGTACAGGAGTTAGGGTTTGATACTACCACAATGGTACAATTTTATAGTGGAAAAACACTGGATTGGAATCAAAGGATGAGAACAAATTCTGTTTCTTATGCCTTCTGCCTGTTTGACCTTGGGCAAACCTTTTAACCTCCCAAGTTTCATTTTTTTTACCTGTACAATAATTCAGTTCAACTAGGCCTCTGATTTCCTTCTAGTTCTAAATCTATTATCCTACTGAATTTTGCCTAAATTTCTCAAAGAGATTGCTTTGTTTCAGGTCAAGCTTTGGGGTTTCTATATGACATTGCTTGATGTTCCATTAATTAAGGGTTAATCCCCTGCTGCTATACATATAAATCCCAAAGGTGTGACATTCAAAAGTCCCATTTATATGGTCAACTGACATAACTTTCCAAATCCAAAAAAGAAGAGAAGTTCAATGCTAACAAATGAATGATCTCATGGCATTTTGCTATGCAATAATGTCTCACCTTTCCCTCTGCCTTCCTCTTTGAAATTATGAGCTAGGAAGCACTAGATCTGAGCTGGGAAACTCACTTTGGTTCTTTGGGATGGTGATCCTTTATTGCTACTTAATTATTAAATATAGCTTGTAAACAATGGAGTGCTGGAGCCAACTCTTACAGGTTTGAGAAAATAGATCATAAAATTTTTAGTGTGAGCATTTTGTTGTTGTTGAGCCATCTCAGTCATTTTTGACTCTTTGTGGCCCTATTTGGGGTTTTATTGGCAAAGATACTGAAGTGGCTTGCCATTTCCTTCTTTAGCTCATTTTACAGATGAGGAAACTGAAATAAATAGGGTAAAGTGACTTGCCTAGGGTCACACAGCTAGTAAGTGTCTGAGGTCTGGATTTGAACTCAGGAAATGAATCTTCCTGACTCCAAGCCTGGCACTCTATCCACTGTGCCACCTAGCTGCCCTAGTATGAACATTTACGCCTGGAAAATTGGTAAATGCTACAAATACAGGACTAACTTTGCTGTTTTGTTGATTGCCTAAACTTAAGAAAATGAAAGGGAAAATGTTAATAATGCAGATTAAATCTGAAAATTTGTCATTCACAAAGTTTTGGAGAGCTAGTTTTTAAATATTTGCCAACACACCCCTACTCGTAGGTGATGCATCCAGTATATCTGTTGTTTTGTTTTGAAGGCAGGACACTGTGGAGGGGAGAGAAATGGCTTCATAGCCCAGAAGACTCGAGTTCACATCCCACCTCTGACAAACACTATGTGACCCTGAGCAAATCCTTTCACCTCTTAGTGTTCTAGACTAGTGGTATCAAATTCAGAAAAAAATGGGAACCACTAATCCTTATATCAGAGGTGCTGGCTGCATATTGACTTAGTTTTTAAGTGTAATATTATCTATGTTTTATTGTATTTTATTTAGTTTGTTAAATATTTTGCAATTACATTTTGATCTGGTTGGGGCTTGTTGGCTAGGAGGTCATATGTCTGACATTTCCACTAGCTGACTCTCTTTTGACTCTAAATTACAGGAGATCTGCCATTCTAAACTGGTAGAGAGAATTTCTCATCCAGTGTTCCCTTTCCTTGAAATTACAGATCCAAGCCTTATCCCTTGTCTTTTTTTTAATGTAAGTTTTTAGTAGTTAAAAGAGGCAACCTGGCATAAAGGCTTGAAGTGTTGTTCACTGAATCAGGAAGACTTGGTTTCAAACCCACCTCTGCCATTAAATAGCTGTGTGATCCTGGATTTATCCTCAATATACTCCAAATAACTCCCTGGGGCTCATCTACTAAGTCTTAAAATGTTATTAGCTGCAATGATAGAGGGAGGTTCTACAAGAGGTCAAAATCATTACTCTATTTACTTATCTGGGAGATCACATTTTTTTTAATTGACCATACATATGATTTCATAGATGAGGAGGTCCCCATGAGGAAATTACTTTTAAGGCAAATCTACAACTTCTCTGTAAGCTATTGTCTTAAAGAGATCCCTGTAGCATTTAGAGGCAAAATAACTTGTCCAGGGACACATTGGTATTCTGTGTCAAAGGCTGGCTCCCTATACACCACCACATTGCCTTAATTTAAAAGCTATGGAGGTTGTTTTTGAGAAGTGATGCATGGTATCATTATTATGTATTAGTATATAATATGGAAGACAAGCAGTGTCACACCCCTTAGGTTTTGATACACAGGCAAAGCCCTGGGTGCCTGATCCTACTTAAACCTTTGTAACAAAGTACAATGTTCTAGGAAGAATTTTATTATTTCTTATATATTTACTATATATATGATTATATATACTATTATTATTAAAATATGTTATTTAACAATAATTAATATATAATTACTCTTTGAAAACAATGAAGAAATAATGTTAGTTGAGATTAAGAAAAAAAAGAAAGTAGAATCATTTGGGTGATAATACTTCTTAATGGGAGGACGTACCTGGCAGTGTTTTCAATTATAGGAAATTCTTCCATCTGGTACAATTCTGGCAAAAAAATAAATACTCAGGTGGAGTACAGAATCTCATTTTACTGCAATAATAATAATAAAGTATATTGACGAGCTCTTCCTATGTGCTCATTTATTTTGCAGCGGCTTACAGCTGGGTTATATCTCTGTATATATTCTATAACATTTTAGGACTCAGTTTTCTTGAAACTTTGATCACTGAGTTGTCTTACATCTGGTTCTATTTGGCAAAACAGTTGAAAGAGTGGAAGAGGCAAGTTAACCATATCTCTACAGCTACATGGGACATGAGTTAAAGAGTATGAATTTCTTCTGGAAGAGAAGCTTTGCTTTGTGGGTACCCTGGGGCAGAAGATTCCTTTTAGCTGAAATCCTGATTCTATTTTATTTTAATATTAGGGTAAGGGTAAATATTTATCTACCATCCTAGGTCTGGTATGAGTCAGGAGGCTGAACGATGTTCATTTCATCACTATGATATTGGTGTCACAGCTAGTTACTGGTATTTCTATAACCATGATTTCCTTATTCCTGGGCCAGTGCCTCTTTAATAATAAGCCTCCTAATTATCACCAGAATGTAAACTCCTTCAGGGCATATTGTTTTGTTTTTACCTTTGTATTCCTAATACCTGGCATGACACTTACATTGGGGTGGGGGGTGCATTTAATAAATTGCTAAATTGAGTTTCATTGCATTAAGTTACATTTAATTTGGGGATGTTGAAATATTATGTAATCTTCCCCTTCTCCAAATGTACATGTAAGATAACTTAAGCCTAAATTTTATGACACTTTCCACTGATCAGTTTTTTAAAAAGAAAACTGATATTCTCTAAATTTCTTTCCTTTGTTAAATCTATGATTTAATAAAAAATAAAATTCTCCCTAGAACATTGTAATTTGCTACAGAGCTATAAGCAGGGTCAGACACCCAGGGCTTTGACTGAGTATCAAAATCTAGGGGATGGCACTGCTTCTTCTCCATAGCTTCTGCCTTTCAGCCTCCTACCAACATGGGTCCCCACAGGGGTTGTGGATGGGTGAACTAGAACCAGTAAATGGAAAGATATGGGACTATCTGTGGTGGAAGTCTAGGGATGGAAAGACTGGACCTTCTCTAAAAACCTCACTTTAGGTAGATCAGTCCCTGACCCAATTGCTTTCCCTTCCCCCACATGCTTCAAAATCACTTTACCTTGCCTTATTATTCCCTTAGAACTCTTCCTCTCAAATCCCTTTCATCTTCTGATATTCAGGGAAAACTAGTTTTTTTTCTGGATATCTCTTGGCACCCTCTTCAAAGCCTGTTACTTCTTCTTTTGTATCCCTTGACACACAGAAACAGGGAAAAAATACAGCATTACACTCAAGCCCATTTTCACTTTCAGATTCTCCCTCTTCCACTATTGCTGAGTAATTCCCTTTCCTACTTTACAAATTGACATCATGCTGCCCAGATTTTGAATGCTGTCTTCTATGTACCTTCAGATAATTCTTTTTATTCACTTTACTTTATTTTTCAATAGATAACCATTTATTTCCTGTCCTTATCTACATCAATTTAGAAAAAAAAAAAAAGAAAGAAAAACAAATCCAATGTGACAAATACGCATAATCAAGGAAAATTCTTACATTGATCAACCTGATTATCATCTCATTCTTTGTCTTGAGTCCAGTTCAGTTCTGTCAAGAGATAGGTAGCATACTTCATCTTGGGCCCTCTGGAATCATGGTCATTGCATTTGTACCATGATCTGCCCTGGATATCTCTCCCAAAGACAGCTGAGCTATGTCAACCTCTCAAGTGTCTAGAGCTCCCTGAGGCATTATGGTGGATGTTTTATACTGCCATTTTTTCTAACCACAATGGCTTTATAATTCAGGGTTTCACAGGCTAAAACACCAAGGCTGAACACAGGCTCTGGAATGCTGGGATACCACAACATGGCTCATGAAGACTGGCAAAAATCACTGGTTGTGACACTCTAGTTTCTTTAATTAGAATGGAGAACAACAAACAAATAAGTCAAGGACTAAGTTCTTCATCCCCAAATATGTTTTAAAACCTAAAGTAACAAAGGAGGCAAACATTCCTTTTTTCTTGTTATCATTTAAGTTAGTATTGAATGTTATCTCTTAATTTCACTATTTGTAACACCCAGAAATTCCTATAGCCATTACTTCTGTCTCCCTCCCCACCCCCTTTTCAGAACTGGTAATGCATCTCTCTTACTTCTTAGGTTTAAAGTAAACCTCTTCTTCTGAATCTGTTAATTGTAACCATTATCATCATTGAATAATTTCTCAAATAAGATACAACCATCACTTACATATATTTACATAGCTAATGAGTAATAGAATCAATAATTTCTATAAATTCTTTCTGGAACTCTGATATGAGTAACATGGGCCAATCAGCATGTATTATATATTTTAATAATTTCTTCCCAATTTCATAGGACACATATGTGATCAAGGTTTTTTGTGATGTAGAAATTCAGATTTCAAGTCAGGAATCTGAACTGGTAGCAAAGGAGCCAATCTATCTCTGCCGGAAAGGTTGCCCTGTTTTCTAATAGCCACTACCTTTGGGGTCAAACTTGGAGCTCGGCTAGCTATCATCAAATGTAGGTTTGCTCTGCAGAAAGAGACATTGCTGATATGAAAGAAAGAGCAATGGGTTTGGTGTGAGATGTCCTCAGTTTGCTAATTGGTCCTGCTACTTTCTTTGTGACCTCAGGCAAGTCATTTAACCACTCAGGTCTTAGTTATCAATAAAATGAGGATGTGGAAATAGGTGATTCCTAGTCTCTTCCTTTTCAGCGCTATAATTCTCTTGGGGAATTGGAGCCACCTTGTCCTTATTTAATTTCAGCCAAGAAAAGTCCTTACCCAGCAATGGAATTGACTATAGATATCCTAGTCAACACTGACTTTCATGTCCAATTCACTCAAAGCAAGTGGACTTTTGAAAGTAAAGTTGAATAAATATCTGCATTGGATTCCAAATTTCTCAAATATTTTTCAATTTTACAGGGGGTTGTCCTTCCTGTTGTCCAATATTTTCCCCCTGGTACCGACTATCTCAAATATTTCCTACTAAGAATTCTTTCAGAGTCTGCAATTCTGTTGGAATGGCAGTGTATCAGCACCGATATCTACAAAAATGCTTTCATCTCCAAACTGATATGGATAATACAGTAAGTTGTCAAGAACACTAATCTATGATTTAAATGGGAGTATGAGAAAATATTTGTATTAGCCATAATTTGTATACTTTTCCCATTGTGTGTAAAAATTAATCATGTTTATTGATGTCACTTGTTTTCAAATAATTTTTAGTCTTCAGTTTTATCTTGTGCCAAAAATGCTTGGTTTTGGTTGTGTGGTTATTGCTGTTGTTGCTTTGAAAAGAATAATTTAGTAATTTAGCGAATCCATCCTCTCATCTCTGTGGGTGTTCCCTCCAGTGGTGCACATGGCAACCAATCCACAGTCTATCTATCCTACTGAACAATTCTTATTTACATCTTTCCAGAAATCCTCCATAGTAAATCTACTCAGGATTTTTCAGAAGTTTCATAGATCCTAGGGAAGTGTTTTCTTTTACACTAAAGGATAGAATTCTTTCAGATACATTCAATATTGACCACAAATTTCTATTAAAAATAATTTGATAGTTTTCTTTTTTGAGCCCATGAAATTCTGCAAACAACAACAAAACAGTAACTGAGAATATATGTAGGCTCACTCCAAATAGAATTAGTACTATTTTCACATCTGATCAAAGAATTAGAGCTAGAAGGTTTTGTCCAATCACTTCTTTATGTTGAGGCAGCTGGGTGGCACTGTGGATATATAGTGGTGGGTCTGAAGTCAGGAAAATGTGAGTTCAAATCTGACCTAAAGTGTTTATTCACTGTGTGACCCTAAGCCAGTCACTTAACCTCTTTCTACCCCAGTTTCTTCAACTATAAAATGTGGATAATAATATAATAGAACCTTTTGATCTATATATAATAATCATAAAAAATAAAATCTTAATTAAGCTCTCCTTGATCCCTAAACCTTATCATCCATAATAGTTCATGCCCTGTTCTTCATTATATTATCTTATATTTAACAGTATGTGTTCAATAAATGATTATTGGATAACTGACTGTATAAATGTAGCCACCTCCCTCCTTCCCTAATCAGTCATGTATATAAAGTCTTTGAAATTAGACATTATCCCTTTTTATGTCTTTGTATCCCAGGTGTCTAACACAGTATCTTATGCATAGGAGGGATTTAATAAATATTTCTTGAATTGAATAGTGCATTGGTGAGCTTCACTGTACAACACAGAACAAGCTGGTCAGTGTAAATTTTTTCCAAGCATCTTCAAGACTGACAATGTGATTGACTGAACTAAACAATTAAGTCAGAACAGGCAGTTTAATCAAACATCCATTTGCTTTTTTTTTTCCCTCATTGAAATGACTAAATCATTTCAAGTCACATAAGGCGAACTATACTCTCAGTCTATTCAGTTATTTTTTAATCCATTAAACTGATTATTTGACATAAATGACTATAAGACAGGTTATTTTGAGCATGAATGATAGATAAGTAGATAGATAGATAGATAGATAGATAGATAGATAGATAGATAACCTATGCTGGAGCCAGCTTGAAGCAGCCCTCAAGAGCCAATTATTAAATTTTCATTGTGAGAATTTGCACTTCAGAAATCTGCAAATGCTCCAGCTCAGGGCTTGATTTATTGTTTTCTTGATTACCCATTAAACATGATGGATAAAATGTTAACAATCCATATTAAACTTAAACAGTACCCTTTGTACATTTTGGGGGGAGAGACAGTTGTTAAATAAATCAATGGATAGAGTATTTGTTAAGTACTTAACTATTTCCTGGTAACTATGCTAAACCCTAAAGATAAAAATAAAAACACATAAAAGAGTCCTATCCTAAAAGAGAGATAGCCCTTGCTATGACTGGCAAGGAGAAAGGGAAGTCCAAGGAGTGATTTGAATTAAGAATGAATAAGCTTTGCTGGGTCTTTATTTAAAAGATGGGCTATACTATGCATTCACTAATAGGAAAGCTATATATATAACAGAAGAGACAACACGCACAAATGCATGTATATATAAGGTACATAGAGTTCAAATACAGGATACCCTAATGGAAAGGCCCTAGAAGTTTGGGGGACAAGGAAAACAGTCACATAGTTGAAATGAGTCTTGAAGAAAATCATATACTTTAGAAAACAGATACATAGAGGCAGCTAGATGCTGCAGTGAATATAGCACCGTCCCTGGAGTCAGGAGTACCTGAGTTCAAATCCAGCCTCAGACACAACACAAAACTAGCCATGTGACCTTGGGCAAGTCACTTAACCCCAATTGCACTGCCCTACCCCCTCCAAAAAAAAAGCAAAAAAAAAAACAAAACACCTAATAGATGTATAAAGGAAGAGTCTTCTAGAAAATGGTCATAGGTAAAGCAAAGGCATAAAGATAGGAAATGGAAATATCATGTATGAGACTTGGCAAGTTGGCCAGAATGTCTTAACAATAGAAAATGTTCAGGGGACTCATTTATAAGTAGTTTAGAAAGGTAGAGAGGGACCTTGTTGAGAAGATATTTAAATACTAAAAAGGAAAGTTAATATTTGATTTTAACAATAATTAGGAGACGAAGTTTATTGAATTGTTGAGAGATGTCGATGTGAGCTTGATTTAGGAAAATTGCTTTGGCAGCTATGTGAAGGATGAATAGGAGTAGATCATGACCTAGGAAAAGAAGACCAATTAAGAGAAGAATACCCCAATAGTTCAAGTCAGAGGCAATGAGGCTCTGAACTAAGGTGGTGATTCTTAGTGGAAAGAAAGGGAAATATCCATAAGAAACAATAGAGATAGAAATGACAATGTTACACAACTGATTGGATATGTGGAGTGATGACAGTTCAGAGGCAGGGATGACAAGAAGGTTGTGACCTGGGTGACTAGACAGATTGGGATGCTCTCAACAGAAATAAGGAAGTTTGGAAGAGAGATGGATTTGGGGACAAAGATAATTACTTGTTTTAGATATATTAAATTTAAGATGCTATAGGACTAAGAGGTTTTTTGTGATACAGTATTGGCACTTAGGAGAGAGACTAAGTCTGGATAAATCATTTGGGGAGTCCTCTGGATAGCAATGTCAGCTAAATACATGAGAGCTGATAAGGTCTCCAAGTAAAGAAAGTTTAGGGAAAAGAGAGAAGAGGCCAAGGGTAGTCTTGGCATATACCCAACAGTTAGCCGGCATACGAGGGATGCAGGTCCATCTAAAAACACTGAAAGGAGCGATCAGACCTGTAGGAGGGGAGTCAAGAGGAAACAATATCACTAAACAGAGCAGAAAGTACCTAGGAGAAGAAAGTGGTTAACAAGGTCAAACTTTGGCCAGGTAGAGAAAGCAAAGAATTCAAGATAAACAACGATATCCATAGACCAGTGACTTTGGAAATTTTTCAATTAGAGAGGTAACTAGGTGGCACAGAGTCTAGAGCACCGGGCCTGGAGTCAGACTGAGTTCCAATCTGGCCTTAGTCACTGTGTGACCCTGGGTCAGTCACCCCTGACTCAGCTTCCTCTTCTGTAAAATGGAAATAATAAAAGCACCTTCCTCCCAGAGCTGTTGTGAAGATTGAATGAGATAACAATTGTGAAAGGCTTAGCTCAATACCTGACACAGAGGAACTGCTATAGGAAGGTTAGAGGCCAGAAATCAGAGATGGAGAGGAAAATAAGAGAAACATGAGGTGAAGAGCAGCTAGATTTCTCAAGGAACTTGCCCGAGAAAACTGGAGAGATAAAGGATTATAGTTAGTAAGAATGGAAGAATCATGTGTGTGTGTGTGTGCGTGTGTGCATGTGTTATGGATGTGGGAGACTTGAACATGTTTGTAGGGACCAGAAGAGGAGAGAGTAGAAGGAACCAGCAGAGAGACTGAAGATTAGAAGAAGAGAGAAAGGGTGATAGTGGGGGCAATCTGATGGAGAATTCGAAAGGGGCAGGCTTTGGAGAGAAGGACCCCTTCTTCATTAGAGACCAGAGAAACTGAGAAAATGAAGGAAGGGTGAGTCAAGAGGCTCTGACATGAGGAGGATGCAAGAGGAAATTTGCAGTAAATGACCTTGATTTTCCCTTAAATGTGAGGCAAAGTTTGACAGATTTAATTTGATTCCCTCTTTAAAACTAAATTAATTCAATTTACTTTAGTTTCCCATTCCCCCATTAGTTTAAATTCACAATAGTGTTAATTATGGTGAGGTCAGCTGAACTTCCCTTTCTACATTACTCCAATTCATATTAACATTATTTATTGATATATTTATACACTGATGGAATAGATCCCAGATCTTTGTATGATCTTAAGCAAGTTCTTGGCCAGTATTTTTCCTCATCTGTAAAAGGAGGCTGTTGGACTAGAATATGTCTAAGGTAAGAATTTTAAAGATGCAAAGATCAAAAATTAACAAATTATATGTTTGGTTTGTCCTACAATTAAATAACAAGTTTAAAAAATTAAGTATATACTCAGATGAAAAAATAAATCTTACATACTTAAATTATTTACTTTTAATCTCTACTTTTATCTTTTACTAAAAAATATAATTAAAAAATTTTTTCTGGGGACATGCTCCTTTCAAAGTACTGTTTTTCTCTCCTACATAAGTAATCACCGTCTGTCTTCTCATCCAATCTGTTATCCTTGGCCCTCAAGTGCCTGAATTCATTGATAGCAATTTGTCATTGTGGGTCTAGTTCAAATTGTGAAATTTGGCTGCAGGGCCCTTCTCTTTTCTCCCTTAGGTTTAACTCACATATTGACAGACTCATCAACATTTTTCATAGAACCCCAAGTGAAAAGTATAACACAACATTAAGTTTGGCCTTGTATTTCCTCTGGATATGTTTTCATTATCTTCTGGCATCTCTTTTGTTTCTTGCTTGGCAAAAGAAGAGTTGGCAGTAACTTCACTAAATATCCAGGTAATAAATGTGCAAAACAAAGAGTATGGAACAGCAAATTTATCCTCTGAGTAATTAGCTATTAAATTCATATCAATAAATAAAAATGTATTCATATTTGTGTATATATTTATCTTATAGGAGAAGCATTTTTTTCTTTCTCTTCTTATTTCATATCTTGAGGTATGGCAACACAGAAAGTAATGAACACAGTGTATCAGTATAACTTTATTTGAGGGTTGTTGTTCCATTATAACTTTAGTTGATTAACTACACATGCAAAAACTAAACGCTGCTTATTTTTTCCACAAAAGAAACTGACATTTTCAACTCCCTATTTTGGAATATTGGATTCTTTTATACATTTCAGTAAAAAAAAAAAAAACTTTTTAAAAGAGGAGTTGAAATAATTAATTCCATTAGTGTATTGATATATTTTTTTAACAACTCCAGGAGCATCACTCTTTCTTTATTCACTTAATGCTAGAAAGTTATTTGATTATCCCATTAAGAAAATTTAAGGTTCGGATCCGGCCTCAGACACTTAACCCACATAAACAAAAACCTAGCCGTGTGACCTTGGGCAAGTTACTTAACCCCAATTGCCCTAAAAGGGGCGGCTAGGTGGCGCAGTGAGTAAGAGCGCCAGGCTCGGAGTTGGGATGACCCGAGATCAAATCCAGCCTCAGAAAATGAGCACCCACACATAAATAATGACTAGCCGTGTAACGTTGAGCAAGTTATTTAACCCCGATTGCTTTAAAAAAAATAATAATTAAATATTGATTGATACAAATGAAGAAATCAAATCCTTTTAGTATTAAAATTAGTCATGCAAAAGAGAGATAATAATTGAATCTGTCTTAAAAAAAAGGTTTCAGGTTTAAATTTTTTCCATAATTCATCCACCAATAATTTTGAAATGTTTAAATTTCCAAATCTAGGCTTTATGTCCTCTCTTTTAAGTTCTTTATTTTCTACACAAAACAGCAGATCAATATATAATGCTACTTAGTCAATGAATGCCATAAGTTTAGAGTGGAAGCTAAGATATCTGTGATTAAGGCCTAAAAATCTACTGCTTATTTTATTTTAGTGATTCATTGCATCAAGAAATAACACCCACCATCATGCTGATAGATAAAATGTAATGTTTTTTTAAATGGAATTTTAATGATATTATCATGTCATCGAACAAGGAAAGACAGTTTTAAGCAGTTCTTATCTGCACAAATGGAGGAGTCTAAAAATCTGGAGTGGGTAAAAAACGTTCCACAGACTCAAACCCAGAAGCACCCCATCTCATGAGCTGGACATAAAAGCTTAAAAAGGGGACCCAAATCTATCAGAGTGGAAAAGAAAAGGTCTACTCCAATTAGTAAGATGAACATTCTTCTGAACTCCTCCTAGTGAGTTGCCTCAGGTCAAGGACTGTTTGGTTATTGCTTCTATATCCTCAATTGCAAATATAATGTGCTTAATAAATGTTTGTCATTGAATTTATTGAAAAAAGGCAACCCTAGGGACCCGGCAGGGTAATAAGAGATAATAAGCTACAGAATATAGAGAAAAATCTGTAATCTATGCAGAAGTCAACTGGACAAATAAGCTAGTAATATTTTCTACTTAAACTATGTTATTTACTTTCAATAATATATGAATTACACTCAAAAAGTCAATTAAATGATGACATTTTAATATGTCATAGTTGATGAAATGCAGTATTTATTTTTCCATTCTGTGAAGCATGAAGGACTACTAAGGAAGGAGATATAGATAGTAATAGCTAACATTTATTTTGCAAAGCACTTTAAAAATATTATCTCATATAATTCCTCGTAACAACCCTAGGATGTAGGTTGTATTAATTTTGTAGTTGAGGAAAATGCATGAAGCAGGCAGTAGTTAAGTGATTTTCCCAATGTCACATAGTCCATAAATGTCTGAGGCTAGATTTGAATTCAGGTCTTCCTGACTTCAGATCTAGCATTTAATCAACTGTACCAACTAAAAATCTAGATGATATTCTTGATTCTGCTACTTGTTTTTATATGAAGAAATCTGACCTATCCCCTTAAACTTTGCTTAACACAATGACATCTGAAAAGAGTCATAATTTTATCTGTCTGAACATGTCCATCATGAGGTCTCTTCATAGACACTCTTAAGTAGACCATCATAAGGAATTGTTTCAAAACTAAGAATTGTCATCTTGTATAAAAGCTTCTGATAGTGACCCTCTCCAAAGAGAAGTAAGCTTTTACTGGGATGACAGAGTCTGTTATCAGACCATGAAGGAGCTTTTCCTGCTGGTACTTCCTAACAGAGGTTGTAAACCATTAGTCTAGCTTTTTTCAAAATTATGAACACTTCTGTACCACATAAAACATTAATCAATCAATTAACATGTATTAAGCACTGATTATGTGCCAGGCACTCTCTTAAGTGCTGGGGATAACAAAAAGAGGCAAAAACAGTCCTTGTCCTCAAGGACAACATGCAGACAAATATCTACAAAGCAAGGTATAGACAAGATAAATAAATAATTAACCAGGGAAGACACAGGAATTAAGATGAGTTAGGGGAGGCTTCCTGTAGAATGTGGGGTTTTAATTGGGATTAAAGGAGGCCTTAGAGGAGGAAGCTGGAGAGAAAGAGTATTCTGAATCAGAGTATGCATGAGGGAGTAAAATGTGGAGAGGTAGGAAGGGGCTAGGCCAGGGTTGGGGAACATATTTAGTCAAAGGGCTGCACTTGAGGACCTACAGAGTCACATGTAGCCTCAAGGCCACAGGTTCCCCACCCCTGGCCTAGGCTATGAATGGTTTTGCCAAATAGACTATTTTGTATTTGGTTGTGGAGGTAATAGGAAGCCAATAGAATTTATTGACAGGGAAAGCAGGTGACTTGATAATATCAGGAAAATTGCTTTACTGACTTAATGGGGAATATAGTTTGGAGTGGGTAGAGATTTAAGGCAGGCAGACCATCTAGGAGTGAGATGATGGAGGATCCACACTAGAGCTGGGGCAGTGTCAGAGAGCGAAGAGGGGTGTACTGGAGACATGTTGTGAGGGTAAATTCAGTTGGCCTTAGAAACAAATTTAATATGAGGGAAGAGAGATAATAAAAGAAGCCAGAATGACTCCTAGGTTGTAAGCCTGAGGGACAGGGAAAATGGTATTGTCCTCTACAGAAATGGGAAAGTTGGGGGGTGGGGTGGGGTGGAGTTCAATGGAAAGTTAATGCATTCTGTTTTGGACATAATGAGTTCAAGCCAACTACTCGATATCCAATTTGAGATGTCTGAAAGACAATTGGAGATGCAATATTGGAAGTCAGAAGAGATTGGGGCAGAAAAGGTAGATATGAGAATCATCAACATAGAGATGGTAACTAAATCCATGGGAGCTGATGAGATTATTAAGTGAAGTAGTCTAGATTGAGAAAAGAAGAGGGCCCAGGACAGAACCCTGAGGCTCACTTATGGTTAGAGGGCATGATCTTGAGGAGGGTCCAGGAGAGGAAACAGAGAAAGTGAGTGGTCAGATAGGTAATAGGAAAACCAGAGGAGTAAAAACAGTGAGAAAGAGAAAGATGGACAGAGAGATAGACAGACAGACAAACAGATGGCAAGAGAGAGAGACACAAAGAGAAAGAGTGAAAGAAGAGAATGATCAACCATGTAAAAAGCTACAGAGCGGTCAAGGAGAATGGGGATTGAGAAGAAGCCATTGGGTTTCACTAACTAAGAGATCATTCATAATTTTGGAGAAAACAGTCCTGTGGAATGATATTGTCAGAAGCCAAATTGTAAGAGTTTAAGAAGAAAATGAGGTGAGAGAAAGTGGAAACACCTATTATAAATGGATTTTTTGAGGAGTTTTTACAAAGGGCAGAAGAAATACATAACAAGAGTTAGCAAAGATGGAAAGATCAAGAGTCTTTTCAGGATAAGAAAGACATAGGGAAGACATTGACAGGTTTGTAGACCATAGAAAATGAGCCAGTGAGAGATCAAAAATAAGTGAAATTAATAGACCAAAATAAATGGGGATGGCAGAGCAGGCAAACTAGGAGTAGAGGAGATAGGATAGAATAAGATCACTTGAACAAGTAGAAGGGTTTGCCTTCATGAGATCACTTAATTATCTGAGACAGGACTAGAGGAGGAGAATATGAAAGAAGGTATCTGAGTGACAGGAGATGAGGAAGAGGGGAGAAAATGGAGTTCACAGAGGATGGCCTCAAGTTTTCCTGTAAAAAGTGAGCCAAGGTTCTCAGTTTCTCTGAGAGAGTAGGAAGGGGAAACAATGAAAGAATTAAGGAAGAATGAAAAGGTTCAGAAGTGCCTCTTTGGAGAGTTAGGAAAATTGAACTTGGATGATGATTTAATTGGTACCTCTACCATAAAGTATAGCTTACCAGTATAATTCATATATATGTGTTTGTGTGTATGTATATATGTGTGTACATATGTATATATACACACATGTGTGAATATATACATATATATTCAGTACAATTAACATTATTCTGATTCGTTGTTAAGGGCAAGAATGATATAGGAAATAAACTGTTAGTTCTTTTTGTGACCCAATAAATTAATGTAACTCATTCTAGTGATTGGAAAGAGAACTCCTCAGTTTGAGAAATTTGAAAATCAGAAGATTTTCACTTTTTCTTACTCAATTCAGTTCCCTCATTTACTGGCAAACCCCTCTTCTCATGAGCAATTATGTGGTAACCCAAACCTCTATACTTGGAAGAGTAAAAGGAAGTCTAAGCAGGAGATTTATGTGTTCAAAGGACATTTGACAGAGGATAATCTTTATAAACAGCAGAAGATGGAAGTGGGGTACTGCAGGCATCCAAGTATACATCCAGCTTCCAATGGTGTGGTAGCTCCAAAGGTTTCCCATTTTTCCCTTTTTGTAATAGTCCCAAATGTTAGAGATGATCTCTCCTTTTAAAGGGATTCAGATGCTGTTTTGAGAAGCAACACATTATCTACTATCTTCACTTCCACATATGTTCTTTCAGGTTTTGGAATACACTGGTTATAGGCAAAGAATGACCAGAAAAGTTCTGATCTAACCAAACCAGATATATCTTTTGTACCTCTGGCTCAAGATTGGAGTAAATTTCAACCCCATAGTGCATCTGATACTTTAAAAAGGAACTTTACCATAGCAAGGAAAGGATATTCAGAGCATATAAGGGAAGTTCATTGAATTTATAGCCTTGATTGTGCAGAGCATAGCTTTCTTGGGTAGATGATGACCATCCTACACATCTGTTGTTGAAAGCCTGAGAAAGGCACTAAAGATCATTTGCCCTGGTCTGGTACTCAGGCAAACAGAAATCATCTCTTTTCTACAAAATACACAGGAAATATCATTTCCTTTGCGGCCTTTCTCTATGAATTTTAGAGAATTAAAGCCTAAATAAGAGTCCAAAATATGATATGGTTGTTCCCTTTCTTCAAGGACCAGGGAAGATGACAACTATTTTTTTGACCTTTCCATGTAGATTTTAGAAGATTGAATTTAAAATATGGGTGAAAAAGGAGATATTAATCTAAACAAGCTAAAGCAATCTTAAAATGAGTTAAGAGAAACAATGTCCGAGATAAGGGAAGCATAACATCTAGTTATATTGGCAGGATATTGTAAAGGTCTGAGTACAGTTTTAAGCAACTGATGAGACTGTATCTTGAGCTCTGTCTTCAGTTGGGGTGTCATATTTTGGAGAGGTCATTGATAAACTGGAAATCCTCCAGAAATGAGGGCTTAAGATGGTGAAGAAATTTAAATTTTACAATATGAGAATTGCTTAAAGGACAACTCAGGATATTTTACCTGGAGAACAAAGAATATGAAGGAGTTACCTTCACACAATTAAAGGACTATCATGTAGATAACTCTCATGGAGACTTACTTTTCATTTCCACAAACTAGTGTTTCATTTAATTAGGGGTTTTCTTTTAGGCAATTATCTTTTAGGCAATTTAAGAATATTTTGTTTAGAAGGCTAGGATTCATTTTTCCCATTGCTTGCATTATTTGTTTTTCTAACTCAAGATAAAATAATTGTTGGATACTTAGTGGTTATTTGAATTTTCCTGTTTAATGAAATCCATTGGAAACATGTAATAAATACTCCTTGATTTTTTTTCCTTTTAATTTCAGTGATGTAAAAAATACGAAATTCTTTCAGGGCATATGGAATGAAATTACTCTCACCACAAGAAAAGGAAAATTGTCTCATTAATTGACAAATGTTTCAGTGATCATCATCTGCACACCATACTCTAATGAAAATAGCATTAACAAACTATATTTGGGAAGGCTATATGATGCATATGGTTAAAATATGTTCATTTATTGATTTAATTTTTGTTTATAGTCCTCTAAAAATGAATCAAAAGAGCTACTATGTAATTAATTGTTGTCTCACAAAAAAAAAGAAATAGCAATAATACCTGAGGTAGACCACATCCAGATTTTATTATAAACTCTACAATGGGAATGACTTTTTCAAAAGTTATTTGGCTTTATTTCTTATCTATGTAACCCCTGGCTTAAAAAGTGAATAATGCCTTTACCTCCTTACCAGCCTCCCTAACCCTGACTGAATAGTTGGTTAAAATGGATGAGTTAAAACTGTTACACAGCGGAAACCCTGCCATTTTTTGTAAACTATAGAGATTTATTCAACATCACTGTTTTTGGCACTTCTTTTATGTTCTAAAAGATTAAAATCATTAAAATGGGAATGTATCCTTTCCATTTGTGTCCTCCTAATCTTCAAATTTAAGTGATTTTATCCATGGACCTTGGGCAAGGCACAGTCTCCCTGGGCCCCAGTTTCCTCAATTATAAAATAGAGGACTTGAACCATATGGCCTCTGTGGTTTCTTTCAACTTTAGATTCATTATCCTATGATCTCGTAATGGACACCATCATAAGTAGAATGTGGCTGTTTATTCTAGCATCTGTTCTAATATTATTGCATTTAAATTAACTCACTCTAACAAATATGCAACTGTAATGGACAAAAATTATCATTTTATCAATGGTTAAATAGATGACATACATACCCATGTCATCTTTCTTGGACTAATTGACCCTGTGGAATTTGGACAAAAGATGTAAAACTTGTGAAGAGGCAACATGGTACAGTGGGTAGTGTTATGTATGGATTTTGAGTAAAAAAAAAACTGATTTCTAATCCTAGCTCTTCCATATACCAGCAATATGATTTTAGGGAAATTCATTTAGCTTCCCTGGGTCTCACTTTCAATATCTGTAAAACAAGGGAATTGGACTCAATGACTCTTCCCTTGACTGTTAAGCCACATGAAACTACCTTCCAATTTTCTCTTTTTTCTGCTAAAAAGCTCAAAAAGCAGTCTATTATATATTTGAGGCCTCTACTTCTTTGTTTCCTATTTATATCATGATTCCTTAAAGTCTGATTTCCATCCACAACCTGTAGAAACCATTTTCTCAAAGGTCTTCAATGACCTAATTTTTCTATCCAGTGTTATTTTCTTAGGGCTCTTCCTCCTTGAACCATGTCTCTGTAGCATTTGGCACTAGAGACCAGTTTAGATAGTACACTCAAATTGTATTCCATATATGTTTTCACTTAGAATTGAAATGTAATTTTTTTGGCTTAATATGTAAATATTAATTATTATTTGTCTTGATTTTACATGTTTACTGAACTCAATCTCAAACTAATATTCTAAGAAATATCTCAGTTTTTATTTAGACATTCAATTGCATTTCAATAATTTCCCAACCTCAAGTAGAAAGATTTGAAAGTGATTAATTCTGTAGTGGTGATAGTTACAGTAATCACTTATACTAAATTCAAAAGAAATCTTTTCTCTAGATGATAGAGAAAATAGTAATAAGATCAAATCTCTAAATGAGCTTAAGTGTCACATAGACAAAAAAAGTACTGTTGAATATTATTCTATGGAACTGTAAGATCACTTGGTCTTTTAAATCATATACTCTGTTTCACATTCCCTAAACCCATGCCTCACCTATTAACTGATTATCTTTGGGCATCAGTTATTAAATTAATTATTATTAATAACTTTCCAACTTTTAATGATGATTGTCTTCCCTATTTAGAGTGGATAAAATGGAGGATATTCATTGGAAATGTCTCCTTGTATTTAGTAAGAAATTCAAACTCTTCTTTCACTGTTTTTTTTTTATATTGATTAATGACTTTGCTCCTAAGGCCATGTTGTGCACTGTTGCAGTAAACTTTCCAGAGATTAACAGTACTGTACCATGAAACTGTTTTGTAAAAGTGTTTTCTGAAGCTTTTTGTGTTTGCTGTCAGATTCAAAACATACAGGATACATTTAGGTCCACTTTGGATTAAGGAGAATCAGCCAGCTGTTTGACACTTGTTGGAAGTTATTCTTCCTTTAGATGATTGAGATCTATTCATTGGTCCCAGTTGTGTTAAGTGGTTGATGACAATAATTGTGGTTATCAAGTTCCTTACTACTAACAAAATGGCTTCTGCTCAGTTATAGAAATATTCTTTGGTGTCTCTCAAAGACCTTTTCTCTTCTTCAACAATATTCATCTTAGTAGAAAAGTTAATTATTTAATACCAATGGGAGTCATGGAACTTTTGGAGTATCATAAAATACATGACAGATTCTCCTAGTAACTGAAGCACTAGATTAATACTTAATCATACTAAGGATTTGATCAAGACATCTCCACCCATCCTTCCACTGAATCCTTAAGACTTTCTGGCCTTTCTATCCATGCTACTAAGCTTTATTTTATATGTTGTCTAACTCAATTGTGTTGAGCTTGAGAGCAGAACCCACCAGTTTTCCTACTTGTATCCCTGGTGATTAGTACAGCACATATGAAACAACTAAAATATGCCCTTTCATTCATCCATTAATCAACTGATCAACAAAATTTATTATTTACTATTTGTGGTTTGGGTAGGGAAGCGTGCTAGTCACTGAGGATACAAATATAAAGAAGTAATCCCTGTCCTCATAGAGTCTGTAGTCTAGTTGGAAAGAGGGGCACATAGCTTTTTTGTTTTTGCTTTTTGGAGGGGGAGGGCAGGGCACTTGGGGTTAAGTGACTTGCCCAAGGTCACGCTGCTAGTAAGTGTTAAGTGTCTGAGGCCTGATTTGAACTCAGGTCCTCCTGTCTCCAGGGCCAGTGCTCTATTCACTGTACCACCTAGCTGCCCCCCATATAGATTTTTTTTAATGCAATTAACAACCAAATATAGCATATGATAAGTAACAAGGAGATGAAAAATAAAAGTTAGAAAGGACCTCAGACATGGAAAAATTCACCACAGAAGGAGGAGGAAAGTAGGAGTTAGAAATTTCATGAAGAAATTCACCAACACTCTAAAGAATAGGGAAGAGAGCCCTTTCCCCCAAGATGGCGCTGAAGGCGAAGAAGGAAGCTGTTGTCCCCCCCAAGACAGAAGCCAAGTCCAAGGCTTTGAAGGCCAAGAAGGCAGTGTTGAAGGGTGTCCAAAGCCACAAAAAGAAGATCAGAACATCCCCCACCTTCAGGAGACCCAAGATCCTGAGGCTCTGAAGGCAGCCCAAATGCCCTTGGAAGAGTACCCCTCACAGGAACAAGCTCGATCACTATGCCATCATTAAGTTTCCTTTGACCACTGAGTCTGCTATGAAGAAGATTGAGGACAACAACACCCTAGTCTTCATTGTGGACATCAAGGCCAATAAGCATCAGATCAAACAGGCTGTAAAGAAGCTGTATGACATTGACGTGGCCAAGGTCAACACACTGATCTGGCCTGATGGAGAGAAGAAGGCCTATGTCCATCTTGCTCCAAATTACGATGCTTTAGATGTTGCCAACAAAATTGGAATTATCTAATTTCTTGTGTTCAGCTGTGTCCTGTTCCACCTACAATAAAAAGTTTTCCAGAAAAAAAAAAAAAGAATAGGGAAGAGAACACGTATTTAACTAGCACTTACTTTGTGCCAGGCACTTTGATAAACAGCTTCACAAAAATTATCCGACTTGATCCTCCCAACAGCCCTCTAAGGGAGGTGCTGTTATCATCGGCATTTTACAGGTATGGAAGCTGAAGCACATAGATTGACTTGCTAAGGATCCCATAACTACTGTCATCAGGACAGATTTGAACTCAGGTCTTCTGGACTACAATCCCAACATTTTATTGACTATGCTACCTAAGTGTCTCCAATGAGTTGGATTCAGATAAGCAAACACGAAATGGGGAAGTCGTTAAAGAAAACATAAGGAAGAATGAGGAGGTAGAAATGTGTCTGTTGTGTTTGGGCAAGAAAGAAGAGAAAAGAATGCCTGGAACAGATCATTTTTCTCCAGGTGTAGAGGGAGATGAAGTTGAAATTTTACTGTAGAATATAATGAATCAGCAATTTATATATAATATAGTAGAAGAGCTAGGTAATACACAGAATATCAGGAGAAAGGGATGAGGTTTTTATCTGAAATAAATGGAGCGAATTTGAGAGTATTTTATAAATGAATGATGTGGTCAAATAAGGGTTTCATGACATTCTTCACTGCATAGGAAAAACTAGACAATGAAAGGTGATTTAGACTATATGTCCAGACAAGATATGATAGTGGAATTAATTTAATATTTTTAAAACTCCAAAGATACCAAACAGATCAACAAAGGGATCTCTAATGATCAAATCTAATGCATCTTTTTTTTTTCTCAGTCCTTATTATTCTTAACCTATCTGTGTTTGATATTAACCATCATCTTCTCTTAAATGCTTGTTATGGGATCCTTAATGACACTTTTACCTGATTCTGTCTGAACATAGATGTTCTCTGCCTCCTTTGCTAGTTCATTTACATTTTTTTTTTATTTTGTTAAATATTTCCCAATTAAAAAATAGCATTAAAAATGTTCTAAATTCTCTCCCTACTGCACCCCTCTCCCATCTTTTGAGAGAACAAGTGATATTATATTGATTATTCACATAAGTAATGTAAAACATATTTCCATATTAGTCATGTTGCTAAAACACACACCCACATACATACATGCACACTCAAAGGAAAAAGAAAATTTAAAAAATATATTTCAGGTGGCTAGGTGGCGCAGTGAGTAGAGCACCGGCCCTGGAGTCAGAAGGACCTGAGTTCGGATCGAGCCTCAGACACTTAACCCACACAAACAGAAACCTAGCCGTGTGACCTTGGGCAAGTTACTTAACCCCAATTGCCCTCCAAAAAGCAAAAAAAAAAAAAAAAAAAAGATAAGCTTGTTGTTTGGGGCAGCTAGGTGGCGCAGTGAGTAAGAGCACCGGCCTCGGAGTTGGGATGACCCTGGATCGAAACCGGCCTCAGAAAATGAGCACTCATACATAAATAATGACTAGCCATGTAACCTTGAGCAAGTTGCTTAACCCCAATTGCTTTAAAAAAAAAAAAAATATATATATATATATATATATACATATATATATATATTTCACTCTGCACTCAGAGTTTATTCATTCTCTCTTTGGAGTGGATAGCATTTTCTCATCATTGGTTGTTTGGAATTGTCTTGGTTCACTGTATTGATCAGAATAGTTAAGTTTTTTCACAGCTAATGATCCTGCTATTACTGTGTACAATTTTCTCCTGGTTCTGTTCATTTCACTTTGTATGAGTTCATATGAATCTTTCTGAAATGATCCTGCTTGTCATATACCATGAATTATTCAGCCTTTCCCAAGTTGATGGGCATCCCCTTGATTTCCAATTCTTTGCCACCATAAAAAGAGCTGATAAAAATATATTCTTGTACAAAGAGGACATTTTCCTTTTTTTTTTTTTATCTCTTTGGGATACAGGCTGAATACAGTATTGCTGTACTCTGAGGTACCACATCATACCTATCAGATTGGCTAAGATGACAAAACAGGGAAATAATAAATGCTAGAAAAGATGTGGGGAAATTGGAACACCAAAGCATTGCTGGTGGAGTTGTAAACTGATCCAACCATTCTTGAGAACAATCCGGAACTATGCCCAACAAGCTATAAAAATGGGCACACCTTTGATGCAGTAATACCACTTCTAGGTCTGTATTCAAAAGAGATCATACAAATGGAAAAAGGGAACCACATGTGCAAAAACATTTATAGCAGCTCTTTTTGTGGTGGCAAAGAATTGGAAACTGAAGGGATGTTCATCAGTTGGGTAATGGCTGAACAAGCTGTGGTATATGAATGTAATGGAATATTATTGTGTTGTAAGAAATGATGAACAGGAAGACTTCAGAAGATACTGGAAAGACTTATATGAACTGATGTTGATTAAAGTCAGAAGAACAAGGAAAACTTTGTGCACAATAATAGTCACATTATGTGATGACTAACTTTGACAGACTTTTCTTAGCAATGCTGTTGTTGTCTAAGTTGTCTAAGACAACTCCAAAAGAATCAGATGGAAAATGCTGTCCACACTCAGAAAAAGAACTATGGAGTCTGAATACAGATCAAAGCATATTATTTGCTCTCTTGCTATTTTCTCTTTTGTGTTTGATTCTTGTTTCTCATGATTTCTCCCACTAGTTCCAATTCTTCTTTACAACATGACTAATGTAAAAATAGATTTACTATGAACATATATGTAGAGCCTATATCATGTTACATGCTCTCTTAAGGTGGGGTGAGGGGATAGATGGGAAGAAGATTTGGAACTCAAAATCTTATGGAAGTAAATATTGAAAACTAAAAATAAATAAATAAATATTTTAAAAATAATATTGCTGAGTCAAAGAGTATGCATAGTCTGATAACTCTTCAGGTGTACTTCCAAATTATTCTCCAGAATGATTCAATTTGTTCACTATTCCACCAATAGTACATTAGTGTCCCAAATTTTTATGATTGTTCCAGCATTCATTATTTTCCTCTTCTGATAGGTATAAAGTGATATCTTTGAGTTACTTTAATTTGCATTTCTCTAAACAATAGTGATTTAAAGCATTTTCATATGACTTGATAGTTTTTATTACCTTTCTGAAAAGTGCCTGTTCACACCCTTAGACCATTTGTCAACTCTTATTTCAATAAATTTGACTTCATTTCCTACATATTTGAGTACTGAGCCCTTAGAGAAATTCGCTATGATTTTTTCCTGGCTTCTTGTTTTCCTCCTAATTTTGACTGAATTAGTTTTGTGTAAAAAAATTAATTTAATAAAATCAAAATTATCCATTTTGCTTCCTGTGATCATTTTTCTCTCTTGTTTGTTTCTAAACTTTTCCCTTATCCTAGATCTGTCAGGTATGTTTTTCTGTGTTCTCCTAAATTACTTATGATATCATCCCTTATGTGTAAATCTCTTATCCATTTTGACTTGGTATATATAGTGGGAGTTGTTGGTCTATGCCTAATTTCTTCCAAAATGCTTTCCAGTTTTCTCGGAAACTTTTGTCAAGTGGAGAGTTTTTACCCAAAATGTGTGTATCTTTGTATTTTTCAAACACTAGATTATTATGGCCATTTACTATTCTGTATGGTATGCCTAATCTATTCTGTTGACACACCACTCTATTACTTAGCTAGTACCAGGTTGTTTGTATGATTACCAATTTGTAATATAGTTTAAAATCTGGAACAACTGAGCCACTTTCCTTCACATGTTTTTCCATTGATTCCCTTGATGTTCTTCACTTTTTATTCTTCCGGATGAATTTTATTATTTTTCTAGTTCTATGAAATAATAGTTTGATTGGTATGGCACTGAATGCATAAACTAACTCAGGTAGAATTATGATTTTTATTATATTGTCTTGGTCTACCAAAGAGCAATGAATTCTTCATCAATTGTTTATATCTGTTTTTATTTGTATGAAGAGTAGCTTGTTAGTTCTTGGGTTGGTGTTTCCTGGTAGATTCCCAAGTATTTTATATTGCCTGCTATTTTTTCAAATAAAATATTTCTATCTCTTAATGCTGGATTTTGTTGCAAGCTTACGGAAATGCTAATGATTTGTGTACATTTACTTTATGTCCTTCAACTTTGCTAAAGTTGCTAATTGTCTCAACTAGTTTTTAAGTTGATTCATTGGGCTTCTCTAAGTATATCATCATACTATCTGCAAAGAGTGTTAGTTTTGTTTTCTCTTTGCTTATTTTTATTCCTCCAATTTCTTTTTCTTGTCATTGCTATAGCTAGTGTTTCTATTACAAAATTGAACAAGAATCCTGATAGTGGACATCCTTGCTTCACACTTGATTGAATTGGGGAGATTTCAAATTTATCTTCATTACAGATAATGCTTGTTCTTGGTCTTAGAAAGATATCATTTTAAGAAAGCCTTCATTGATTCCTATTCTTTCTAGTATTATATTGAGAAGGGGTACTGTATTTTGTCAAAAGTTTTTTCTGTATCTATTAATATAATCATATGATTTTTGTTGTTTTTGTTATGATATGGTCAATTATGCTTTATAGTTTTCCCAATATTGAATGAGACTTCCATTCCTGGAATAAATCCCACCTGGTCAGAGTATGTGATCTTTTCTGTAATACCCTTGTTAGTATTATATTTAAATTTTCTGTTTTGATATTCATTAAGGAAATTGGTCTATAGTTTTGTTTTTCAGTTTTTGTCCTCCCCAGTTCATGTATCTAAACTATATTTGTTTAATAAAAGGAATTTGGAAGGACTCCCTGTAATATTAATGAGATATAAGATCTTCCCCACCCATTAATCATCCTGTGTGGAGCCCATTAAGGCAAGTTTGCTTAGGAGAGGCTTGTTTAATAGGAGAGCTTTCACACCTTTTGTTAATTTCTAATTAGGCACTGAGTCATGAAGGTTGTGATGCCCTCTGACTCTAAAAAAGGGTATATATACTCTGAGTTTAGCATTTTGCTTTGGGGTTCACTTAGTGGAAGAGTATTCCTGTGATTTGGACAAATGAGGTCGGTGTTAAGCAGTCTGCCAGCTTTGAAAAACTCAGATGTTGGTGCTTCTCTCCCTACAATGTATGTCTTGCCTTGGTCAGACAGTTGAATCTGTCTGTTGATCTGTGCTAATTTCTCAGAGAGTTAGAAATCCTGTCTGTTTGTATTTATTTCTCAGCTTGTATTTTCTCTATTTTATTTGTTTGGATTTTCTCTGAAGTTAAGGATGCTGATTTTTCCCCTGAATTAATGAATGTAATTTTAAAAATTATTTACCCCTTAAACAGATATCTTTCCTAGTAAAGTAGATCTAAGAACCTGTGGTTAGCCATCCTGGGTATACCAGTGTGGTTGCCACTCCACTCCCTCTTTACCTATTTTTAAAAATGGTTCATATAGTAGTTTATATAGTAATGAGATGAATTGTTTCTTATATGTTTGGAAGAATTCACTTATACATTGATCTCTTCCTGGGAATGTTTTCTTAGGGAGCTACTTTATGACTTGTTCAATTTCTTTTTCTAAGATTTGGTTATCAACATATTCTGTTTCCTCTTTTTGTTTTTTAATCTAGGCAGTTTATTTACTTTTTTGTAAATATTCATACACTTCACTTAGATTGTCAACTTTACTGGCATGTGATTGGACAAAATAACTGCTAATGATTTCTTTAATTTCATCTTCAGCTCCTAATTTTATTTATTAGTTCGAGTTTCTTTTTTTAGTTTCAATTTTATTACTCTCTGCTTTGGTATTCAAGATTTCTAATTTGGTGTTTCATTGGGGATTTTACATTCAGCCTTTTTCTGTTTTTTTTTTTTTTAATTTGCATGTTTAATTCATTCATCTGCTTTCTCTCTTTTATTGATGTAAGCATTTAGAGATATAAATTTCCTCTAAGTATTACTTTGGCTGTACCCCACAAATTTTGGTATGTTGTCATTCCCTTTAAAGAAATTGTTCTTATGATGTTTTTTCTTTGATCCATTCATTCTTTAGGATTAGACTGTTTATTTTCCAATAATTTTTAATCTATTTCCATAATTACTACATTTAGTATTTCTGCTTTTCTTCATTTGTTTTAAGGTGTTAATGACCTAATATATGGTCAATTTTTGCAATGGTGCCATGTACACTGAAGAAATGGTGTAATCCTTTCTATTCCCATTGTTATGTCCAGAAGTCTATCATATTCAAATTTTCTAAGATCCTATTCACCTGCTTAATTTTGTTTTTTTATTTATTTTCTGGTTAGATTTACCTAGCCCTGAGGTGGAAAGTTAAAGTCCCATAATAGTATAGTGTAATGGTAATGTAATTTGAATTTGAAGATTCCTTTGTGTTGGCAAAGGTAGCAGGTACTTAGCACTTAGTAATTGATCAAGCCTCTGTGAAAGGAACAGAAGGTATGAACCCCTGTTCTTAATGCAACAGGAAGGCATTAGCTGAAACAAGAAGTAGCAAATGCTGTGTATATAAGGAAAAGCCCCAGGAAGGAACAGTCAGGATTTCTTCAGACAAGAATCTGGTGGCAGAGCAGCTATAGAAGAGAGAATTGAGAATTGAGGCAGAATTTCCTGAGTACTTGTGGTGGTGGAGCTTCTTTTGAACAGGAGCCCCTTGCCCCCAGGATGGATAAGGTGATTCTGATATTTTTAACACTCTGCAGAAGACTGAGGAAGAATGACTGGGATGCAGGGACTTTGTCTGTTTGTGGCTTGATTGAGTCTTGAATTCCCAGGAGCAGAAATTGTGAAGGATTTGAGATGGACTGGACCCTGTGAACTTCAGTGTGGATCAGGACCTGCCCAGAGAGCTGGACAAGAAACTGGGAGCTGTCTGCCATTGAACCTCAGTGACAGTTGGTGAATCCAATAGAATCTGGGACCATGGAAGGGGATCCAGGGAATCTGAGAACTGGCCCCATGTCAAGATGGAAGGACCTCTCCATGGGTACTGAGTAATGATGAAGTTATAGTTTATTAGTGACCTAGGAGTGGAGGGTTTGCGTATTCTCTAATGATTGTACTTAGTGATTAATAATACTTAGTAATTGATTGCCAAATAAGTGACTGATTGAGTTAATTTAGTGTGCCCCATGAGCAGAAAATTTTTACTATTGTACTTTGAGATAATTGTTCTAAATATTGTGACCACTTTGGTGAAAACTATGCCATTTTAATGATAAGCTGTTGTGAATACTATATTGTGATTTTCTGTGATAATTTGTAATATTGTGAATGCTGTACCTTGATTTTATATTAATGTTTTGCTTTGATTTGTTATGGAATGAATAGAGTATTCACTGTACTGTGTAATCAGAAACATAAAAGCTGTTCACAGTAGCATTCTTCTGGAAAGCTGCTCATGCTCATGCATGACATTGCACAAAGTTTTACTGTCTTTTTACTGTTATAATTCAATTAACTTTGCCTGTAAGAATTACATGCTATGTAATTTGGTGCCTATATGCTTAATATTGGTATTACTTCATTATCTGTTGTGACTTTTTAGCAAGATGTGGCTTCCCTACTTAAGTCTTTTAATTAGGTCTATTTTTGCTTTTTCTGAGATTATGATTGCTATCCCTGCCTTTTTTACTTCAGCTGAAAAAAATAGATTCTGCTCCATCCTTTTATTTTAACTGTGTGTGTGTGTTTCTTATAAACAACATATTTTTGGATTATGGTTTATATTCCATCCTGCTATCCACTTATATTTTATGGGTATGCTCATCCCATTCATATTCATAGTTATGATTACCAATGGTGCATTTCCCTCTATCCTAAATTCTTCTATTTATCCTTCTTTCTTTCTTTTTATTCTGTCCTGACTCTAAAGTCAGCTCTGCTTCTGACCATGATCTTACTTTATTTCCCTCCTTTTTAACTTTACCCCTTTCATGTCTTTCCCCTAGTACTTCCCTGTTGGGTAAAATAGATTTCTATACCTAATTGCATGTGTATATTTGCACACACACACACACACACACACACACACACACACACACAATTTTCCCTCTTCAAACCAAATTAGATTTTTACCCTGTAGTTCTAGGATATTTGTATAGTTTTCTGTGATAATTTCTTGATACATGATGTCTAGGCTCTTTCTTCAAATATGGTTTTGAGGTAATCCAATAATTCTTAAATTATCTCTCCTTGATCTGTTTTCCAGGTCATTTGTTTTTCTAATAAGATATTTCAAACCTTCTATTTTTCATTCTTTTTACTATGTATTATTGTTTTTTATAATGTCATTATGTGATTAAATTCCTCTTGCTTAATTATAACTTTAAAAAATTATTTTCTTCATTGGTATTTTACACTTCTCTTTCCATTTGGTCAATTCTTTTTCTTTAGGTGTTATTTTATTTATTGTGTGTGTGTGTGTGTGTGTGTGTGTGTGTTTTCTACCAAGCTGCTAATTGTATTTTCATAATTATCTTCCTTTGCTTTCATTTCTTTGCCTAATTTTTCTACCACTCATTTATTTTGAAGAAATTTTTTAGTTCTTTCCGAAATTCTTCTTAGGCTTTTGTCTTTTTTTTCCCCTTTGAGGCTTTACTTATAGCTGTTTTGATTTCATTGCATTTTTTTTAATTTGTGTCTTCATCGTCCCTGATACAGTAGTAACCTTTTATACTCAGATTCTTTTTGTTTATTTGCTCATTTTTCCAGCCTGTGTCTTGATTTTTAATTTGTGTTAAAGTTGGGATTTGTTCCGGGTGTGGTTGAGGCACTGTCCCAATCTTCAGGCTTTTTCACAATGCTGTTTTTTTAGAGCTAGTTCTAGAAGTTTGGAAGTTTTTCCATGCTTCCAAGGTAGTATGATCTGGGGAGAGGTGGGTTCACTGCTTTCCTAGTCTGGGCTCTGGTGCTTACTCATAAGGGTCCCTGACCTCTTGATACTCCTCCTGTTACCTCTTCATGAAACCCTTGAACTGTAACCCAGAAGTGGGATTAGGCAATAGAGTATCAAATAGCTTTCAGTACTGTGTCTCGTGCTATCATAGGGGTCCCCTGTAATCTCTTTCTGAAGTTGCCAGGTCCCCTTACCATCTCTGGTTTGAGAACTCCTGAAGCTGCTGCTTTTGTTACCATCAACTCATCCCAACACTAACATTGCTTCCATGTGGACTCTGGGCCAGCCTCTAGCTCTGTGTCAGATATCTCCTTCCATGATATTCAGTTTTCATGGGCTGGAATAATGCTTCACCCTGACCATTTTTTGGCTCTGCCATTCCAGAATTCAATTTGAGGCACTATTTTAAAGTACTTTGGAAGGGAATGGTGGAAGAGTTAGGCTAAATGCTTCCTCCACTCTTCCATCTTGGCTCTGAACCCCTGTTTCATTATCCATATTACACTCCTTTAGGTGTTGCCCAAAATTCTGCCCTGGGTCCCCTTTTCTTTTGTTCCTAGATATCTAACAAAAATGAAAATATTCTTAATAATGGTTCTATACACAAACACACAAAGTTTTCTACAAAAACTTAATCCAGAAAATGTCTTGTTTCAAAAAAAAAAAACAAAACCCAAACCATAAACAGTATCTCCCTTTCCCTTCTCTGCTTCTATTTTTAATTGTACCTGATCTTTCCAAAAGCAAACATTCATGATTGGATTAAATTTGAATATTTTGACTATTTGTGCATCATGTAAACCTATATATATATATATATGAGACACCCTCTCTGGAGGGTAATTAAGGATACTTTTTCTTGACTGTAAAAATAAAAAGAACATTCCCTAGTGTAGCAGCAAGCACCCTAGCATCCCCAGGGTGGCTGCCAACATAGGTTCTTAAATTTGATTTTCTAAAGGAAAGCAACTCAAAATTGGTTAACAATCTTGCTTTAATCAACCATATCATTTACCTAGTTAAGGGGAAAAAGTCAGCACCCTGAACTTCAGAGTATATAGACAGAAGTTACAAGCAGAAGTTACAAGAAGACAGAGAAACATTTCAAGCAAATAGGCCTCCAACTGTCTGACCATTACATCCATACTTAGTCATAGTTAGCAGAGAGGAAAGCACCAACATCTCAGTTTTCAAAGCCGGGGGGCTCATCGGCTGCCCAGAGTCTTGTCTGGTAAAATCACACAACACTTCTCAAATTGAGCCCCAAAACAAAGCCTCACATCAGGGTTTATATAGCTTCCTCCTGGCTCAGAGAATGTAACAACCCTCTTGACCCACTGCCCAATCACAAAGTATCTCCCAAAAAAGCAAGCCTCCTGTCCCAGGCCTCAGGTGTACTTAAGCCTATCAAAGGGCCTAGGGGCAGGGAAGATCTTAAATTCACATTCCCATAACACCTAACTCAACAGAAAGACATACTCTTGGGGTGGCTAGGTGGCACAGTTCCGATCTGGCCTCAGACACTTAAGGCACACACAAACAAAAACCTAGCCATGTGACCTTGGGCAAGTTACTTAATCCCAATTGCCCTCCAAAAAAAAAAAAAGACATACTCTTGATCTTTGTGTTTTGGGGAAGGTGTATACCCAGTTTTTTTCAGACTGAAAAGAAAAAGTCAAATAAAGCACTGACTTGACTAGCAAGTAGACAGATTTATATCCACACCAAGAAGCATTTATGGGAAGCAATTTTTACCTACCTGAGAAATCCCTCTAAGATGAAAGAAAAAGAATGTTGTGTTTAAAGCATTTTTGATTTCTTTGTGATATCACTCATTTCCTCCTTTTCCCTTTGTCAATTGTTAGTTTACTAGGCAAGAAATCTATCTAAGTCCAATATTATGAATAGTGTTTAGCCATAGTTTACATTAAGGGAAATATTAGCAGTACCTTTTTTAAACTTATTTGGGTACCCTTTATTAAAATGTGTGACCATATTGTGTGTGTGTATCTGTTTGCATGTATCTCTCTGTGTGCATGTATGTATCATATATATATACATGTGTATGTGTGTATGTATGTATGTATGTATATATGAAGATAGAAGAATTAGGGTTATAACTGTATAATCAGCAATTTAAGGTTCCTACCCCTAATGAAAAAAAATAGGAGTTGACTACAACAGCTCAGATGATTTTTCTTTGCATTTAAATTATCTTCTAATGTTTAAAGATTGTATAGTATAGATATGCTTATTTCTAGTATTAGTGAAAATAAAGTATATCTTTATTATGTTGTCATGGCTATCCAGTTAAATTGGAATAAAAATTTAAACAAATATTCCATCTGTGCCCTGTGTAGCCTAGTAGCCTTTTTAGTGTGTTGCTATACCATTTCATGAACAGTTCAAGCTACTCTGCCACATGAAATATGGAGGAAAAAGATAATGGAGATGTATATTTATTGTTTTATAGATTTAAAGTGATTCATTGAAAAGTTCAATGTTTACCAAAAATTGAAGCATATAGGGAAACTTTAGAGTGCTCTCTGATGTTACTGACAAGTATGTTTCTACTGAATAGATTACTAAAAAGGGACTTAAATCCTATCTGTGATTCATACTATAATTAGTTTTGTAGAGCATGAACAAAATTTCCCAAATTTTTCATTTAAAGCAAGCTTAAGCTATAAGCCACGTGCAAAACACTCCATATTTTAAATTCATGCATACTTGAAGTGAATTAAATCTGATCTCTTTATATGTGTACGAAATAAAAAAAAGCCTTTTGGAAGAGTAAATTTGCACCTTTTTCATCTTATTATAAAAAATAAAATTCCCATTTCAAAAGCAAATGTGTTTGAAAACCAAAAGGATGGAGATAGATGCAAAATAACACCAACTTGGTTTTGAGCATCTATAAATTTCCTATCCCTATGTCAGTTGAAAGAAAAAAAATGTTTTGACCATGATTTATTCAATTATATGATACTATAGATTTCAGCAACACAGATTAGTGTTTAAAAATATTCATTCCTATTCATGTAAAGTAGAATAGTTGCTCTACATTTATTATGGACCAAAAGTAGCCAGATCTACCTCTAGATAAGATGATTTTATGAAAAACACTTCAATCATCAGCATGTATGCAGTGATTTAAAACTGTCTTTTGTGGTTTTTCAATCTCTAACCAAAAAATAGCTAGCAAATGCATAGTTATTCAAAAGAGACTGATCTATTCTTTGACAGACTTGGGTATGAATTGGGACTTGGTGCAAAGGGATAAAACACATCTTTGAATAATTACATACTTTTACTTTGTAGTATTTCATGAGTCATCAGATGATTGGCCTGAGGACCACACAAAGACTAATGTTGAGAAGATTTGAGATAATTTAAGATACTGAAGTTTCCCACTGTTTCAGGCTTTAAAGTTTTGCAGCAGGTGATAGCTATTAATTCCACCCTGTTTATTGGGAAAGAGTGTGTATTTTATAAATAACTCTAAATATGAGTAACTCTGAAGTTAGTTTTCAGGAGGACCTTAGAGATTTCTGAATTTTTCTATTAAATGATAAATTATTATTAAAAAACAGATATTTGTAAAAATTAAACAATCCTCTGATACAAATATTGAGACTTACAAGTTGAAATTCTTGGCACTTGGCTCTATTTAGATTTTTTAAAATTACATTGAATTTCGTTACTTTTTATATACAAATTCTATTGTGTGTTAAGTTGTATTGAGAGTACTTCACAGATGACAAGGTGCCAAGAACAACTCATTCATTTTCATTAGTACAAGTAAACTAATTCTATCATTATGACAGATTTTTTTTCTCCTGACCATTGAATCGAATCATTGAATAAATTATATTTAGAGATTGATGGCTCAAATACTCAGATGAAGTTAATCATATAAATATGCTGCTCCCTTCAATGATATGTATCACCACCCATCTATGTCTGTCCTTCCTATGTGAACATTGTTTATCTCCTTCCATAATTCAGTCAGTAACTGGATTTATGAAGTACCTTATGTGATGAGACTCTGCTAAGTGCTGCTGTTACAAAGAAAAGCCAAAGATACCTCTCAAACCCCCTAAATAGGGAGACAACTTGCAAACAACTATCCAGAAAAAAAGCTATGTACAGCAAAAATGAGAAATTATCAATAGATGGGAGGCACTAGAATTAAGGGTGATTAGAAAAGGCTCAGTAGATAATGTACAAAAAGACTGGAAAGATTGGGGGAGTGGGAGGGAGTGGGCAGAGTAAGTTATAAAGGCTTTTAATGCCAAAGAGTATTTGAGGATAGAGAGCCACGAGAGTTTATTGGGCAGTAGGGTGTCCTGGCCAGATCTAAGCTTTGGGAAGATCACTGACAACTGAGTGGGGAATAGACTGCAGTGGAGAAAAACTTGAATAAGACCAACCAGTAGCCTATTGCAATAGTCCAGGCATGAGGTAATTAGGGACTATACTAGGATGGCCTCAATATAATATAATGTGTGTGTGTGTGTGTGTGTGTGTGTGTGTGTGTGTGTGTGTGCGCGCGCGCGTGCGTGCATGTGTGTGAAGGGAATTATGGTCTGAAAATTAAATGAATGGATGAATGGAAAAAGCATTGATTTTAAGTACTTTCTGTGTTCAGGCACTTTGCTAAGGTGACAAAGGTGGGAGAAAAACTAAAGGAAGGAGGGAGAGAGGGAAGGAAACATGAATTTATTGCATTAAGTGTTTTAAAAATATTATCTCAGTTAATCTTCACAACCCCATCTATTTAAATAAGATTACCTAAATAAATATTATTATATCCATTTTACAGTTTTTGAAGGAACTGAGGCAGTCAAAGTTAAGTGATTCATTCGTGGCCACACAACTGGTTCAGTTGTGAAGCTGGATTTGAATTCATATCTTCTTCTCTCCAGACCCAGCACTCTATCCATTACCACTAGACATACCTTTTCTTGTGGCAATGGTAATCATGATTTAATTACAATTCTAAAAATAAGCTATGGAAAGGGTGTGATAGGGGAAGAGGGATGATAATATTTTCTCTCAGGTAAGATGGTCTCTGGTGGTCTGGTTTGTAGATGCCAGTGGCCACAGTGGCAGAGGACAGAAAATAGCCAGTTTGAAAATGGTGGTGATATATTGTTTCAGTAGTGTTGACTCTGGGCAAATTCATTTTCAGTACTCATAGGTATACAACAATATTGATAAAAATAATAAAGTAATTAAAAATGGGCTCATTACTTAGACAGAAGTTTGTTGTTACTGTTGTTGTTTTAAATTACAATTTCCTGTGGAAAATCCAGTCCATTTATGCTGAATAAAGTAAGGCATTTAAAGTAAGTAGCAAAGAAAGCCAAGTAAGACAGTAAGACATAGTATATTAAAGATGTAAAAATCCCAAAGAATGAAGATGGAGTAGGACATTCAAATGCACCACCCAAGATCAAAGAAACCTCAATAGTCATTCCATGATTTATTCTCTATTTTTTTTTCTAATTTCCAGTGTTAAAGATGGGTTTGTGACACCACTTCCCTTTGTGAAAAGAAGAAAAATAACTGTATGCTTACTAAAGTCTAAGCACTAAGTGACCTTGAAACAATCTGTACAATGTTACTCAAAATAATGAAGAAAGCATATAGCAGGAAGCTTGATAAAGGAGAATCAAATGCAAGCAGTGATTCTATCAAAATCTGGATTCAGTTTCTAGATTTTATCTCTATTTTATCTTTTTTAATTAAAAATAACAAAGTGAAAGGAACCTGCTAGTGAAATATTTAGACCAGGAAAGAACAAATTATAATATCTGAAAAAAGAAAGGAAAGTAAGAAAATACATCGAAGGGTTTTAGCCACTCCAATGGTAAAGAAGAGAATAGAAGAAGCCAACTACTATCATGCTTGAATATAATAAATTGAAATATGGAAAGCAATGGACTTCTTCAGTTTTTGCATTTTTCCTTCAAATATATTTACACATAAATGTGAAGCATTATATATAAAACATTTGCACATATATATGTATATTGTATTTTTAAAGTCTCAGAGCAGCCATGTCTTAATGAGCTTCTTAAAATTCTTAATGTGATATTTCCTACTGTTGTATTTTAAATTGGACAGCTAGGTGGTCTGGTGGGTAGAGCACTGGGCCTGGGGTCAGGAAGATATTGAGTACAATTATAGCCTCGAACAGTTACTAGCTGCATGATTTTGGACAAGTCACTGTCTTCCTCAGTTCCTTATTTATAAAATGAACTGGAGAGGAAATGGGAAACCATTGCAGTATCTGCCAAGAATAACCATAATTGGGGTCACAAAGAGTCAGATACAACTAAAACAATAGCACAACACCACAATAACAAAGTATTTTAAATGTGCTATCCATATAACATGGGCTAGATTTAAATTTTAATGACTTAAAATTGCACTTAAACATTTGGAACATGGTGTATATAGAAAATGCCTTGCGGGTCATGGTTATTCACTTCCCACTTATTCTTTCTTGTTTATTTTTCCAGCATTGAGTGCTAGTTTGAAACCTATCTGTTATTTTACCTAGCAGGATGTTTTCTATGTGCAAGGGGTGATCCTACACAGGACAATAGGTTCAAAGTGACAAAAAATACCCAGCAACACAATAGCTAAAGTATAAGTCTATCATCTTCTATCTATATTGAAGTAAGTGCACAGATGACTGAGACAGAAGATCCCTGAGATTAGAATTTGGGCGTGGATTTATTACCTTGGGACTGTCAGGGTTACATGGTTAATCAAAATCAGACAGTGGGTTTGGCACAGACTGTGTGCTGGCCTTTATAGACATTCAATATCCAGGTTACATAAGCCAAAACTATAATCAGTGGTTGGTCAGTGTACATTTGAATTTCCCACAGGTATGAGGTTCACCCTAGGCTGAGAGACAGGAAGCCTAGGATGGGGTGATTAGGAGGGGCCAAGGACATCTGGATCAGGTGATTAGAAGGGGGCAAGGGATGAGGGGTGATGGAGAATTTATCCTAGCATGAAATTCTTGCTCACTGATCAGTTGGGGGAGGGAAGGGTGGAGTTGTCTGTTTACAGATCAGTTAGGGGAAGGGGAGGTGAAGTTGTGCACAACTATATCATCCACTGGACCATAACCAGAGTTCTAAGTTCACATGAAATTTATTTAACACCTTTAAAATAAATGCTAGCTAGAGAAATAAGGAAAAATCCATAAATGGATCTTAAACATAATAGGATCACAGATTTAGAACTGACAGTGAGCTTACATCTCATCTAGTTCAACCTCATCATTTTATAGATTAGGAAATGGAAGCTTAAAGAAGTTGATTTGTCCAAGGTTACATAGGTGGAAGGTCAGGGATTTCAAAGCAGTTCCTTTGACTCCCAAGATTATTATTCATTCTGTTGCATAACAGTCTTGTGACCTTAGTATAATAGATGACCACCACTACTCTCTGGCCCCTACATTCTAATCTGTCTTTCTCTTTTGTCTTATTTTATCCCTCAACTTTCATTCACTCTGGTAAGTTGAGATTCCCCAGATGGAGTTGCTACTGGTACTAGGTTCTGGGAGTAACTCTGGCAGGTGACTGTTCTTCTAACACTAAAGTTCCTGAACCTTCATTAAAGTTCTTATGTTTCTCATTAGCAAAAAAAAAAAAATCAGATAATTCAATTAACTCTTAATAAAAACTTATTAAAAAGTCAAAGCAAAAACAGTAAGTTCTAACCATAAACTTGGGTAAACTTTCTCACTAATTTAGACATAGTTTGTGGAGGAGAGTTGGCACAAGTGAAAAATACCATGGTAATGAGGCATACATGTAAGGAGCAAATATGACCAAGATAACTCTCAACTGTGTAACCTCAGTAAGAAATACCTTGGTTCAAACCTTGTCTGTGATAATAATGCAACTCCACCTGTATGACCATGGGTAAGACCCTTCATATTTCTGAACTTCAGTCAATTTTCTAAGACTCTACATGATACCTCTCTGTGATAACTCAATTATAGAGTTTGTTAGCTAACCAAGTGTCTACATAGACAACATCACAAATCTCTGCTATGAACATGCATGAACTATGACTCAGAGATCAGAATAGAATAATTTCCAACTCCATTTTCTATTAATTTTTGTATCTATTAAACAACCACTCTACACGGAGAACTTTGGAAATTGCTAGGTAAGTTAGAATGTTTAGATAAAACACAGGCTCTGACATCAGAACTTATTGTCTAGTATAGGAGATGTGACACATAATAACAACTGTAATACAAAGTAATTTAAAATACATAACAAAGAAAAGTAAAAACATCCTTTATCTTCAAAGACCTCCTTTGTTGGAGGAGACGATTTGTATAAAAATAGGTAAATACAAGACACATATGGAGTAGATGGAAAGTAAACTTATAAGAGAAAGTACTTTAAGGTTTGCACAACAATTTTGAGGTTATAAAGGAATTTATATACATTATCTCAAGAGGTATGTAATGCTATAACCAAAATGCTTGAAGAACTCTAGCTTTTCAAATAAGTACCTAAAATTATACAAATTTGATTTGCTATACTTTTCAAGATGATAATGCTTGCCCCAACCCCAGTGTTCTTTCTGTCAGTATCTTAAAACCAAGTTCATTGCTTTATAATTAAGTTTTTTAAATGCCAAAGTGAAACCGTGTACCCATGCATTCTGTCTCAGAAATAGCATTCTGTATAAAAGATTATGTGGTGGAGAAAATAAATTGTCTTGCAAAAGCACAACTGTGATTTATGATTCAAGTTCGTGATTTTCAGTGCAAAGGCTATTCTTCACCAAGTTTTCATTTAATTATATCCTTAAAAAATGTTATGACTAATGTTTTGTATTCATGTTGCTGAACGTAGGCTCAGAAAAAAAAAAAAACCTCGTGATGGATAAGCAAGGAATGGGGAGAGTGTAGCAAACTTAAGGTCAATTTTACAGGGAAGCATTCTGTTTCTTAATTTCTGAAGAATTAGCAAGCAGTTCTCTATAACAAATACATTTTCCCTTTGAAGAAGGAAAAAGCTGTTTTCTAGCTAGTTATAACCCCTCTAAAAGGAAGCAGTCACTGTTAGCAATATTCTAGGTAGTCAAGAGCCATTGGATCATATATTTAGAGCAAAGAAGGACTCCAGAAGTCATCTATTTCAACCTTTTCATTTAATCAATGCAAAAGCTGAAGTTTATAGATTGACTTGTGAGATTCATTCATTGAGTTGGCTAAGGTCACAGAATTAGCAAAGTTGAAATTTGAAAACCTAGCCAGTGTATATTCTACAGTAACATGCAGCTTTCAAGGAGACAAACACTTAAGTATCATGTCTCTTATATGCCAAGCATTATATAAGACATTAGAGATACCAACAACAACAAAAAATCCCTGCCCCCAAATGGTTTTCATTGTATCAAGTACATGATATGGACATAAATATATGGGATACATAAATTTTACAGGACAATTGATGAGGCCAATTGATAACCAGTACTTCATTTCTGATAGAAAAGAAAATTTAACTTCAACTGCTCAAAGCTAAGGCAGAGCCAGGATAGTGGAGCAAGAGCTGGAACTTACTGATTTCTCCCCAAACCCTTCCAACTGCCTGTAAAAAATGACTTTAAACAAATTCTAGAGCTGCAAAACCCACAAAATGACAGAGTGAAGCAAATCTCCAGTACAAGACAACATGAGAGTTTGACAGGAAGTGTATGAACTGGGAGAGAAAGGGATGGAGCAGGCCTCTGGGGACTGGATCACTGGCAACTGTGGCAATTTCCAGGCTTCTTAACCCACAAACACCAAAAACAGCATAGAAAGTGAGTGGGAAAACTCTATGGAATCTGGGTAAAAGAAGAGCATGATCTGGCTAGAGTCTGGCCCCAGCCTTGGGGTAGCAGAGGTGATGGTGGTTGCAGCAGCAGCAGTGGTAGTAGCAACTATTTCTGGAGCTCTTGGCCCACAGACTGTGGGGGAGAGAGCTGCTGATACAAAACTCCTGAAGCCTAGGACAGTACTCACACCCTCACCCCCACCTACACTGGAAGCAGAGTACTACCTTGACAAAGAATTAGAAATTCAAATATTTGACGGGAAGATGAGAAAACAGCATAAAAAAAAAAAAAAAAACTCAGGCTATAGAATCTTACTTTGGTGACAAAGAAACTAAAAACATACAACCAGAAGACAGAAAAGTTAAAATTCCTGCATCAAAAACCTCAAGAAAAATATAAAATGGTCTCAGGACAAGGAAGAACTCAAAAAAGATTTTGAAAATGAAGTAAAAGAAGTAGAGGAAAAATTGGGAAGAGAAATGAGAGTGATGCAACAAAACAATAAAAAACAAGTCAACTGCTTGCTAAACGAGACCCAAAAGAATACTGAAAAAAATTAACATCTTAAAAAATAAATTAACCCAAATGGCAAAAGAGATTCAAAAAGCCAATGAAGAAAAGAATGCCTTTAAAATAAGAATTGGCCTAATGGAAAAGGAAGTTCAAAAGCTCACTGAAGAAAATAATTCCTTAAAAATTAGAATGAAACTAATGGAAGCTAATGACTTTATGAGAAATTGAGAAATTATAAAACATAACCAAAAGAGTGAAAAAATAGAAGACAATATAAAATATTCCATTGGAAAAACAACTGACCTGGGAAAATAGATCCAGGAGGGATAATTTAAGAATTATTGAACTGCCTGAAAGTCATAATAAAAAAAAAGAGCTTAGACATAATCTATTAAGAAATAATCAAGGGGCAGGTAGGTGGCGCAGTGAGTAGAGCATCGGCCCTGGAGTCAGAAGGACCTGAGTTTGGATCCGGCCTCAGACACTTAAAGCACACACAAACAAAAACCTAGCCGTGTGACCTTGGGCAAGTTACTTAAACCCAATTGCCCACCAAAAACCAAAAAAAAAAAAAAAAAAAAGAAATAATCAAGGAAAACTGCCCTGATATTCTAGGACCAGGGGGTAAAATAGAAATGGAAAGAATCCATCATTCACCTCTTGAAAGAGATCCCAAAAGGAA
Organism: Gymnobelideus leadbeateri; assembly: GCA_011680675.1. Classification (NCBI taxonomy): domain Eukaryota; kingdom Metazoa; phylum Chordata; class Mammalia; order Diprotodontia; family Petauridae; genus Gymnobelideus; species Gymnobelideus leadbeateri. The sequence continues at coordinate 84,143 of WOXC01006099.1, read as the reverse complement.
AACTCCTAGAAATATTGTAGCCAAATTCCAGGATTCACAGGTCAAGGAAAAAATATTGCAAGCATCCAGAAAGAAAAAAAATTGAGTATTGTGGAAATACAATCAGGATAACATAAGATCTAACAGTTCATACATTAAGGTATCAAAGGGCTTGGAATATAATTTTCTGAAGGTCAGAGGAGCTAGGATTAAAACCAAGAATCACCTACGCAACAAAATTGAGTATAATTATTTCAGGGTGAAAAATGGACATTTGGTGGAATAGAGAACTTTCAAACATTCTTGATAAAAAAGATGAGAGCTGAATGGAAAATTTGACTTTCAAATACTAGAATGAAAAGAAGAATGAAAAGGTAAACAGGAAAGAGAAATCATGAGGGACTTATTAAAGCTGAACTGTTTACATTCCTACATGGAAAGATGATATTTGTAATTCATGAGTCCTTTATCAGTATTAGTGTAGTTGGAGGAAATATGTGTGTCTATGTATGTATATGTATATGTATATGTATATGCATATGCATGTGTATGTGTATATATATAATGTAAAATGTATATGTATATAGATAGATGACACAGGGTAAGTTGAATATGAAGGGATGATATCTAAAAAATAAAATTAAGGGCTGAGAGAGGAATATATTGGGAAAAGGGGAAAGGGAGAAATAGAATGCAGTCAATTACCTCACATAAAAGAAATAAGAAAAAGGTTTCACAATGGAGGGGAAGAGGAGGGAGGTAAGAGGGAATGAGTGAACCTTACTCTCATCAGATTTGACTTAAAGAGGGAATAAAATCCCTACTCAACTGGGTATCTTAACCTACAGGAAAGTAAGGGGGAAGGGGATAAAAAGGAAGGGGACATGATAGAAGGGAGAACAAATTAGGGGAAGGGGTAGTCAGAAGCAAACACTTTTGAAAAAGGACAGGGTCAAAGGATAAAATAGAATAAATGGGGATATGGTGAAAGGAAATATAGTTAGTCTTTTACAACATTATTATTATTATGGAAATAACTACACATGTATAACCAATATTGAATTGCTTGCCTTCTCAATGACAGTGGGTGAGGAGAGAAGAAGGGAGAGAATTTGGAACTCAAAGTTTTAGAAGCAAATGTTAAAAGTGGTTTTTACATGCAACTGGGAAATGAGATATACAGGTTATGGGGTATGGAAATCTATCTTGGGGGCAGCTGTGTGGCACAGTGAATAGAGAACTGGAATCAGGAGGACCTAAGTTCAAATCCAGCCTCAGACACTTAACACTAGTCATGTGACCTTGGAAAAGTCAGTCAACTCCATTTGCTCTGCTTTCCCCTTCCAAAAAGCAAAGCAAAGAAAGGAAAAGAGGAGAGGAGAGGAGAGGGAAGAAAAGAAAAGAAGTCTATCTTGTCCTACAACAAAGGGGAAAGAGGATAAGGGGCTGGGGGGGGCATGATAGAAGGGAGGGCAGATTGGGGGAATGGGTAATCAGAATGTATGTCATATTTGATGGGGGGAGGAGATACTTGGGGAGAAAATTTGAAACTCAAAATCTTGTGGAAATGAATTTTGAAAACTAAAAATAAATTAATTAAAAGAAGACTTTATTTAAAAAAAGAAAATGCTCAAAGTTATAAGAACAAATGAGTATAAAAATGATCTCCTCCTCAGAAAGGAACCCTTTTACTTAACTGGAAGGATTGAATAGAGCCTGAGGGAAATTGAACTGAAAGTGGCCAGATAGCTTGGCACAAAGAGTGCAAAGTATGGCAGATCTATAAGCAAAGAAGAAATCCAGCATTGTTTCTTTTTTTCTCTATGACTTCATAGCTAGGCTCATGTAGCACACAATTTACCAATGAAGACAAAGGAACCCCAAATATAGTCACCACTTCTCAAGAGACATTAATGCTAATGTTCATATGTGCTTTTGATTTAGGTGCTAATTCCATTTTATAGATGAAGAAACTGAGACTTAGAGGTTGAGTTGGCTAGGATCACACAGCTAGTAAAGCAAGATTTGAACTCCAGTTTCCCTGATTCCAAGCCCAGTGCTCTACTACACCAAGCTAACTTTCAAATGTTTTCTAAGGAAGGATCTAACTGGGATGCCACTGGAATTCTACTGAGAGCTCTGCAAGATGACTAAGGAGAATTCCTCATAGAGGAACAGTAAAGAGAAGAAGAAAAAGATGAACATTCACCTTTCCCCTGCTGGGAGTTATAGAAAACTACTAGGAAAAATATTAGCCAGAAGAAATGTAGAAAGGAGCTCTAATGAGGGGCAACCATAAAAGCATCAGTAAAAGACATGTACTAATGGTTCACACTATAGAGTTAAATCTAGGCACTCCAGCCAGTACAGGATTATAATGGGCTAAGACTACTGAAGTGTCTGAATTTGTCACCAACAAGAATTGATGTTACAATGAGCTCTAATATGAGTTCCATTTTTTGTCTTTAAAACAATGAGTTGATAACCCACTTGTACAAAAAATATTTATAGCAACTCTTTTTGTGGCAGCAAAGAACTGGAAATTGAGGGGATGTCCATCAATTGGGGAATGACTGAACAAGTTGTGGTATGTGAATGTAATGGAATACTATAGTGCTATAAGAAATAATGAGCAGGTGGACTAGAAGATCAAATACTGGAGCTGAAGTTCAGGTACTTCGGCCACATAATGAAAAGATAGGAGTCATTGGGAAAGACCCTGATGTTGAGAAAGATTGGAGGCAAATGGAAAAGAGGACAGCAAAGGATGAGATGGATAGATTGGGTCATGGGAACAACTAATGTAAATGTGGACAAACTTTAAGAGATAATGAAGCGTAGAAGGGCCTGTAATGCTATGGTCCATGGGGTCACAAAGAATTGGACATGACTGAACAATAAAACAACAAGATTTCTATTCTTAACAGAAATGCCACTGATGGGAGAGGGAAAGTGTGTACTGAAATGCTCTCAGTTAGTGGTGTTTCAAGTAGAATACCTTTCCTCCTCTAGAAATGCTGCTTCCCCCACAAAGCTGTGTCAACTGCTACTCTGTGAATATCTTGAAGGAGTCGCTTTCTTTCCTGGTTCTATACTGAACTACCATCAGCTGGTTCTTTCTTGAACTTACACTTCTGTCTTCTCTTTCTTCACTGAAATCAGTTGCAAAGTTTCTTCTATCTCTTGGGAAATGTCCTTTGTGTTCCCTTTGATGTAATATTCATTACTTCATCATGGAATAATTCTCATGAAGATGAAGGATTTGGATTTGATAGTTTCTGAGGGTCCTTACAGCTATAAATGTTTTATTCCATTGTAATTGTTGTTCAGTTGTTTAGTCTTGCTGATTCTTCATGATGCCATGTACCATAGCATACTAATACTATCTATGGGGTTTTTGTGGCAAAGATACTGGAGTGGTTTACCATTTCCTTCTACAGTGGATTAAGGCAACCAGAGGTTGTGACATACCCATCAGTCTGGATTTGAACCCAGGTCTTCCTGACTCCAAGCCCAGCACTCTAGCCACTGAGCCACCCAACTGCCCCATTATTCCATTAGACTTCCTCAGTGCAGAATCATAGAATTACAGAATGTTTGAGCTGGAAGTAATCTTAGAAATGCTCTTGCTAAAACTTCATTTAGAGATGAAAAAATAAAGCTCAGAGAATTGTGACCAACTCTTTATTTGCACACTTGATTGCATTCCTTCCCACCTCTTTAGGACTTTGCTCCAGCATTTGTGCCCCCTGCCCCCAGTCTTCCCTTGACCCTTCCTTGTAATACAGTTATTATCATATCTCTTACCAATCCTGTAATACTAAGTTTCTTGAAAAAAAAAAGTTAGCCAATCTCCCTATTTCTTCAATATGTATTTTCTCATCATCTTACAGTCAGGATTCTGCCCACATAACAATACAGTATTTGCTTTCTCAAAAGTCATGAATGCTTTTTTTTTCTTTTAACTTTGGTGAGGCAAATGGGGTTAAGTGACTATAATGTGACTTTTTAATAGCCAAGAATGTTTTTCCCCAAAGTATCTATTTCCATTAAAAATTCCATCTTTCAGTATTGTACTTTCTTTGTTTCAGAGTTTCCTAGGCTCTTTGTTCTCCTACATTTCCTTTCCTTTCCTTTTTTTTTATGACTCACCATTTCCTTTATTTGTACAAAATAGTGAATAATCATACCCTGGCTGGGAAAAAAGGGTGATTTTAGCTTTAAACAAGTCCTTCTGTCCTGAAGGCTTGGGACTAGCAGCTTTAACCCCAGCATCTTTGGGTTTGGACTCAGCAGGCTTAGCAGCCTTAGAAACAGACTTGGCTGCCTTGGGATTGGACTTGGCGGCTTTAGCATCAGATTTGGGGGCATTGGGACCAGATTTGGTAGCCTCGGGATCAGACTTACTAACCTTGGTGGAAGACTTGGCAGCCTTGGGGTCAGTGGACTTGGTAGACTTGGGGTAAGTGGTTCTGGCAACTTTAGAGTCAGGCTTTGTGATCGTGGAGCCTAGACATTTGATGCCGATGCTAGGACCTGGATGCTTGGTGGCCATCTTGTGGCCAGCACATGGGGCTCTGGCCTTGGGAATCTTGGGCCTGAGGACCTCGGCTTTGGAGGCCTTGGTGCTCAGGGCCTTGATGGCCTCTGCTCGGGCCTTGATGGCTTTGGCATCTACATCTTCTTCAGCCCCTTCTTGTTGTGTTTCTTGGCAAAGCGTATTTTTCTCAGAAACTTGGGGTCAACCCCTTTTAGAGACTTGTATCTCTGTGACCTAGGTTTCTTTTTTTTTTTTTTAAGCAATTGGGGTTAAGTAACTTGCTCAAGGTTACATGGATAGTCATTATTTGTGTGTGGGTGCTCATTTTCTGAGGCCGGATTCGGTCTCGGGTCATCCCAACTCCGAGGCTGGCGCTCTTACTCACTGTGCCACCTAGCCGCCCCTTTTTGGGCAATTGGGGTTAAGTAACTTGCCCAAGGTCACATGGCTAGGTTTTTGTTTGTGTGGGTTAAGTGTCTGAGGCCGGATCCGAACTCAGGTCCTTCTGACTCCAGGGCCCATGCTCTACTCACTGCGCCACCTAGCTGCCCCTGACCTAGGTTTCTTGATGCCATCTCTATGCCATTTTTCGTGATTGGTTGTGGGTGGTATGGTTCTTAGACTTAGCCATTTTTATACCACAGCATGTGCTAACAGGCACTCCATTGACCGGAAGAGGCCAAAGGGAGAGAGGGAAAGAAGGAAGAAGCGAGGGGCAGTGTCTCTCCTACATTTCTAATTGTTCCTTCTCAGTCTCTTTCACAGGCACCTCAATCTCATATTTTAAGGAGCACGTTTCCCAATGATTTGTCCTTGGGCTCTTCCTATAATCTCTCTCTTGGCCATTTCATTCACTCTCAGAGTTTTAACTACAACCTCTATGCAGAATTGTATTTTATCGTTATAAATAGCAATAGCCATCTAGAGAATCAATTAAACTAACTTAATGCATAAAATAAATCAACTTTTTAGTCACTCCTAAGTCTCTATCAGCTTTCTTTGTACATTGTGATTGACTTTTCCTTTTATGTAGTTAATAAGCTTTGGTTGTATACTCTTTATGGGTATGTCTTTTTTCCTTGAATTATTTCATAAAGATATTTCAAAGATTATTTATATTTATTGATTTTAATTATATTAATCCATTATATTAATTTGTCATGATTTATTTAACAATATCCCTATCATTTGGATGTAGTTTGCTCTCAGTACTTTTTTAAAAATATAATTACAGATAATGCTACTAAAGGGTAATTAGATGTAGTGAATAGTGAGCTAGCCTTGGCATGAGGAGGAATGGGGATCAAGTCCTGACTTTTACCCATACTGTCTGTGTGACCCTGAGCAAGTCACTAAATGTTTCAGTGTCTCTGACAACTCTGAGACAACAATTTAAACAGAAGATGCTACCTTGAAGAATTGGAAATTAAAGGAATATCCATCAAATGAGGAATGATTGGACAAGTTGTGGCATAAGATTGTGATGAGATACTATTGTGCTATAAGGAATTATGAGCTAGATGCTCTCAGAAAATCCTGAAAACACTTATGTGAACTGACACAAAGTGAAATGAGTAGAGCCAGAAGTATATTGTACACAGCAACAGCAATAATGTGGGATGATCAGCTGTGAATGACCTAGCTATTCTCAGCAATATAGTGATCCAAGACAACTCTGAAAGACTTATGATGAAAAACTCTGTCCAACTCTAGATAAAGAAGTGATGGGGTCTGACTGAAACATAGTTGTTTTTTTTTTATTTTATTTTTCTTGATGGTTTTTTTTTTGGTCTATGTTTTCTTTTACAATATGACTAATATGGAAATATGGTTTATATGACTAAACATATATAACCTATATCGAATTGCTTACCTTTTCAATGAAGGGAGGGAAGAGGGAGGAAGTAAGAGACTTTGGAACTCAAAAATTTAAAAACAAATGTTAAAAAATTGTTTTTATATGTAATGGAATAAAAATAAAATAGTAAACAAGGAACCACAACAAAAAATAAAACAAACAATCAAATGAAAAGACTTTGCTGCCCTGGATCAGGAGAGAAAGTTCTTTATACCAGTACAATTACAGATCCAGTTCTTATCCCTATAAAATTTTGAACAGATCAAAGATGAAATGAGAAGGATAAATCTCAAGAGATTCATATGTCTTAACTTAATAATGTTGATCCCAAATCAAGGAGATTCTCAGGGTAGTAGTCACATGGACAAGACACAGTTACTGAATTATAGAAGTAATTTTTCCCCCTGATTCTCAGAAATGCAATTATAGAATCAATAGGCATAACTATTATCATTCATAGTGTTATAATTTAACTATAATTTTATTGCATTGTTACATATATCGATACAAAGCATATATAATTTCTTCCTTCTTATATATATGCAGGACTTCTTTTTCAATTTATGGAATGTTACATGTATACTTGAAAAGAATATGGATTCTCTGCTTTTATAATATACTCATAGCTTTTCCCATATACTCATATACTATATACTCATAGATTTTCTCATAGTTATTTTCCCTTTCTCAGCTAAATTCCTAGAAAGTATTGGGTAAACTTGTCACTTCCACTTCGTATCTATCTCATTCCCTTGCAATATATCTTTTGTTTTTATCATCTCTCCTCTGAAACCTCTCTCCAGGATTGCCAACAATCTTTTAACTGCAAATTTGTTGTTATTCTTCATTCATCTCAATCACGTCCAACTCCTTGTGACTCCAATTTGGGGATTCCTTGGCACAGATACAAAATATTTGCAAGATTTGAACTCATGAAGATGAGTCCTCCTGATTCCGAGTCAAGTGCTCTATCCACTGTGCCACCATAAACCCATGGCCTATTCTTAATCATCATTGAATTTGCCCTTTTTTATCATTATCACTTCTTTTTAGCCATCCTCTACCTCTTTGGCTTCTGTGATACTCTTCTTTCATGATTCTTGTCTTACCTTTCTGAGTTTTCCTTTTCATTCTCGGTTGATAGATCGTAACCATTCTTCTGATCACAATTTTTGCAACTTTTATTGCACACTGCCAAAATAGTTTATAAGTTTGCAGTAATACTTATTTTTCCATAGCCTCATAACTTCATAGAAATCAAAAATAATTTATTAAAGATATATAAAATGCTTTTTCAGTGAATAGGTAGGCAGTGGGTCTCCATTCACTATGGAATACTGGATTTGGAATCAAGATGACCTGAGTCAAATCCTGCTTCAGATATTTAGCTGTGTGACTTTAAGCAAATCACTTAACCTTTATCACATTCAGTTATCTCATAGGATATTGTGAGAGTGCAGCATAATAGCATTTCTAAAACACTTTGCATCACATATAGTAAAGTGCTATGTAAATGTTAGCTATTGTTACTAATATTATTATTTTCTTATACTTTTTTAATGTAAGGGAGATTTACTCTCTGGCCTTGGGTACATGATTATAAATCTTTGAGATGAGAAAAGAGTTTATCATTGAGTACCAGAGATATCAAAACTGAAAGGGAAGATAGCAAAAAGGCTATTCAAAAGCTTTTTGGTAAGTAACCTGAAATTCCAACACGTGTATTTAGTATAAGTAGGATATAGCATGTTTGTGAATTGATGGAGGGAAGCCTTGTGTCTTTTCTCTAGGATTTAATATATTTTTAATAATGTTATATACTCCCTAAGTGTATAGGTATTCAAAGCAGTACTATCACTTCTGGTGTGAGGGCTTACTGAGTGAGCCCTTTTCAGGGCTGCTCATCCACTTTTGGTGTCTCCATGGCACTTAACTTTTACCTGTGGCTCCAAGAAGCTGTAGCATGCACTAGCATGTAGCCACATTCTAGTAAACTATCTTGGCAAATGGGCTAAACCAAGTTGACGGTAACTGAAGGGCCACAAACCTATTAGTGAGTTAGGGGAGTGTCTACTATGAAAACTCCCAACAGATAAGAACAATTTGTTCCACTGGCCATTCAGACAACTGAATCAGGTGCTGTGGAGTGCAAAGGGATTGGTTGGACATCACAGTTGCCAAGGTAATCCACTGCGTCCTGGGGCATCAGTAGTCATCATGACTTTTGTCTTGCCACTGGACTTCAGTAACTTTGGAAGAGAGACTGAGGATGATGACTGTGCAACTCTGCCTCACTTAAATCTAAATCATGCACAAGTCAAGACAACACTCCATGGTGTCAGTGGTACTTTTTGGACAAACAATTATCTTCCCTAATTTATAAAATACTGGGTTCTGAGATTTAGCAGCTGGTGGTGGGTATGGGAAGAAGGGAGCTTTAACCAAAGAGAATGGTTAAATTATTTCTTATGCTAGCAATGTTCCTGATGACAACTTTTTTTTTTCCAAATGCTTTATTAACTTCTGGTTTACATCATTCATTTCCACCAGATTTTGAGTTACAATTTTTCCCCATTTTTCCCCTACCCACCACCCCAGAATAGCAGTCCTACAATATATCTCCTCATCCAAACTGCTGTCTCCCATATCTTCTCCCATACCCCCTTAGACTTTCCCATTAGGGCAAGGTGAATCTCTGTGCCCCAATGCCTGCACATTTTATCTCCCAGTTACATGCAAAATATTATAAATAATGGTATTTATATATATTTGAAACATTTAATTTTAAAAGTTCAAATACCAGATCCATTCCCTTTGTCCCTTGTTACCCACTCCCATGGGGAAGATAAATGATTCAGTATATGTTGCACATGTATAGCTATGCACAACATTACCATAGTAGATATATTGTAAAAGACTGACTATATTTCCCTCCCATCCATCCCAACCCCCTCCTGGTTCATTCCCTACTTTGATCCTGTCCCTCTTCAAAAGTGGGTGCCTACAGCCTCCCCTCCCCCCAACATGCCTTCCCCTCCATCCTTCCCCCTCTCATCCCCCTCCCCCCTACTCTTCTGCAGGGTGAGATATCCCATTTAGTATGTATGTCACTCTCTCCCTGAGCCAAACTCAATGAGAATATGGTTTTGCATTTTTGCCTTCCTGTTCTTCCCCTTCCCTGTGAATATTTCGCCTACCCTCTTCTATATGAGATAGTTTACCACGCCCCCATCTCTCCCCATTTCCTCTTGCCACATTCTTCTCTCACCTCTTCACTTCATCCCTTAAGTATCATCCCTTCCCACCAAATTCAACCTGTGCCCTCTATCCATGTATACCTGTAAACATATGTACATACATTCACATATGTATTCATATGCCCATATACACTTCTTCAATTATTTTCATACTGAGAAAGGTTTCATCAGTCATAGTTATTGTTTTTCCATGTAGGAATGTAAATAGTTCAACTTTGAGAAGTTCCTTTTGGTTTCTTTTCCCTGTTTACCTTCTCAAGTATCTCTTGCTTCTTGTGTCAAATTTTCTATTCAACTCTGGTTTTTCCTCAAGAATGTTTGAAAGTCCTCTATTCCACTGAATGACCATATTTTCCCCTGAAACAAGATACTCAGTTTTGCTGGGTAGGTAATTCTTGGTTTTGATCCCAGCTCCTTTGCCCTCTGGAATATCATATTCCATGCCCTTCAATCCTTCAGTGTAGAAGCTGCCAGGTCCTGGGCTATTCTGATTGTGTTTCCACAATATTGAAATTGTTTCTTCCTGGCTGCTTATAGTATTTTCTCCTTGATCTGGGGATTCTGGAACCTGGCTATAATATTCCTGGGAGTTTTCTTTTTGGGATCTTTTTCAGGAGGTGATCTGTGGATTCTTTCAACCTCTATTTTGCCCTCTGGGTCTCAAACATCAGGGCAATTTTCCTTGAGAATTTCTTGAAGGATGATTTCTAGGTTCTTTCTTTGATCATGGCTTTCAGGTAGTCCAATATTTTTTAAATTATCTCTCCTGGATCTATTTTCCAGGTCAGTGGTTTTTCCCATGAGATATTTCACATTGCCTTCTATTCTTTCAATTGCTTAGATCTGTTTAACAGCATCTTGATTTCTCATAAAGTCACTAGCTTCCATTTGCTCCAGTCTAATTCTGAAGGAATGATTCTCCTCAGTGAGCTTTTGAGATTCTTTTTCCATCTGGCAAAGTCAGATTTTTAAGGCATTCTTCTCCTCATTGCCTTTTTGAGCCTCTTTTGCCACTTGAGTTAGTCTATTTTTTAAGATGTTATTTTCCTCAGTCAGGCTGTTGACTCTCATTTCATACTTTTCCTGCATCATTCCCATTTCTCTTCCCAATTTTTCCTCCACTTCTCTTATTTGGTTTTTAAAATCCTTCTTAAGGTCATCTATGGCTTGTAACCCACTTTTATTTTAATTTGGGGCTTTTTGTGCAGAAGTTCTGACCTCACAGTCCTCCTGCTGTTCCATGCTTCAATCCTCTTTGCCCCCAAAATAGGAGTCTAATGTTGAATTTTTCTGTTTATTTTGTTTCCTTTGCCTAGGCATGTTGCTACTTAATTATTTGACTTTTGGGCCTGTTGCACCAGTAGGACTCTGCCACCAGACAGGGGAGCTTCCTTCCCAAACATTGGGGTCTTCTCAACTTCCCCAGGTATTAGTTGAGTGCCCTCCCTGAAGCCCCCATACACTCTGGCAAGCTGGACACACACCCCAAGACCTCCACCCCAGACCACAATCCAGATCCAGGGAGGTTAAAGCAAGAGTTACCCCCACAGACTGATCTCCAGATCCCCCTGCAGTTTGCAGGCCAGGAGTTGAAGCTGCAACTGAAGCTGCAAAATGGTTTCTGTGCCGTGTCTCCTCAGCCACTTCTAGCCCCCAGGGGAAGAAACTGACATGCTCCTAGATACTGGTCCCAAAGTCCATAGGGCACTAACCTCTCACTTTGTGTTGGAAATTCTGGAAAAGCCACAGCTCCTGGTGTTCTGGGGTCCCTCTAGCTGGCTGCTGGTCCGGCTGCCCTGGGACTAAAATTTCCAACTCACTTGGTCCTGGCCTCTGCTCCCAGAGGGCTGTGCTGTTGGCTCCCAGCGTGTTGTGCTGGCCACTCCCTGCCTGGCTGCTGGGCTGTCCTCAGCAGGAGGTTAGCTTCTCTGTGTTGTTCTGTGGGTGCTGGAGCTCCAGAGGTTATTCAGAGTCCCCCTTTTACATGATTTTGAAGTGGTGTGGTGATGACAACTTTTTAATTAAAAAATTATGTATGTTTTCAAATACTTCTAAATGTTCCTTAGTTTAAGAATATGATAAATGAGAAAAAATTATGTTATGAACAGAGAAGATAGAAAGAAACAACTCATCCTGACTTTGTTTCCTTAGTCCTTGTTCCCTTACCAGCTTTTAGATATTGATGTGTAACCTGGTTCCAAAGACCATTGGTATGAACTCTTTCTTTTTTAATGGAGATGAATGACTTTCCCTTTATGAGGGTCAGGGAGGAGTTGGAGAAAATAAGAGAACTTCAGCCTTCTTCTTCTTCTTTGACACTTTTCCAGTTTTGGGTCATTTCTGGTGCTTCTAGATTCCAGTTTTGAGGGGGAAGATGAAAGAAGTCGATCTTTCTTCAGGTTGCTGAAGAAACACACTCTGAGAAGTAATGAAAGGAGCTAGCAATCTCCATCACGTCCCTCTCCCTGACTTGTTTCACTAGAGATTTCAGGGAGTTTCTGCTTAGGTGAGATCTATGACTCTTTTCTTTTCTTTCTTTCTTTTTTTTTTTTTTTTTTTGCTTTTTGTAGGGCAATTGGGGTTAAATAACTTGCCCGAGGTCGTACAGCTAGGTTTTTGTTTTGTGTGTGCTAAGTGTCTGAGGCCAGAATCAAACTCAGGTCTTTCTGACTCCAGGGCCGGCTCTCTACTCACTGTGCCACCTAGGCACCCCTTATGACTATTTCTTAGTTGAGTTGAGTTATCTCCCTCCCAAGCGGAAGAGTTCCTTCTTTCTATGCAGTCTGGTATGTATTCTTTTAGGGATAACTTCATTTATTCCTATTCTGCTATGATTTGCATAAATTAACTTCTTTGCTATTTTATATATATATATATATATATATATATATATATATATATATACATATATATATTCATCATGGAGCTACCATTAGATAGTAAAGGGAACAAGCTTTGGATATAGAACTTGAGACCCCTTCTCCCCCAAAATGAGAAACAGCAGTCAGGAGTAATAATATTTAAGGGAGCAGACAGATATAATTCTAGTTCAATGCTTCTCTCTGAGGAAAACAGTAACCTCTGACCCCAACTTCCTGCTTCCTTTCCTAGAAGGAATTAACATCTCCCTTTGAGAAAGGTTGAGTGAAGTGATTGGATAAATTCATGCTATGTCCCTTTGAGCCATATAACACCCTTGTGGTATAGATGGGGGGGGACAGGCTTTTGCCTTCATGGGGCCTCACAATATATGAACCATCTCTATAGAGGTATTTACCTGTAACAGCTATCCAAATCCAGACCCTTGTTCCTGATAGAAATTTAGATAGAAAGATAGTGAGAGAAAAAGCAAATCACTGCCCACAAACAGCTATGAGAATCAGTCAAGGTTTCTAAGACATGCTCACAGAATAACACAGCCCAAGAACAGAATTAAGGATCTTTATCAGCTTCAATAAGAGATTGAGCTACTTTCTCTTTTACAGAGTTTAGAGGTAGAGAAATAAATAAGGAGGCAGAAAATCTACCTGAGGTCTTCTCCTGTTGTATGGACAGTATGCCAAAACTGAAGAAAGATCAGACTCTGGGATGAAGGGAGATAGATCAAATATTTTAGGGTAATGGTGAAAATAATGGCATGTTGTCTGTTGTTTGATGCTTTGTGATATTATAGTGCTTTCTATTTTAAATACATTGTTTATTTTGCAAGAAATATTAAATCAAATGATTTAATAATAATTGAATTGAGAATGAGAAAACTCAAGGGTTTATGAACTTTAGTTTAGCAACAGAACTCCAAACCAGTCTGATTCTCAAGGTAATAGAAGGACCAGATACACAGTAACTGAGATAAGATGTAAAATTTTAAAAGAATGTGATAGTTAAATTAAAAAATAATCAATAGCATTCTAGTTTCTGTTGTAAATGTTGTAGAAGGAGGATAAGGAAAAGAGAGAAAAAAAATATCTGAATGCAGAGACAGAAATTGTATTGGTGGTTTGAAGGAATATGAAATTGTAATTAAAGAAAGAGATTCAATTTGAGGAGAAAAAAACTGACAAATGAGAAAAACATGAAGGAGAGCAATTTCCAGGTCTAGATTTGAATTCTAACATGATAAAAGAAGACTAAGGGGCGGCTAGGTGGTGCAGTGAATAGAGCACCGGCTCTGGAGTCAGGAGAACCTGAGTTCAAATCCGGCCTCGGACACTTATCACAAAAACTAGCCATGTGACCTTGGGCAAGTCATTTAATCCCAATTGCCCCTCAAAAAAAAACAAAACATAAAAAAATTGAAAGTGGAGAAGCAGAAGTAAGAAGAATTATGTAATAACAGGGGCATCTAGGTACCATAGCATATAGAGTGCTGAGCCTGGAGTCAGAAGATTCATTTTGCTGAATTCAAATCCAGCCTCGGACACTTACTAGCTTTGTGACCCCGGGGAAGTCATTTAAGCCTGTTTATCTCAATACCTCCTTTGTAAAATGAGTTGGAGAAGGAAATGGAAAACCATTCCAATATCTTTGCCAAGAAAACTCCAAATAGGGTCATAGAGATGTGACTGAAAAATGATAATAAAAATGGAATAAGAATAAGAAACTAAAAAAAGGCTCACAAGAGAGGAAAACATAATATAGCAAGGGAAGGTAGAGAGAAAAACTAAATGGAATATGTTAATGTGTAAAGTTCATGGGGGGGGGCACATTCATGAAAATTGGTGGGGTGGTATTTTCTAAAAAATACTCAATAAAACAATAGCTAACAGAACATATCCACATATTTAGAAAATTGTTTATCATTACCAATAGGCCCCAGATCAATATTAGTTTTTATTCAGGGTTAAAGATGTCATTTCCTTCTGACTAAACAATTCTAGTGGCTTCCTATTTATTTTCCAGTCTCTGCCCTTTCCCATTGATATTTGAGTTAGCAATTAAATCAACATTACTAAAACATGGACCTGATTATCTCACATACCCTATGTGGTCAACAAATCTTCAAGAACTCCCTTTTGTCCCTTAAATCAAATGAAAAATCCTTGACTTGTCATTTAGTATCCATTTAGTGCTAGGTCCCATCTACTTTTCCAATCTTATTTGATATTACTCCCCTCCACACTCTCACCACTCTAGTCAAATAGACTTAATAACTTTCCCATTCCATGTCCTCTTTGTCTAGAATGCACTCTCTCCTCCCCTCCACCTTAGAGAATATATTGTTTCCTTCAAAGTTCTTATCATATGCTTTGTCCTATAATACACATTTCCTTTTTCCTACAGCTATTATTGCTCTCTCCCTCTTCAAACTAGATTGTGTAATTTTGTATTAAATTATGTACATATTTTATATCTCTAAGAGAAAGAATGGTTTTTGAGGCAAGGGAGTACTTCAGTTTTTCTCTTTGCCCAATCCCTGGCATAGTACCTTACACACAGTAAGCACTTAATAAATGTTTTTAATTTAATTGAAACTAGGTCCTTTCAACACAGATAAAGAAGGGGGCTGGATCTGTGATTTAAATGACATAGGGAACTTGTAGATGAGAAAACTCATCCAAAGAAGGCTGGCACCTTCACTGCAACTTATAGTCCTAGGGAGTTACCTAGAGCACTGAGAGATTCAGCAGTGACAGTGACAGTCAGAGGACAAACTTGGGCCTGTCTTTATGGTAGCAAAACTATTTTTCTACATAGATAGATGAAAGATAGATAGATAGATAGATAGATAGATAGATAGATAGATAGATTTAGATATCCAAGATATAAAATGAATTAATATAATATATAAGATCTAGAATTATTCCCCATTGGATAAGTAATCAAGGTATATGACTACATAATTTATAAGGCAACTATATGAAAACTTTCTCCAAATAATTGATAATGAAAAGTACAAAACTCTATGTTTTAATCTCACATCTAAAACACTAGCAATGTTGAACAAAGATAGAAATAATCAATGTTAAAGTTGCTGCAGAAAGATAGGTATAAAGCCACACATGAGCAGCTTTCCAGAGGACAGCTGCTGTGAACAGCTTTCAAGGTTTTGATTACATAGTATAGTGAACACTCTATTCAATAACGAATCAGAGCAAAACATTCACAGAAAATCAAAGTACAGCAATCACAATATTACAACTTGTCACAGAAAATCAATATATAGCATTCACAATGACATAACTCAACAACTTATCTTTAAAATGGCCACATAGTTTTCACCAAAGTGGTCACATAGTTTTGAACAAAGTACAATCATTTAGTCAATCAATCACTTAGTAACTCAATCATTTAATTATAAAATACAAAAGGTCAAAATCCTCCACCCATGGGACACTAGGATACAAATCAGTCACTATTCAGTCATTAGTCACTATTCAATCACCAGTCACTACTCAGTTATCAGTCACTACTCAGTATCCTCTTAAGGGGTAGTGGGAAATACACAGGCCATCCGCCCCTTGGTCATAAGTAAATCACAATTTCATTACTACTCAGTAACCATGGAGAGCTCTTTTCATCTTGATTCAAGGCAGGCTTTCAGCTTCCATGGCTCCTTTTCCATGATCCCAGTTTCTGCCCAAATCTACCCAACTGCCACCTGAGTTCAAAGGCAGACAGCTCCCAGCTCCTTGTCCAGCTCTCCATGCAGTTCCTGCTCCAAATTGGATCTCATAGTGTCCAATCCATCTCACATCCTTCACAGTCTCTGTTCCTGGGAAGACAAGGCTTAACAAAGCCACAAGAACATTCATCCACATTAACCAAGCCACAATAACATTTGTACAGAATACTGACACCACAGTCATGCTTCCTCAGTCTTCAGTAGCTCCAGCTGGCCCTCAGAAATCCTCAGCAACCTCAGGAGCTCTGGCTGGCCTTCAAAAGTCTTCAGCAGCTTTGTTCTCAGAATAAAAATCACTTTCTCCCACTCTCAAAATCAAAATCACTTTCTCCACAGAAGTTCCAGTGCAGCAGCAGCAGCCCAAACTTCAGTTGCTCAGCCCAAGAAGTTCTGACTGTCCAGCTTGTGCTCTTCTTGAAATATGATATAGCTCCTCCCTGTTCAGCCCCTTCCTATTACATCAGCAACAGGGTTTCATACCTTCTGTTTAATAGAGACTTAATTTGAAATTAGGTGCTAAGTACCTCTTACCTTTCCAATACCAAGGGATCTTCAAATTTCATTACCATTACAATGTGCACACTCTTGGTGGAGCTGTGCATTGATTTGAAAAAAGAGTAATTCTGGAAAACAATTTAGAATTATGCTTAAATTAGAATTGTGCTTAAAAAGAAAATGGTTATATTCTTTGATTTGGAGATTTCACTACTAGTCATGTACCTCAAGAAGGTCAAAGGCAGAAAGATTCTATTACATTCAGTTCTGTTATAAAACATGTTTTGTAAAAGCAAATGTGTTCCAATAAATTTGATTTATTAGGGAATAGTTTAAGAATAACAGGAATTTCTAATTTGTTTCTGACTGATTTCTTCTGCAAGAAATAGCAAGAGAACTCAAAAGACCAAACCACTTCAAAATAATTCACAGGCTGCAACAATTTCAACACCCACTTCCACAAGGAAACTTCAGGTCTTTGTCAAGATAAAGCACCACATTTGTTGTGTATCTTCTAGTGCTGTAGGAGCTTTGACCAAGAAGGGCTGGTCCACACAACACCATTCTGACACCCATCACCTTCTGCCATACCTCTGAGACCTGAAACTTGCACTGCCCAGCATGTTAATGCAACCCCAGGTACACACCTAGTACCAGCCCATATTTCTTAACTATTTAACATGGATAAAACTATGTAACAGTTTTTTATTAGGTTCCTATCTTGTTTTAATTGTTGTTGACAGTTTTCCACTGTTTTACTTCTAATCTAATTATTCTGATTAGATCTGTGTTTTTCATTGCACAATTTTGCATATCACTATACTTTAGGGAAACATATGTTGCTTTGTAGCAAAGCTGTTTGGACACAAAAATACTCATAGCAGAATTGTGTGTGTGTGTGTGTGTGTGTGTGTGTGTTTGTGGTATCAAAAAAGTAGAAACAAAATATATAACCATCAACTGAGCAATGGATAAATAAAATATGGTACATAAATGTAATGGAATATCATTGTGCTATACAATTTTGGCATAATTCAGACAACCATTGGAAGACTTAAATGCATTGATGCTGAGTAAAGTAAGCAGAATGAGGAAAACAATATAACAATAACATAAATGGAAATACAAAAAAAAAGAAGAAGAAGAGACTGAACTCTGTGTAATAGTAATGACCAAGTGTGATTAAGGAAAGACATAAGAAATTAGGGCTGTGGAGTATCAATACCTATAGAGTATCATATACATGTGTATCTATATTTATCTTTGTATTAACGGGTTAAGTTTCACCATATTGATTTTTTTTTGCTTTTAGTTTTTGTTAGAAAGTATCTCTCACTAAATATGGGAGGGGGCTATATTTAAAGTTAGGTAGAAACCAAAAAAAATATAAATTTATATGTGTGTGTGTTTCTTTATACCTAGGTCCTTTCCAACTTTAAGTTTGCAAAACTCAATCTTGTCATTTGTTATTATATAAGCAAAGCTAGTGATCAATTCATTTGATTTTAGAATGATGAGAAAAAGGGGATCTCTCTTTTTCCTGGAACCAGGTGGAGCTTCTGTGGGGTAGAGGCCTCTCTGCATATTTGAATAAAATCAGAGATAGCCATTTCTATTAGTGTAGAATTTTTATATATGCATGTATGTCATCTGTATTCTACATATATATCTTCATATATTTTTATATATGAACTTTTCTTTGAGTTGGAGAATGTATTAAATAATACTTTAGCCAAAAACCTACCGATTTTTGAAACTTAATTCTGAAGGTCCTAATGAAGGGATGTGAAATGTGTAACACAGTAGCTCTTAGGCAGTATCTAGAATGTTCATGAATCTGATATACTCAATGTATTTATTTCTAAATTTATTGGCTAATCTTCCAGAGTAAAATATTTATGAAAATTTAGTGTTTGTGGGGTTTTTTGTGATTAACTATCTAGTACAGTCATAATTATTGTTATATCCACTTTGAAGATTAAGGAAACTAAACTAGAAGAGTTTATGTTGATAGTGATTAATAATCTCCATGGCATAAAAAATGTTGATGTATTTGAATTTGGCACAATACTTAAATTGGGATTTTCATTCTTATCCACTCACAATACTTGAGTTTAAATTGTATCTCATAGTCTATTTAGTGCAATTTGTCTTCATTATCTTTAGTAGTGAATGTTAAATATATATGTACATATATATACACATATAAAACAATAAATATCTTACTGAATCAATCAAATAGGCTACTTATCCTTATATTTTGTCTCTAATGCTAGTATCAGAGGACTTTTGGAGGAAGAAAGGTATAGTCTGAGGCCTATTACTCCCATTACTTCAAACTCTGGGTTTATATGGACAAGGATTCGTTTTATGGTACTTCCCACAAATTATTCTTTCAATCTTTGATTCAGGGTCTTTCCCTAGAGATATCAGAATAAAGCTCATGTTTGGGCCTCTACAGAAAGGGTGAAACAACCCTCAGCTTCACACATGCACTCAAACTAAAATGCATCAAATATAAGGTAGTCTTTATTTCACCATATGAAAAAAAAAATATGAACAAATAAACACACAGGACTAGCACCTGAGCTCATAAAGAGTGAAGGAAATTATCTTTCCTTCACTGGTGAGCCCCAGCATTGTCAGAGACCAAGGCAGTCTTCTATACTCAAAAGTATAGTTGTTGTTCACCTTGTCATACTTATTAAAATGATACCTTTAAAAAGAAAAAAAAATGCTATTTTGGTTAAGCTTCCCCTAAAGTGGAAAGCAAGCATCCTGTTTTGTGTCTCCCAAAGGGAAAAATATTTGGAAACTTTAGAGAGATGTTCCTTTACCTTTCCATTAGCTGCACTTCCTTAGATACCTATGTTGTCTTTGACATATAGTGCTACCCTAAATTTGAAGTTACCCTTTTACAATTGAAGTGTTCCTGTTCTTTTGGATCTGTACACTACTGAACATACAGTAATGAGGGAGAGCAAGGTCCTGATTTGCTAAACTATTTCAAATA
Source organism: Gymnobelideus leadbeateri (assembly GCA_011680675.1). Taxonomy (NCBI): domain Eukaryota; kingdom Metazoa; phylum Chordata; class Mammalia; order Diprotodontia; family Petauridae; genus Gymnobelideus; species Gymnobelideus leadbeateri. The sequence continues at coordinate 64,379 of WOXC01006099.1, read as the reverse complement.
TCATTGTCACTTGTACCTCTAGGGTCACATGGTTTCTCTCCTCTTCTTTCTAAGAAGTATCATTCAGGAACTCTTTATACACCTCTAGGAGGCTGTATCCAAGAATCCAGTACCCCAGGTCCTCATAGGGAGCTTGGTCTCAAACAAGATGTAGCAGTTGGGTATCTCAGTGGATAGTTTGAAGCCTGGAGTCACAAAGAATCTAAGTTAAACTCCAACCTCAGACATTTATTATAGCTGTGTGACCCTATACAAGTTACTTAACCTCTATTTCCTTCAATTTCCTCAACTCTAAAATGGAAATAGCCCCTACCTTAAATGGTTGTTGTTTGGGACCAAGTGAGATAATATATGTAAAGTCTTAGCACAGGGCCTGGAACATGTTAAGCAGTATGAAAATGCTTATTCTCTCCCTTCCCAAATTAGCACTCTTGTGGTTATTCTTCCAGGAAGGAACTCATTTGCAATTCTGCCACTATTTCTCCTCAAGTACCAATTCTTGTATTGAAAGGCTCCTTTAATATAGCTTGACTGATACACAGACACTCCCCCCCACCTCCAAGACCCAAATCTGTTCCCTGTGGAATATTGCAATCCCAAGCAGAGACAACTTCCAAGGTTCAGAATACCAGCATAGTAACTCTATTTTACTCAGTGACAAATTAAGGCATAACATTCACAGAACAGAGAAAATCAAAATACAGCATTCACCAAGTGTAATTCAATAATTTCATTAATGTGCTAATGAAACCCCTGGGCAGTACATTCATAAAGTCAATCACTAAGTCTCTTTCTCAAATGGAGATTAGTTTCTAATCATAAACAAAGTACATTCATTTGGTCAGTCACAGAGGATAAAAAAGTCAAAAGTTTCCCACCTCTGGATCACAACTGAATTACAATAATTATCAGTTAATGCCAAGCACCTTCTCAAAAGGGGCAGTGGAGAGCACTAAGGCTATCTACCCTTGAGCTACAACAAGGTTAAGATATCATCACAGCATTTAATGCCCAAGGAGAGGTCTTTTCATCTTCTTGACCTGAGGCAAATTCTCAACAATCTCTGTTCCTGGGGAGACAAAGTTTAATAAGGCCACAAGATACATTGCCAGTGTCCTCATCAATTCACTCTCTGTCTGCAGAACAGTCTCAAGGACCCCTAGAAATATCAACAAGACCCTCTTCCAGGATTTCTGTAAACATACAACAAGAAAATTCTTCTTCAGGGCTTCTGAACCAACAGCAAGGTTCCAGGACCTCTGAAACAACAGCACTGTCCTTTACCAGCAGGTGAATCAGGCAAAACAATATCAAAACAGACAGACAAAATACCAGCATCACAGCCATGTCTCCTCAGTGCTTGGCAGCTCTCAAAAGTCCTGGGCAGCTCCAACTGGCCCTCAGGAATCCTCTCTCTCTGCCTCCACAATGCTGCTCCCAAAAGTTCTTCTGCCTCTCTCTGCTTGGTCCTTCTCTCTGCTTGGGCCTCTCTCTAAATCCAGGGCACCAGCTCCTCCCAGTTCAGCCCTCTCTTTTCAAGTTAACAAGTCCATCCCACAAGTGGGATTCACAAGCTCTGGATTTCAACACTGAACCTGAAAACCAAGCCAATACAGGGGGATCTTTAAATTCCATTACTATTACAAATATGCAAAACCTCACATAGAGATGAAAACCAGGGTTAGTATAAGCATTTCCATCTAAGTACAGTTAGTAGCTAGCTCTGAGTTAGTTGAACAACTGCAGCAAAGTCAAGTCATTCAGTCCTTGTGCCAGTTCCTACCATACTTGGGCTTTTTTTTCAATCATTTTTCCTTATGTTTCTATCTTTATTTATGTTGAGAGTACAATAATAACTCAACATTCTCCCATTTGTTTTAGCATCTCCTTTTCCACAGTGCTTTCTGCCATAGAAGGAAATTGTCTCATTTCTCTTTTAATGTATAAGGGGGTATTGATCCCTTAGCCTGGTCCTTATGAGTATGCTGAAAGTGCTGCTGACTCAATTCACTCTGTAGAAAAGGCTGAGGATCCTGCTTCTTAAAGAGTCATGATGACATTTTAGGAGTGCCTTGGAGAGACTTTAGAGCACGAATAGACATTCTGTAATTGGTTCCAGTCTAGTCAGGTTTCTAGAGGTACTCCTAAAGGATTGGAGTATCTCTTCTCTAATGCTATTTGCTTGAAACCGCTTCCCCCCATTTAAGATCAACATTTGGTCGGGTAAAGATGGGCCTCAGTTCTTTGAGCTTCTTCTTCTCAATATTTGTTCTTTCATTTTAGGTGACAGAAATTTATCTGCAAGCTCTGAATTTATGAATTTTGAAAGTCCAGCTGTGTGAGCCTTCCAAAATCCAAAAGTTCCATAATAAAGTATGTGCTGAATTTTGTAGCTAGCTCACATTAATGCTCTGAGGAGTTATCTTCAGGACATAGCCCAGGAGTAGCCAAGCCAAAGACTCACCCAACCATGATGTCACATGTGGATACAAAGTTAGTAGGACTAATCCTAAATAGAATCTATATTGAGTCTGAACCTACTCTACCCAGGGAATTCTCCTTTTTACCAGTAGTAGAGAATTGATATGTCTCTGCCTTACCTTTTCCACTTACAGAGCCCAAGGAAAGCAGGGAGTAATCATCTAACAATCAAATGAGAATGGATGATTTTGTGCTAAGCTATCATTAATGAATAGGGGAGAAGCAAAGAGCTTCAACTCTTTTAGTAGCACAGACTTACTCAATATGAATTCTGTCTCTATCCCATAACCTTCTGGAAATGTCAGGTTAGTCCCTCAGCTCACAATCTCCACTGTCCACAGCAGTTACCTACAAAGTATCCTATGAAGAGAAATGTAGAGATCTAATGTTGGTCAGCCACCATCCTCTCCATGTCTAGGCAAGATGCATTCTGGAGTCCTATATCTCATCTTGGCATCTTTCTCCCACACTGAGTTCAATATCTGAGGCATTTGAGAATTCTGAATAAATATCTTTTCTTTCTTACTATAACCAATTCTGTTATCTCATATTACCATGTCATATACTCTGCTGCCTTTCAAAGATTAATTCTGAGATTTAGACTCATATCCAAAGCAACCAAGAATTAATCAACAATCACCAAATTCCATTACCCAATACATCATCTTAATGTGGTTAACCAGTAGACAAGGGTATTCACTTATATTCTATCAAAAAGAAATAATCAAAGTTTGAAATGTGGTATCATTGAGGATGCTTAAACCTTCCTTAAAGAGACAGTTTCAAAGCTGTGAAGCCAAGCACTGACAGCTTTCCAAAGGACTGCAGCTTTGAACAGCTTCAGGATTCTGGTTACATAGTACAGTGGACTCTCTATTCAGTAACAAATTAAGGCAAAACATTCACAGAAATCAAAGTACAGCATTCACAATGTTATAACTTAACAACTTATCACTAAAATGGCCACATAGTTTTAAGCAAAAGATAACATTCATTTAGTAACACAATCATTTAGTAAGTCCTTAATTCAATCATCCTTAAGGAGGCAAGCCTCCTTAACTGACACAAAATACAAAGGTCAAAGTTTTCCACCCCAGGTCACATTGTCTTAATTTCTTCAATAAAAAGTCCTCTTTCTTCTTAATTGGAGATTTAGTTTCCAGTCATCCTTAATTAGTAAGTCCTTAACTCATTCATCTAAATGTAAAGGTCAGAGTTCTCCACCTCAGGCCACAGTAAGTCATGATTTTCTCAGTTTGCATTAAATACCCAAGGAGAGGTCTTTTCATCTTGACTCAAGGCAGGCTTTCAGCTTCCATGGTTCCTCTTCCATGGTCCCAGCTCCTGCCTGAATCTGTCACCTGGGTTCAAAGGCAGACAGCTCTCACTTCTTTGTCCAGCTTCTTGTGCAGTACTTGTTCCATATTGAAGCTCACAGTGTTTGGTCCACCTCAAATCCTTCAAAGTTTCTGTTCCTGGGAAGACAAAGCTTAATAAAGCCACAATAACATTAATAAATATTGCTGGTATCCTCATCAATTCACTTTCTGCCTGAAAAATCAACATAGACCTAAGAATAAGGTCTGAGACAAAGTAACACCAAAACAGACAAAGTACTGACACCATAGTTGTGCTTCTTCCGAGTTCTCCTTTCTTCTCATTTCTCAGTTCTCATTCCCAGCAGTTCTGTCTGGCCCTCAGAAGTTCTCAGCTGCTTTCAGAAGAAGTTCTGCCACCACAAGTCTTGTTTTCAAAATCTTCTCAATCTTCTTTTCAGTTCTTCTCAGTTCTAAGTTCAGTTCTCAATTCTTAGGTCCTTAGCCTCCACAGTGCTTGTTCCCAGAAGTTCTGGCTCTCTAGCTTGGGCTTTTCTTTATATAATATATTAGCTCCTCCCTGTTCTAGCCCCTTCTTGTTACATCAACAACTTTCTCCCACTATGGGATTCACAAGTTCTGGGTCTTAATACTTGACACAATCCTGAACTTGGACCAAGGGGCTAAGTACCTGTTTGATTGCAAATACAAGGGGCAGGGAAGATCTTCAAATTACCATTACCATTACAAAAGCCAGAAGAAAGGTCTCATCCTTTAAACTTGTTCAGATAATGAAGTACATCCTGGTCACAACCTCCATATAGGGCACCTACTATTTATATTACCACTTTTAAAGGTTAATATATGCATTTTCAAAATCCTTTAGGTCACTATACAAAGTGTATTTAATTTTAGAGATTTGTGGGATATGGGTGTGTGACTCTAGGTTATAAACCATGCTTTCAGGGATAGCACATAGCATATCAACACTATTGAACCTATAGCTTTCACTCCATTCTGTTGCTGGCTTGTCTCCTTATAAAGGATCTCTCCTCTCCCTATCTTCTTTCTTTTGGGTTCAAGGACAGTCCAAATAGTATGTTTTACAATATATTCCAATTTACCAAAATATTACACAATAATCACTACTGGCTTAGGTAGAGCCTACCCACACTATTCTTTTGGATTGAGTTAGTTTCCTCTCTTAAACTCAAATCACAAACTTATTGACTTAAAAAAAAGTCAGTTTTAATAGCCATGCCATTTATTAGCAGTACCATTTAAAAGGAAATAAGAAGAAATATTTAAATAATGATCTAGACTGTGATAGGATTTGTACTGTTTGCGGAAAGAAAGAAAAAGAGAGGCTGTTGATTGGACTTCTCATTAACCATCACAACTTCTGGTTTAGCTTGATCCTAGGTCTAGAACATTCCTCTGTCACATTTTTGTCCTCTCCTTTCCAGCTCTCAGGTTTACATGCCATGCTTGTGTCTGATTCTTGCTGTTCTATCTCCTTAAGTGAATAATGGAAATAAATCACTTTCTCAGGTTCATTGGAACCCCCAAACTAAACGAGCTCTCCTGAACAGAGCTTTTCTCACAATGTCTGTTTGTAGTCTGGCCCCAAGGATTTTCTGTTTATCCATAAGCCCTCTATATAGTCTCTATGAACCTGGGGCTCAGCAACCTGGGGTTACAGAATAATCATTTCTTAGATCATATCTTGAAGTACTACATAACAAAAATAACTCTTCTAATTGTTCCCATTTTCCTACTATGTACAGGCAAATTAACAGACAAGTCTATAAGGACTTAATGTTTGGCATTGTGTGAATGTGTAACATGAAGTTTTGATTATATTTTATAATATTCCTCCATAAATGGAGTAAAAAATTCTTTGATAATTCAATACTTAAGTTTCAGTACTAAGTTAAAAGGATGTATTTATAACTATGTTTAATCCTTCCCTCACATGGCTTAAATAGATCTCTATACTTAATATATTTTTCTATTGTCATTTTTAAAAATACATTTTAGATATGCATATCTGAGAACTGACTATCAATAAATTCCACTTCTCTGAATCACACAGAACAGACAAAATATCTATAAATTTGGTCTTTGAGGCTCCCATGGAACAAAGTACCCTAATACACTTTGAGTGATTTGTTTGTTCATCTTGGATCATATATTTCCCTATCCAAGATAAAGTAATGTCTCCATAATATCCACATTAAACTGGTACCAATCATCTACTTGTGAGCCTGTGGATCATAATACTACCTAAAGAGGTATGTTTTTTTTAAACAAGAAAAACAAAACAAATTGCTCAGAAAGCAATGGAAGAACAATACGCTGTCAAAGATCTATTTATAATATTCAATCAGAGATTACCTCTCCTGTTATGCTTTCCAGTAGTTTCCAGCAGATTGCTTTTTACATTACACTAAACTCTTCTTGGTTGGTCTCATCCTTATTAGGTGATTTTAGCTAGTCCTCTTTGATGATCTATTATCTACCTGCTGTACTTTCTAATGACTGTAGTGATATAGTTCTACAGTTACTTTCAATTCTTTCTCCTAGGTCTCAGTCTCATACTTGTCTTTTGGACAGACTAAACAAAACAATCCCTTTCTGTTCAAATTTGGGCTCAATCTGAGTTGTTAAGGGAAAACTGTTGAGAATTTGCTTTCTCTGTGCACAGCTATAATTCTTTAAATAGTGAATTATATAGTTCTAGGAATGTGTTACTAGACTGGAGAATTCCTGTTATATCTATAAAATGGAGGTGGATTAAATGATCTCTAAACTTTCTTCCAGTTCTAAATCCTATGAGACTCTTCCCTTTCATTTAAAGACCTCCACAGTCTGATTTCCATCTACCTTTCTACATGTAGCCATTTTCTGTTACAGCCAAAGTAACTTCTCTTAGCTTTTTCCCAGACTCAGCATTCTGTTTCCTACCATTTTCTTTCTTCAAATTCCACCTCATTCATTTATTAAGTTTGTACCAGGTACTGTACTTGGAAGATACTGAGGATATAAGGGCTGGAGTGGGGGGAGGGGAGCAAATGTGGAGAAGGGGAAGTGTGATAGTCTTTTCATTCAAGGAAATTATATTCTTTGAGGAGGAAACTATGAATACAGATTTTTGTTCAGTCTTTTCAGTCATGTACAGCACTTCATGACCCATGTGGTATTTTCTAAGCAAAGATACTGGAGTAGTTTGCCATTTTCTTCTCCAGCTCATTTTACAGATGAGGAAACTGAGGCAAACAAGGTTAAGTGACTTGCCCAGGGTCACACATCAAGTGTCTAAGACCAGATTTGAATTTAGGAAGATGAGTCTTCCATGACTTCCGGCCTGGCACTCTGTTCATAGCATCACCTATTTGCTGTAAAAACACATAATTAAGTGCAAAATGTTACATGAAATCATTACAAAGTAACATGGAGGGGGGGACTTCAAGTAAAAACTTGGAGGATCAGAAAAGGAAGTGTAGGAAGTGAAACTTGAATTGAGCCTATAAGTAATCTAAGGAAACTAAGTACATGACAAAAGTACATGCTGATTAGAATTCATTACTTTAACTCTCACAGCTCAGAGAATTGCTAGGAAAACTAAGGGGCAGAGTTGAAGACAACCTCTTTGAAGGCTCAGAGGTGAGATATAGAATTTAATGTAGGAGAATTAGGCTTGGCAGGTCATAATTGGTTAGTGATGATGATGATGATGATGATGATGATGATGATGATGATGACGACAATGACAGGGTTCAATAGAGGAACACTATGTAGAGTTGAATTGGTTCACTATGGGGTGAAGATGAGGAGAAGAGGAGAGAATGGATAGTGCAAAGGAGATGACCTGCAAGAGAATTAAGGGGCCAGGGAATTGAAGGACACAATATACATTAAGAATAGAGTTTTATTAGGGAGGGCAGAGAGAGAAGTGAAAAGCCAATAGATTGTGGCTAGATAAGGGATTTCAGAATTATTGAACACAGAGGTGGTACATTTGAGGGTGATGGCAAGATCAAGGGCATGACCATCTTTGTATGTGGCTGAAGTAGAGTAGCTCATTGGAGGCAAGTAGGTTGAGGAACTGAGTAGGTGAGGGAGAATCAACATGTATGTTGAAGTCCCTTAGTATGAGGGCAGGAGTTGAGGAGGCAAGGAAAATTGGGAACTAGATATCAAACTTATTAAGGAAAGGAGGGGAGTAACATGGGAGTCTGTTGATAATACCTTCCAGAATTTTGATTGGGTGGTAGATATTAACAGCAAAAACCTCAAAGGAAGAGAGTTTATTGAGTGATAGAAAAAGGGAGAGACCCTGGAAGTGGCAATGGGGAACAAGGAATATCCCAAGTCCTTGACTAGTGAGCAGGAAGAGAATGAGTGTAGGTAAAGCTCGTACTAGAAAAGGTAGTCAGAGAGGCTGTGTCACTGGGGGCATCCAGGTTTCATTATTATTTTCATAACTTCATGTATCACCAAGGCAGTATTCACAGAATTGATGGTGACTATGAATAAAAGCATAGTGCTGAATCACAAAATATAACAGACTCTCTATATGGAAGACAGAAGCAAAATCATTAATTCAGACACCAGAAAGTCAAATCCCAAAACTAGAAAACTGAATCCATCATAGCAACAAAGTTAACACGCCTTATCATTGCAGGGAGCAGCACCATCCCAAATCTTTCCCCCTGCTTGGGCCTTCCCATAAACAAACACTCATAATCCTAGCTGTCTGGTTTTTTATATCTCCTCTCCTCCTTCCATTCTAACTGCTCTGACACATTTCCTGCTTCACCCCTTCATACTCCACTCATTCAATAAACTTCTCCCACCACAGGCTGGGTGATTACATTCAACCTATTAAGGGGCAGGGAAATTCTTCAAATTCCCTTAGACCTATTAAGGGGCAGGAAAGATCTTCAAATTCCCATTACCATTACACACCTCATCATTAAGAACTAGCAGATGGAAGGAATGAGAGAGGAAAGGACTTAATTTGAAGAGAAGTTTGTTGCCTAGGAAAATTTGTGGTGGGAGGATTGTGTTATAGGAATGATAAACCAGGTGGTAGGGGGTATTGGATGATGATCTATAGCAATTCCAACCCACTAGAAGGTGGAGGGTATGACCAGATGTGAAAATGTTCTTCATTCAATGGAGGGCTCCACACTTCTGTCCTTAAAGGACAGGCATAACAGTAGATGAGAGACCTGAAACCAAAGGGGGGGGGTGTTGCTCTTCTTTGCACTGGATATTCTCCACATCTAGTTTGGCAGATTGGGCTAGGAACAGGAGGACTTGTACTGGCACAGATGAAACGGTTACTTTGGGGAAGATGGAAGAGACCCAAGCAGCCTTTCCTCAAGGGATACAATGCATCCAGCAGGAGATGGAGAGCTCAAGACATTAGCACATATGTGGCTTGAGTTCTTATATATGCTCATTGTCTCCTCCATTAGAATATAAGTATTTTGTTGTTGATGGTGTATGATTTTTTGATTGTTTGTTTTTTGTTTGTGATGAGCAGGAATTGTTTTATTCTGTGTAATTGTATCCTCAATCCCTAATGTAGTCCTGGCTGAAAGAAGACTTTGAATAAGTGCTTTTTGATTGTATTGTTGGAGAGAAAAAAACCTCCAAACCTGAAAAAAAGTTTTAGAAAGAATTTTATTAGATCATTTGGCAAAGGAGAGAGCTGGCTTGCTCCACAAAGGTGTGGCTTCTCTCAAGTCTTTGGGAGGTTATATTACATAGAGTTCAGACAAGGACTTAAGGCCATTTGCTTGACTGGCCCCTTAGGCATTAGGCAGTTTCCAGAAAAGGGTAGTTTGAGATATATGTCAGCAGGTAAGCAAAGATTCAATCTTATTTGGGGAAGCCAAAATACAAGTTTTGGGTGGACCCAAAACAACAGTTTTATTGGATCTAAGCATTCCCTACAGTCATCTAGTTTCCATGGAGCATCTCTGAAGTCAACCTGACCTCTTCAGTAAGCTTTTGGGTTAGAGAATTTCTAGCCAAATAAAACTAGGCTTAAATAACACTTTTGTTGTTGTTCATTCACATCTCACTCAGTCAAGTGTGACCCTATTTAGGGTTTTCTTGGCAAAGATGCTATAGTGGTTTGCCATTTCCTTCTCTAGCTTATTTTACAGATGAGGAACTGAGTCAAAAAAGGTTAAATGAAGTACCCAGTGTCATACAACTAGTAAGTATCTGGGGCCAAATATGAACCCAGAAGGATGAGTCTTCCTGACTCCCTTCATGGCATTTTATCCATTACACTACCCAGAGGCCCTAAACAATATTAATAAATGAGAAATAATTATGCATTTTTCCATAATTTTTTAAGGCATCCCACGATTCTCGAGAATTGTCTCATAATTTCTTATAACACCAAAATAACCTTCTTTGGGCTATTTACAGTTACATTTATGTAACTATTTGTTCAACTATTCCCTTGTAGTCACCACACCTCTTATTTTGCAGCCTTTATAGATTTCCCCATTTAGTTCCCCCCTCAGCATTCACCTCTGAAAGTGAAGTGTGTTTTGTTTGGCACTGTTTCTTCAGTGTTATCCTCCCTTTTTATCACTTTTCTTCCCTATCCCCAGCAGTGGGGTTGATCTGTATAGTAAACTCTTTGAGTGTGCATGTCCATATGCACTCAACCCTCCTTTATCTGACTCATATAAGAGTGAAACTTGTCTGATGAGTATTCCTCCCATACCATACCTTCCTCGTGGTTTGTACAATCTTGTTGCATAGTCTATCTCCTGCTTGCTCCTTTCTATGCTATTATATTCCTTTTACCCATCCTAGTTCCTTCTTCTGAAAAACCCTCAGAAGAGAACTAATCAATCCCAAGGTCCTTTATTTTTCTTATTTAATTCTCCCAATAACCTTCAAAGAGATTAAGGTTTCTTCTACTATTAAAATATTAGCACTTCATTATCTCAAAGTCCCTTCCAATTGCTAAAGTAAATTATTCTTCTAGGTTTCTCTTGACTCTTGTATTTGGTTCTCATATTGCCTAATCAGCTCTGGTTTTCTCATCTGGAATGATTGAAAGTCTTCAATTTTCTATTGAAATAGGAGTTCTTAACATTTTTGTGTGTGTGTATAATATACCCTTTGGCAATGTGGTGAAATCCATAGATCCCTTCTCAGAATAATGTTTTTAAATTAGTAAAATAAAATTCATGGTTACAAAGGAAACTAATTATAATGAAATATAGTTATTAAAACATTAAAACTTCTAAGTTTTTAATCACCTAAAATATATTTGTGAAACCCTTAGAAGTTGATAAACCCCAGAAAAGGAATTTCTATTCTAGAAATAATGTGGAATCACTGGTGTATCTTGAGTGAACAATTAATAACAAATTTAAATGTTTACTCTGTGCCATATTCTATATAAAATGCCAGCAATATAAATATGAAAAGATGGTCTATAACTTCAAAGAGCTTACATTTTAAGGGGAATGGGGCACAATATGAATAAGAGAACAGTGACCATGGAGGAAATGCCAGTCTTGGGAGTCATAGGGATGATGAGTTGATGACTAGGGGATTTCAAATGCAATAGGGCTGATGGGGTGCTTGGACCCCAGCCCTAGGACTGTATCTCTCCCCATCCCAAATACCCTATTTCTGATTGCCAGAGATAGGTTCTTTGGCAAGGGGATAGATGTGGTCCTAGGATTGGGGTCCAAGCACCCCATCAGTACTTTATATTTGATTTGATTATAATGTCCAGAGCAAGAAGTTGAAGGGGTGTGGTGCAAGATGTACTCAGTTGCAGACTTATGGCCAGATGAACTGGGTGGACAACTGGACAGTATATGAAGGTGAAGTTTGATCTGGGGCATGATGGATAAATGGGTTAAGTTTGCATTCAGTCACCAACTGACTCACCTATTGGTCCTACTTTTGGAATTCCTCTGAATGATTTCTCTACCATGCCTCAGGAAGCCCATTATTGTGACAATCTCATCATCCCATAAGGTTTCACCAGCTTTGGTACTCTGCCTCATCACTACCTTCTGCTTCTCTGATTGGATAGCAGGATTATGAGCTCAAAATATTTCTTTAGTAGAAATCTTAGCTTTGACACCTCATTTCTCAGCAATTGTCTTTTTTGGATATTTCTCTAACTTCTCTACTAAGACAAGTCTCTTCTCCCTCTCCTCCAACCCTCACCCCTTCCCCATTTTTCAGCATCCTTTTGTGTATATTCTTCTCCCATTATTTGGTAAGCTCCTTGAGGGCAGGAACTTTCTTTCTTCCTTTCTTTCCTTCTTTCTTCCTTCCTTCCTTTCTTCCTTTCTTTTTCTTTCTTTCTTCCTTTGTATTTTTATCCCTATTTCTTAGTACAGTTCCTATAACATAGTAGGCACTTAATAAATATTGGTTGATTGAACTAAGATTTCTGCATTACAGGATGGGAATTCTAAAGAAGTGTGGACTCTGGGGACTGTGGATTTTAGAGGTCCAGTACAGTTTTAGTGTGGAAGACTGTTGCAGTGAATGTTGGTCTAGGTGGAGAATAGCAGAGCAGTAATAGCAATCAGATGATCTGTTTGGACTGCTTAATGATTTCTGGTCTGTACTTAGAGGAAATCAATTTGGAAGCTCTGCAAATAGCTTGGAAACTACTAGGGAAACTAAAGGTAGGAAAACCAATTAAAAGTCTATTAAAGTGGTTTAGGCAAGAGGTTATGAGGGTCTTCACATCCTGGGTGCCAAACTATACTTGTAGCCTTATAAATTATTCTTCTTTGTATATTCTGTGGTTTTGTCAAAATAACCTCCTTGCTATTCCTTACACAGAACACTAAATCTCTTACATCCATGCCTTTGCACAAGCTGTCTCCTATGCCTGGAATGTGCTGTCTCCTCACATTTTCCTCTTAGAATTCCTAGGTTTGGGCAGAGCCAAGATGCCAGAGTAGAAACAGCTCATCCAAGCCACTCTGCCCCCAGATTCCCCCCAAACTATGTAAAAGGGGACTCTGAACAACTTCTGGAGCCCCAGCACCCACAGAACGACACAGAGAAGTTAACCTCCCGCTGAGGACAGCCCAGCAGCCCTGCAGGAAGAACCAGTGCAGTGGTCTGGGACCTGGCAGTGTGCAGCGCGCAGGAGCCGAGCTGAGCCCAGGTCTGCATGAGCTGAAGTTTTAGCCCCAGGGCAGCAGGGCCAGCAGCTGGCTGGAGGAACCCCAGAACACCAGGAGCTGTGGCAACTCCAGAATTATCAACATAGACATGCCTAGGACAAAGTAAGAAGTTAGGGTCCTATGGACTTTGGGACTGGTATTTGGGGAATGCGTCGGCTCCCTCCCCTGGGGGCTAGAAGCTGCTGAGGAGACACGCCATTTTGTAGTTTTCAGAGGCAGCTCCAGCTCCCGGCCTGCAAATTGTAGGGAGATCCAGCGATCAGTTTTGGGGGGTAATCACTCTTGCTTTAACCTACCTGGATCTGGATTGTGATCTAGGGTGGAAGTCGTGGGTGGGTTTACAGCTTGCCAGAAACAGAAGTTGCCCCCCACACGTTCGGGACGAAAATTCTTCTATTAAAGCCATACTGTGGCAACAAGCCCAAAAGTCACACAATTAAGTGGCAACATGCCAAGGCAAAGGAAACAGAAAAATGCAACCCTAGACTCCTATTTTGGGGGCATAGAGTGGGAAAAGGACTGTGAGGTCAGAAGTCCTGCTCCAAAAGCCCCAAGGGAAAACATGAGTTGGTTGCCGGCCATAGAGGACCTTAAAAAGGACTTTAAAAATCAAATAAGAGAAGTGGAGGAAAAATTGGAAAGAGAAATGAGAAGGATGCAGGAAAAGTATGAAATGAGGGTCAATAGCCTGACTGAGGAAAACAACACCTTAAAAAATAGACTAACTCAAATGGCAAAGGAGGCCCAAAAGGGCAATGAGGAGAAGAATGCCTTAAAAAGTCGAATTTGCCAGATGGAAAAAGAATCTCAAAAGTTCACTGAGGAGATTCATTCCTTCAGAGTTAGACTGGAGCAAATGGAAGCTAGTGACTTTATGAGAAATCAAGATGCTGTTAAGCAGATCCAAAGAAATGAAAGATTAGAAGGCAATGTGAAATATCTCATGGGAAAAACCACTGACCTGGAAAATAGATCCAGGAGAGACAATTTAAAAATTATTGGACTACCTGAAATCCATGATCAAAGAAAGAACCTAGTAATCACCCTTCAAGAAATTCTCAAGGAAAATTGCCCTGATGTTTTAGATCCAGAGGGCAAAATAGAGGTTGAAAGAATCCACAGATCACCTCCTGAAAAAGATCCCAAAAAGAAAACTCCCAGGAATATTATAGCCAGGTTCCAGAATCCCCAGATCAAGGAGAAAATACTACAAGCAGCCAGGAAGAAACAATTTCAATATTGTGGAAACACAATCAGAATAGCCCAGGACCTGGCAGTTTCTACACTGAGGGATTGAAGGGCATGGAATATGATATTCCAGAGGGCAAAAGAGCTGGGAATGAACCCAAGGGTCACCTACCCAGCAAAACTGAGTATTTTGTTTCAGGGGAAAATATGGTCATTCAGTGGAATAGAGGACTTTCAAGCATTCTTGAGGAAAAACCCAGAATTGAATAGAAAATTTGACATCCAGACACAAGAAGCAAGAGATGCCTGAGAAGGTAATCAGGGAAAAGAAATCAAAAGGAACTTATCAAAGTTGAACTATTTACATTCCTATATGGAAAAGCAATAACTTTGACTGATGATATCTTTATCACTATGAAAATAATGGAAGAAGGGGGTGTGGTCATATGAATACATATGTGAATGTGTGTGTATATGGTTACAGTTATATATGGATAGAGGGCATAGGTTGAATTTGTTGGGAAGGGAGAATACTCAAGGGATGAAATTATGAGGTGAGAGAGGAAAGTGGCAAGAGGAGATGGGGAGAGACAGGGTAGGGTAAACTATCCCATGTAGAAAAAGCAAGGGGAAATGGTTGCAAGGGAGGGGGAGAATAGGAAGGCTAAAAAGGCAAAACCACATTCACATTGAATTTGGTTCAGGGAGAGAATGACATACATACTACATGGGATATCTCAACCTGCAGCAGAATAGGGGGAAGGGGGATGAGAGGAGGGATGAAGGATGGGAGGGCATCCTTGGCGGAAGGGGAGGTTGGATGTACCCACTATAGAAGAGGGACAGGATCATGTAGGGAATGGACCAGGTGGGGGGTTGGATGAGTAGGAGGGAATTATAAGCAGCCTTGTACAATATATCTACTATGATAATGTTTTGCATAGCCAGACATGTACAACATGTACTGAATTACTTATCTCCCAAGAGGGAATGGATGACAAGGGAGGAAGGAGATGGATCTGAAATTTGAGGTCTTAACATTAAATGTCTCAAATATATATAAATACTATTATTAATACTATTTTGCTTGTAATAGGGAGATAAGATGTGCAGGCATTGGGACACAAAGATTCACCTTCCTCTAATGGAAAAGTTGATGGGGGTATGGGAGAAGGTATGAGAGAGAGCAGATTGGAGGAAGCGATATCTTGTGGGACTGCTATTCTGGGAGGTTGGGTAGGGGAATAATGGGGGGAAAATGATTGTAACTCAAAATCTTGCGGAAATGAATGATGTAAAACAGAAGTTAATAAAGGATTTGTTTAAAAAAAAAAAGAATTCCTAGTTTCAGTGGGGTGGAGCCAAGATGCAAAGAAAAGGTAAAGACTTGCCTGAGCTCTCCTAACTTCCACTTCAAACAACTTTAAATAATACCTCAAAACAAATTCTGGAACAGCAGAATGCACAAAAGAACAATTGAAACAAATGTGTAGCCCAATACAGCTTAGAACATCAGCAGGAAAGCTCTCACTGGGGTGAGAATAGCATGCAGTCCAGCACAGGCTGCACCAGTACAGGAAGTACCATAGGAAGATAGCATTGATTAAATCAGCAGTGATTAGTGATTAGGCATGATTAAATCAGCAGCCGCTTCTGTAGATCTCAGCCTACAGATGGTAAAGGTGTCAGACAAGGAGATTACAAGGGTCTTTTTGCTAGCACTAGGTCCAGGACTCTAATGCATACTCGGATCCAGGTTGTGATCTTGGGTCAAAGTCCTAGGGCAAAGAGAATCACTAGCACACCAGAGGCAGAGGCACAGGAAAGTGAGAACCCTGGTCACAGTTCCAGGGTGGAAAAGAGTGCTTGTGGCCATTCACAGACTAGAACATAGGCTGGGAGAAGAGTAAACATACCTCACCTGAGATCATACTACTTTGAAAGAACCGAAAGCTTACAGACCCACAGAACTAGCTCTGAAAACAGTTGCACAGAAAAACCTGATGCTTGAGACAATGTCTTCTCCACCCTGGAGCAGAGCCCAACTTTAATATAAAACTAAAAGTCAAGAAATAAACTGGGAAAATGAGCACATAACAATAACAACAACAAAGATCCTACCGTAGAAAGTTGCTATGGTGAGATGCTAAGATCAAAACACAAACCCAGAAGAAGACAACAGAATTAATACAACTATATCCTAAGCCTCAAAGAAAAATGTGTATTGATCTCAGGTCCTAGAAGAATTCAAAAAGGATTTTAAAAGTCGAATAAGATAAGTAGCGGAAAAAGGGGGGTGGGGGGGAATGACAGTGATACAAGAAAATCATGGAAAAGGAGTCAACAGCTTTATAAAAAGGCATGCACATGCACACACACACACACACACACACACACACACACACACACACACCCAATGCTGAAAAAAATAACCCCTTAAAAAACAGAATAGGCCAAATGGTAAAAGAGGAACAAAAATTCCAAGGAAAAGAAGAACATCTTTAAAAGCAGACGTGTTCAAATGAAAAAAAAAAAATGTACAAAAATTCATAAAAGAAAAGAACTCCTTAAAAAGTAAAATTGGACAAATGGGAAAGGGGGTATAAAAACATAATATAGAAAATAATTCTTTAAAAATTTGAATAGGGTAATTGGAAACTGATGATTCCTTGAGATGTCAAGAAGTAATAAAACAAAACAAAAAGAATGAAAAAACAGAAAATGTTAAATATTTTATTTGAAAATCAACTCATCTGGAAAATAGATCAAGGAGAGGTAAGTTACGAATTATTGGACTTCCTGAAAGCCATGATCAAAAGAGAACCTAAACACCATCTTTCACAATTAGGATTATAACATTAAAAGATCAGAGGTCATGGGACATGATATACTGGAAAGCAAGGGAGCTAATACTACAACCCAGAATCTCTTACCCAGTGAAATTAACCATTATACGTTAAGGGGAAAAAATTGCAAAAGATTGTCTAAACCAAGCAGATCTCAAACTGTATTATGAAATAGTAATTATCAAAACAATCTGGTACTGGCTGAGAAATAGAGTAGTAGATCAGTGGAATAGATTAGGTACAAATTACATTATAGTAAATTACTATGGTTATCAGGTATATGATAAACCCAAAGATCTGGGCTTTTGCAACAAAAACTCATTATTTGACAAAAATTTCTGGGAAAACTAGAAAGCAGTATAGCAAAAACTAGGTGTAGACCAACATCTCACACTGTACACCAATATAAGGTCAAAATGCTTATATAATTTACACATAAAGGACAATACCTTAAGAAAATTAAGATGGCCTAGAATAGTTATATGAATTAGGGAAGTTTAGGACCAAAGAAGATAGGGAGAACATCACAAAATTTAAAGGAGATCATTCTGATTAAATAAAATCAAAAAGGTTTTGCACAAAAAAATCAATGCTACCAAAATTATAAGGAAAGCAGAAAACTGGGAGGGGGGGAAATTTTGCAACAAGTATCTCTGATAAAAGGCCTCATTTCTCCAATATATAGAGAATTGAATCAATTTTATAAAAATACACATCAAAGGGTGTGAACAGGAAGTTTTCAGAAAAAGAAATCAAAGCTATCTATAGTCATATAAAAAATGCTCTAAACCACTATTGATTAGAGAATGGCAAATTAAAATAACTCTGAGGTACCACCTCACCTATCAGAGTGGCTAATATGACAAAATAAGGAAAATGCTGGATATTTGAGGGGATATGGGAAAATTGGAACACTAATGCATTGTTGGTAGAGTTGTGAAGCAATCCAACCATTCCAGAGAGCAATTTGGAACTATGACCAGAGGTCTATATCACTGTGCAAACCTTTTGATCCAGTAATATCATTACTGCATGGTCTATATATGAAAAGTGGGAAAGTACTTATTTGTACAAAAATATTTACAGTAGTTCTTTTTTGGTGACTAAGAATTAGAAATCAAAGGGATGCCCATCAATTGGGGAATGGCTAAACATATATAATATATGATTGTAATGGAATATTGTTGTGCTAGAAGAAAGGACAAGCAGGATGATTTCAGAAAAACCAGAAAAGACTTACACGAACTCATGCAGAGTGACAAGTACACAGAACCAGGAGAACACTGTATACAGTAACAGCAATATTGTTCAATGAAGAACTGTAAATGACTTAGCTATTCTCAGCAACACAATGATCTAAGACAATCCCAAAGGAGTAGTGATGAAGCATACCATTCGCCTCCAGAGAAAAAACTGATATTGTTTGAATACATCCTGAAGCATGCTATTTTTCATTTTCTTTCATTTTTTTTCTTTTATTCAAGTCTTCTTGTACAAAATTATTAATACAGAAATGTTATACATAATCAAGCATGTATAACCTATATCTGATTGCTTATCATGTCAGGGAAGGGAAGAGAAGGGAAGGGAAGGGAGGAAAGGATAAAATTTGGAACTCAAAACAAAAAGTAAAAATGTTTAAAAAATATTTCTTAAAAGATCCAGAAGAAACATAAGGAAAATATTAAAGATGAATTACAATGAGAGAGAGAGAGAGAGAATAAATATGAATGTGAATATGAATATGAATTAGGGGGCAAAGTTAAGATGATGGAACAAAGTCAGCAACTCAGATAAAATCTCCCAACATACCCTTCCCAACAGCTTTAAAATAACTCCTAAAATCAAACTTTGGAGCAGCAGAGCCAATAAAACATCAGATTGAAGCAATTTTTTTTCCCAGTATAACACAATTTAGGAGGTCAGTAGGAGAGATCTGTGATACCAGGGTGGGTACCCACCCAGAGCCTGACAGGACTATCAGCAGGAGGCCTTGGAGGTAACCATCACAAGAGAAGCAGCAACAGCTTTGGGAGCTCTCAGCTCAAGAGAATAAGGGAGTTGCACAACTGCTCAGCGAGAAATTGCAGGGGATCCTTTGTGGCTCTGGGTAGAACTAGTGGTAATTGGCAACTCTGTTGCCTATACACAGGTCTAGGTCACCGTTTCTGGGTGGACAGGAGAGCTTTTTGTTGGTGTCAAAGGAGTAGGTATCCTGCTAACGGTTCCAAGGCAGAGAGGAGCAGTGTGTTTGCAACTGCAGTAAAACAGTGCCCTTCCTGAGTAAAGACCAGGAAAGTGGGGCCCATACCTCTCCCCAGATCACACCACCTTTGAAGCACCAAAAACTTGCAAGGCCCCAGAACTAGCTCAGAAAATAGCAGTATAAAAAGGCATGACATTGCAATAGTATCTTCCCACGGCCATGTGATAAGAACCTAACTTTAACACAAAACACAAGGTCAAGAAATAGGCTAGAAAAATGAACAAATAGCAAAAAATGAACTTGATCATAAAAAGCTACTATGGTGGCAAAGGAGAGCAAGACTTTAACTCAGAAAAGAACAGTGTAAAAACTGCTACAGACAAATCCCTCAAAGAAAATGCTAATCAGACCCAAGTTCATGAAGAACCTCTGGAAGAATTAAAGAAATAGATAAGAATGGTAGAGGAAAAATTGAGGAAAGAAATGAGAATGATGCAAGAAAACTATAAAAAGAGAATTAACAGCTTAGTGAAAGATGACCAAAAAAAGTGAAGAAAACACCTTAAAAAAAATCAGAATTGGTCTAATGGTAAATGGTCACAAAAATTCACTGAGGAAAAGAATGCCTTTAAGAAAGCAAAGTTGGCCAAATGGAAAAAAAAATAGTACAAAAGCTTAGTGAGGAAAATAATTCTTTAAAAATGAGAATTTAGCAAGTAGAAGCTAATGACTTTATGAAACATCAAAAACAAAACAAAGTCAAAAGACTGAAAAAAAAATGGACATAAATGTGAAATATCTCATTGAAAAAACCAACTAACCTGGAAAATAGATTGAAAAAAAAAAACTTAAGAATTAAGAATTACCTGAAAGTCATGATAAAAAAAAAGGAGCCTTGAGTAGTTATTGAGGAAAACTGCCCTGATATTCTAGAAGCAGAAGGGGAAATAGAAATGGAAAGAACCTACTCTTCAACTCTTGAAAGAGATCTGTAAATGAAAAGGAATATTATAGGCAAATTTCAGAGTACCCAGGTAAAGAAGAAAATATTTCGAGCAGCCAGAAAGAAACAACTCATATAGTGGATCCAGTCAGTATCACACAAAATTTAATAATTTCCACATTAAAAGAGCAGAGGGCTTAGAATATGATATAAGGGAGGGCAAAGGAGCTAGGATTACAACCAAGAATAACTTATCCAGCAAAGCTAAGTAAAATTCTTGAAAGGGAGGAGGGGGACAGAAATGGATATTTAATAAAATAAAAGACTTTCAATATTCCTGATGAAAATACCAGAGCTGAATAAAATATTTGATTTTGAAACTCAAGACTCAAGAAAATCATAAAAAGGGAAACATGAAAGAATGATTATAAGAGACTCAATAAAATTAAACTGTATTTCTATATGGGAAGATGATACAAGTTACTCCTAAGAACCTGATCATTTGGAGGACAGTTAGAAGGAGTTGACATAGAAAAGTCAAGCTCTTGCTCGCACGTGAGCGCGAGCGAGCGCACACACACACATACACACACACACACACATACATACATATATACTCAATAGAGGAATAGGAACCAAAAGGGATAAGAAATATGGAAGTGATTAAAAAAAAAAAGTAAGGCTGGATTAAAGGAGGTAGTAGTCAGAACCCAGGTGTGTCTGGCTGTTGCAGCAGGACTAACAACCTTTGGTGTGAGGTTTTACTGAGCCCTTTTCAGGACTATTTATCCACCTTTGGTGTCCACCTCACACTCAATTCTCACCTGTGGGTCCAGGAAGCTGTTGATTGGGTAGCTGCAGGCCTATATTCTGGTAAACCCTCTTAGCAAATGGGCTAAACTAGGTTATGGGTAACCAACAGGCTTTAAGTGATAGAAAAGGAAGTAGAAGTACCAATTATAAATGTCCTTCTCAAGGAGTTTATCTTCAAAGGGAAGGAGAAATACAGGATGACAGCTAGTAGGGATGCATAGATCCAGCGGGTTCTATTTTTGTTTGTGTTTTATGGGAGACATTATTCTGTCTGTAGGCAGTAAAGAAACAGCCAGCAGACAAGTAGAGAGGTGAAGAGGTTACCCATAAAGAGAGTTAGGGTTGCTCTGAAGATCCAAAAATACCAACACGTCGGGTCCTGCTGAATGAATTCAACTCAAGTCTTCTCTCAGCCAAAGAAAAGTTTATTAAAAATTAACTTGTATTAGACACAGAGTAAGTCTGTGCTATTTCACTATGACAATATCACCATTCTATGGAGCTCTCACAAACATGTAGACAGGATTAGGTCTTAGATACAGAAGGTCGTGAGAGGAATCTAAGTGTGGTTTAGGGGAGGAGTTTGGGGATGGTCTTCAGGAGGAATTAATAAGGTCAATGAGTGATTAAGGGTGGGAAGTCGCTGGAGGCCACCTGAAGACCACAGACAATGGTGGGCTAGGCCAATTCAAGGGTGGATTGATATTTTGATAGACTCTAGGGTGGGAAGTCTAATAACAGAGGCTTGGGCTTAGCCACAATGTAAAGCTTATTGCCTCATGCAAATGCCTCATCAAATGAGCAGATTTAATCAGAGTCCAAGGGGGTTTACCACAGCCTGTACCTCTAGGACTCAAGGAGAGGTCAAAGGGTCTCCTAGAGCCCTTACCTCATCAGAGGGAGCATGAGAGGAGGGTCAATCAGTTTGAGAAGATAGGGTGAAATAGGAAGGAGGATGCATGTAGACTGGTGTCCCTTAGCAAGAAGTCACCTCTTTATGTGAAGGATCATCTTTACCCTTTACAAAATTAAAGGAAGAGATAGTCAAGGCAGTGTCTAAGTCAAGTAAATTGAGGAGGGAGGAAGTAACTCTCAGGGAAAGGCCTCAACTTTTTCAGTGCAAAGTGAATAAATGTTTTCAGCTGAGAAGGTTGTGGGGGGAGGGTTGGGAGGTTTGAGAAGGGATAAAAATATTTTAAAAAGCCACTGGGATGGGTGGGACAATGAATTTATTAGAAAGGTAAAAAGGCCTAACACCTGTCCTAGAGCAGGGCCTCTAATTTAATATTCCAGTTATATGAGTCACTGCCACTAACCTTTCAGTTATATCTATGGTGACCACATGTCTGGATGTCTTTTCCTCTACTCACACACTCAGAATATACAAGTGTCCTCCACCCAGCTTTAGAAACTAACAGAGCAGCCCAGTTAAATCTCTTAAGCACTTGGGTGGGATCATTCAAATGATCCAAGACTTGTCAACAGTCTCAGCTCCTGATTAGCCCAGCCTAAGGTGGGGCTATTTTTCTAATTATTTTTTTAAAGCAGTTCTCACATTTGCATGCCCTCAGGCTGACACCCTTTTCCAACAGTTCAGTAAAAGTTGGGGAAGAAGCCAGCACCTGCAAGATAAAAATTCCTGAATCACCTCCTGAAAATAAATGTGAAAATCTCCTTAAGTATTTCTGATTACTGTGCCAATTAGTTTAGCAGAAAAACAACAACAAAGCAAAACAACTCTTTACCATGGTCACAAGCTGCATCCCTAACTTCATTCAGCTGACTCAAAAATGTGTACTACTGTTTGTACTGGGAGTAATAAATTAAGATTTTTAGATCTGCTTAATCTGTCAACACTCTGGAAAAAAAAAAACTAATCTGGAATTATATTCCTCAATGATGGGTAATTAGTACTATTATCTGCTTAAATGAAAAGCAACACTGTTGTTTTTTTTTAATAAATTTTTTTAAATTTTTCACATCATGAAATTTTCTACCAATATTTCTTCACTTTACCCTCACAGAGAGCTGCCTTGTATAACAAATAATATTTTTGAAAGAAAAGGAGAAAAAAATGAGAAGTAGGCAAAATCATTCAGTACATTCCAAAAAGTCTGAAAATATGTGCAGAAGAACCAGCACATTGTAATGCTATGTAATGTGTAATAGGACAGCTATGCACTAGAAATGTTTGTTTAAAATGTTTCAATTTAAGTGCATTTATTAAAGATATTGAACTCCAGTTGACCAGTTTTCCTTGTTCTATTGAGTTATTTTTTAAAAATTAAATTTAAAAAATTATTCTTGATACTCCTGTTAAAGATGCTGAAAATAAATTCCTAAAAGTAGTTCCATTGAAGCTCTACAATTATTTTACCAATATTAAGGATAAACACCAAAGTTATATACAACATCTGGCTGGAAATGAGGAGAGAAGATTGTAATCCAATCAGTTCAAATCATATTTACTAAACTTTGTGCAAAGCTCTAGGTAGACCAGGCCCTGAGGCCTATAAGAAAAAAAAAAGATGAGATAATACCTCCTCTTGGAGAGTTTACATTCTCCAGGAAGGAAGCAGGATCTACACAAATCAATAAAACAGATTAAAAAGTACTTGGGGACAGTAGGAGAGGGGTTTGGGGGGGGTGGCACAAGATAGACAACAAAGGATGAGGAAAAGCATCTTAATTGAGTGTGAGGTGTACCTTAAAGGTAGCTAGAGATGCTAAGGGATGGTGATGAATAGTGATAATTTTTCAGGCTTGGACAGCAGGCTGGCCATGGAAGGAGTGCCCTGTCTAGAAAACCAAAATTTTGACTGAAATGTACTGAGAACCATTGTAATTCTTTAAACAAGAGGTAAAGAAAATTTCAGCTGAGTGCGTCTGTCTGAATGGAGAGAAAGGGATTGGTGAAAGATGTTGAATATTTGGTTGTACTCTATGTAGTACCCTATGGGTCTCTCAATTCACACACATCCACACCCACACACAGGACAAGCTGCCTCCCCCAAGGGCAGATTCCATTATTCCCCTCAGGCTTCTGTGATTGGTAACTCATAAAGGACTTTATTTCTAATATTATTACTTATGTGAACCCCCATACAGTGTTCTTTTCCCCAGTATCAATGAACCATTTGATATCAATTAGCTTTTACAAAAAGGAGGTATAACAAGAACAGAAATTATAAAATATTCCCCAAACTTGTGAGTACAATGCCACTTGGGAATAGTAGGCTTACCATTAAAGTTCTAGCTATATGACTGTCCTACCTCCTTTCCTAGTGATGGTTGTTGTTCAATCATTCAGTTATGTCCAACTCTCTGTGACCCTATGGACCATTAGCTTGCCAGAAGCAGGATTAGTTTAGCATTTCCTTCTCCAGCTCATTTTACAGATGATAAAACTGAATTAAACAGGGTCAAGTGACTTGCCCAGGGCTGCACTGATAGTGTCTGAGAATGGATTTGAACTCAGGATTTCCTGACTCCAGGCCCACTGCTCTATCCACTTAACCACTTAGCTTCCTTCTTCCTAGTCATTAATATTCTAAATACTTTCTTTAATGCTCTTTCTTTCTGTTATCTTTAGTGTTGGAATTTAATTTTACTTGTCCTGTCTGTCCGTTGCCATTCTGGGCACCTTCAATTTTGATCTTTCTGTGATATTCTGTCATTTAAAGGCATATGACATCACTAGACAATGATTTTGTGTGTGTGTGTGTGTGTGTGTGTGTGTGTGTGTGTGTGTGTGTGTGATAGACTATTTCAGCATTGTTCAGCTTGGGGGCACAGCAAATTGTATTAACTTTCCTAAATGTGATCCATACAGATACCCCCCCCCCAACTTTTCTATAATAGATTTGATCTACCTCTACTTATAAAATAGTCATTTTTCTATAATGCTGTTTGAGTTTGTTTTCCTTTAGAGTCTCAAAGATAAGAATGTACCCCAAGGAGAGTCAACTAAACTCATGTAAAGCATATTTATAGAGTAAAAAAGAAACTGAAATTGTAACCCTAGAGCCTTTTTGTTTGTTTTTCTTTACCAGTATTTCAATCAGGTGTTCCCAGTGACAGGTACAAGCTAAATGGGCTTTGTTTAATATTCATCCAGGGCTATATAATATGATTCATATTGCTGCAAAGAACCAAAACAAACCACTATACATCACTATTCAATTGCCCTTTGCTGAAGCAACACTTTTTGACCTGGTGTCTGTACAAAGAGGAGAATCTATACTTCAGCAACTACTTCTTAATAAAAATAACTTGGTCCTGATTATTTTTAGATGCTTCTATTATAATCTTATATTATCTCTATTCCTTTTGCATTGCAGTTCCTTGTATTTGTAATAATCTCTCTATTTTCATTTCCTGAGCCAATTATCTATCCTATTTTGAATACAGAAAGAGAGTGTAGTATAATTGGTAGAATGCCATATTACAAGAGGGGAAGATCTGGGATCAAATCCCTTTGGGGATTTGAACTTACTGGCTCTTTGATCTGGAAAAAGTCAATTAATTTCTCAATGTTAGAGGCAGCTCTCTAAGATAGTAAATTTAATAGGTGCCAGCCTGCATTGGCAGAAGGAAGTTTCCTTATCTGGGAATTCCCTATACCAATAAAACCCCCAAAGGGTCTCTCCTCATTTTTTAATACAGTCTCTAAATCCTGGAAGTCACCTGAAGAATAATACCTTATGTACATATAGCACTGCAAGATTTGTAAGCATGCATTCTTTTAATTCAATCCTCACAACAATTAAGTAAAGAAAGTTTAGATTAGAGCTATCACTATTTTCATTTTATAGATGTAGAAACAGACTGAAAAAGGTTAACATACTTCCTCGGTTAGCATCCCAGTAAGTGTCAGAAATAGGATTCAATCCAGATCTTCCTAGTTCCACAGCCAACATGCTTTCCCACATGAGGCTAATGTCAGAAGGCAGCAATATAAACTAAACAAAATGCATCAACTACTCTCACATAATTGTTAACTCCTTCACCTGTTCTTGATTTTTTAAAAAATATTTTATCTCATTTGGATTACAAGGCTATGAGAATTATATCATGTACACAAATGTCTTTTAAAAAATGGTTTCAGGTTGTCTTGGAATCTAGCCACTGGAGCCTGGGTTATGTGATAAGATATTCCCAGAAGTAGACTAATGGGCCACGACCTCAGAGTTGCTGTTAAGTAGGGCTAAAAGTTTTGTTTTGTCTTTGTTTATAGCTACATCTCTCAAAGTTTTAAAGGTAGGAATATCAAGGAAATTATTAAGAATAGTTAATTGAACAAGAGGGAGAGAAAAATAAATGTAAATAAAATGTAAAAAAAAATAAATGTAAAAGTAAAAGAAACATGGTTTATCACTTTGTTTCCAGGCATGTGCTGAGGTTACCTTTACTTAACAATGTTGAAGTTTGGATGTTGAATCTAAATAGGATTTGACTTAGTCCAGAGATAGCTCAGAGATTTCTGTGTGAGAATGAGTTGGAGAAAGAGATGGTAAGAAATGACAGATGTGCAATGAGAGAAAGTAAGAAAGAAAATATATTGCTAAAACACCAGGAAATATAGAAGGAAATGAAAAAAGCTTAGCAAGAGTATAAATAAATAAGAAAATTTTCTCACCTTGAGCAAATTAACACATATTTTTATTAAATAAACTGATACCAAAATTGTAAATTTCTTATACAATCTTCTTCTTGTTCTTTGTATATTGGAAAGTTTTGCTTGTTGTTGATTAATTTCAGAATAAATTTTTTTAAAACTTATTAAAACAAAGTTTAAAAGAATTCTATGTGACACTATGCCCTTTTTGAATATATTGTCCTCACTGCCCAGGACCCGAACAAGGGGAAAATGTGTCACAACTAGAGTGGAGGAAAACTAGATCCCTAAATCTGAATAAACCCAGAGACTTTTTATAGTTAATCCTACAAAATCAACAGATCTTTATTGACTCAAAGCAAAGAGGACTAGGGTAAGGATGCAGTGGGTCAGAGTTTCTCATAGTTAACCTACAGGCTTCTTTTTAGATAACTTTTCCTCTGGGTTGGCAGGGATCTATGGAGGGAAGATAAATGTACTTGAGGATGATTTTCCTTAATTACCCCATGGGAAGTTTTTGTGGACTATTTCTGGGAGTTGCAAGTATTCTGTAAAATAAGAACTAAAGGTACTTTGAATTTCTCCTTGATGTTTGTTATATACAAAGTTGAGAGTGAATACATGCACATATACACATAGACAAACGCACAGACTCACATACAATATGTACCCTGGAGTATTAATTGGTTAGAAAAGGTATGCTTTGCAAAGATACAAACTCAGAGGACTAAGGGAGGGAGGTGAAATGTGTTAAGCTTATTCTTTTCCTTTGGATGGTTCTACTTCTTTCTATGAAAGATATTTAAAACAGCTACAGACTTTTCTTAGAATTACACTATTAAAGGCTACTGTAACTACAGAATCTTTACTGTTCATTGCTGTAACTTTTCAATGTATTCTTTCCTTGTTGGGGCCCTTTAAGACAAGACCTGAACTCTGAGAACCCATGGAAAACTCAGGCAAAGGACAGAGCAATTCAAGCAGGGTTGGAGGCACTTGGGCGTTTATTCTCCCCTGTGATTTTGGGGTATTGAGTATGCGCTGCTAACAGGGGAGCTCTCCTCTGCTATGAGAAGCTTGTTACTGCTGAGGCACGTAGGAGAAGAGAGTTGGGGGGGGGGGGGGGAGAAGGGAAAGGAGCTAAAAGGAGGGAGGCAAGGTGAAAGCTGGAGGAGAGAGAGATGAGGTGAGTTGGACGTATGCCCTGTAAGGGGGGCCCTAACATTTCCTAATAAATAGAATTTAGCGCTGAACAAAAGCTTAAAGATCATATGCTTATTTTTCAGATGAGGAAACTGAGGCCCAGAGGTGTGAAGTGGGTATATGATCATAGATTTAGAGTTGCAAAGGACCTTATAGGTCCAACCCACTCCTGACCACTTTACAGATGAAGAAACTTAGACCCAGAGACTCATAAAATAGAAAAACTTCCAAGAGGTTAAATGACTTGCCCAAGATCACACAGTAGTAGAGACAAGAATAGAACCCAAGTTTTCTAACTCTGGATCCAAGGCTCATTTCACTACAAGATTTTGCCACTCAAATGTGTGCTGATTTGAAATTTTCATGACCTTTAAAGAAATATTTCAACTTTAAAAAGAAGTCCATAGAAGGAGTTCAGTCTTTTTTAGCTACAAACAGATGTGTGCAATTGATATTAATTGGGAATTTCATCACAAAATTCTTATGTACTTCTGAGACTCCCTGTAATAATGGAATTGTTTCCTCATGGAGGTTATCATTCCAGTTTGGATTCTTTACTTGTTGGAAAATGATTTTTGAAAACAAGAAGCTATACACATGAGAACTTCTGAGTTGTCTATTGTTTGTTTCTGCTATGTTTACAGAAAACTTTAAATCCTTCCAAGTGCACTCAGCAGGTGCACAAATTCTGACAAATATGTAGTATGTCCCTAGGCAGTAGAATTCATCAATTGGAAACCTATGTGATATGTAGAAACATTTTTCCCCAAATACCTTTAAAAAACTATCTATAATATCTTTACTGTGCATTGCTGTGTATTTTTAATGGATGATTTCCTAACAGAAACAGCATTTAGAGGTACAAGGAATTTGGTGCTTTCAGAGTCCAAGTGATTGGTAGAATTGTGCAATGTCAAATCTGGAAAGAGTTTTTTTTGATACTCTTAATTATACAAGCATTAATTTTGGAGGCAGCTAGGCAATACAGTGTGTAGAGAGGTAGGACTGCTGTCCAGAGAATCTGAGTTTAAATATAGCTTGAGACATTCACTTCTTATGTACCTTAACTCTAGAATGGGAAAAAATAATAGCACCCCTCTCTGCACAGGGTTTTTTGAGAATAAAATGAGATAACATTTGGAACACACTTAGCACCTTACCTGGCACTTATAAGGCACTAGATATAACAATAATAATTATAATTATGACCATAATTATAATTATTATTATTACATAAGCAGGTGTAGAAAGGATATGTAACTTATGTAAGGTTAGAATTGGGACTAGAACCCAGGCCCCCTCTGAGTCCAGTATTTTTTTCCACCACAACAATGATTCTCAAAGGGTGTATCAAAGCACACTAATGTGCCCAAGTTTCATCATGGAGAGCTGACAGTAAATTTTATAGAATTTGTACTTGCAATAACATGTAGTTGCATGAGTACCCCTATGAATTAAAGGGAATTTACTTTTGCAAAGATTGCACCTGTGCAAATCTCTCTACTCTCCCATGATTTGCCAATAATTCTTCATGGCAAAGAAAAGTCCTGTGCTATGAAGCAAAAGCAATTTTTAAAACCTCTGTACTACAGAAACCATGAAACTCCTGCTGCAATAAAGCACAATGGATGAGAGTGAGGGGAATTATTTTCTAATGTGCACTAATATTATGGCTTCTTTAATTCTGTGTAAGAAATAAGATGCAAAATGCTAGATTTTCTGAAAAGTGTAGTAATATGGAATCATTTATTTTCATTTAACAAAACACTGCACTCCAATTTTCTCAGCCAAACCAATAAATTAAACTGGACTGGGCTGATTACTAACATGAACAAACTTTTGCTACCAATTTTTCATGGTTGGTTACAACTCAATAACAGAAAGTCTTTTTGACTCTTTTACACACACACACACACACACACACACACACACACACACACATCTATACACATACATATATTTTAGATGCATTTATGGCATCACCATTTATTTCTTTTTTTTTTTTTGAAGGGGGGAAGGTGAGGCAATTGGAGTTAAGTGACTTGCCCAAGTTCACACAGCTAGTGTCAAGTGTCTGAGGATGGATTTGAAGTCAGGTCCTCCTGACTCTAAGCTCAGTGCTCTCTTCACTGTGCCACCTAGCTGTTCCTCATCATCTATATACATACATATATTTTAGATGCATTTATGGTATCACCGTTTCTTTTTCATCCCAAGTAGTATTTCTTAATGCTAGATATATTTATCACTCTCCAGAACCACTCTTTATGGAGAGATGGCACCCATGGGAATTGTTCTGATCTTTTGCATCTTCTTCTTCCTTTGGGTTTTTTATTGTTTGTTTTTTGTTGTTGTTGCTGTGTTTTTTTGTTTTGTTTTGCTTTTACTTTTTTTTTTCTCTTTTTCAAAATGGAGCCAAAGTGAATGAGGGAAAAGGCTGAAATATATAATGCTCAAGTGTGGTGCTTCCAAGTTGCACATCAATTCCCTGACAACCACCATTTTCAACACATTTCCACTCTCTCCTCTCTCACTCCTTCTTTCTTCTTTCTCTCTCCTATATCACTTTTTCCCTTATTTTCTTTCTCTCCTCCTTTCTGAACTGCTCTCTCCTCTCTCAATCCTTATCCCCCTTCCCCCACATTCACAAACACATATACAAATCTATGAATACATACAACAACAGCAGAGATTGTATTTTCTTCAAGGCTACTTAGTTTAGGAACTAATTGGTACAAAGGTCAATTTCTAAACGATACCTCAATACCATAGTAGATGGAATATTAATCATCACACCAAATAAAAGACAAATATATATGCTTGGAATCTGTGTTTTGTGATTTGGGGTAATTTATTCTAAGACATTATCGGATTCCCCCACATATACCCCATTCCCCACAAAAAAAAAAAATTTGGTCTGCTCACCAAAATTTTTTTCTTATATGAAAAAACAAAACAAAAGAAAACAGCTAATCTTCCTGATGCTTCTTTCTGAATTCTATCATCAAAAACTGTAGAGTAGAAAGTCTGTAATTCATGTCAGCTCTTTGGGAACTTTACAAGGGTCTTAAGGGCTTCTGGGGTCAGGAGGTGGTAAGTTTTCAGAAGCAGGACTACAAGACTGTATGCTTGGAGCAAAGATGAAGGCAAATGAAGTTAGGGTGTGGGGTGAGATTTTGTGTGCAAGTACACAATTTGCTCTTTGCAGCAAGCATTATCTGTAACAGAAATAAACTTGAAGCCTTCCCAAAAGATGAGGTAAGGATATGCATTATCACCACTTTTATTCAATATTGCTCTGGAAATGGTAATGTATGGGGTATGGGAATCCCCAAAATCCCCTACCCAAAAAAACTAAAAGTCAGGGGTATCTTGAGGAAAGAACAGGAAGTTTCATTCACTTCTTGTGAGAAGAGGCTGGCCTTTCCACCAATATAACCAGCAGAATGAGGCATATTACAGAAAACAGAACAAGAATTTATACCCTAACACAGTCAAGCCCCCTCCCATTGGCTGGGAGGCAGACTTACAATCTGAGCATGAAATCTCCAATGATGAGGACAAAGATGCCTGTCACTACTCCCAGTGGCTGGGAGGCTGGCTTACAGTCTGGGCGTGGAAAAAAGACAAACAAGGAAATAGGGGATAGTCAATGCAACTGTACCTATCCTTATTTGGCAAATGCCAAAGTGAAGAAGGGGGAAGGGCTCTAAGCCTAAAATTCCTGAAGGGCTTAAGGCTGATTGACAGCAAGGAAAGGGGAAAAGGTCTTAGGTTGTGTAATTTCTTAGGAAACACAGGATTCGGATCTGTCCAGTCTTACAAAAATCTGTCTCTGGTTTCAAGATAGTCTCTCTCCCTTTTCCTCATTCTGAGGAGTCTTCACAGAGGGTGCAGAGAAAGAATGTACCCCACTCAGCAAAAAGACCAAAAAAAATTAAATGAATAAAAACAGGCAACGAGGAAACAAAACTATCACTCTTTGCAAATGATACAATGGTATACTTAGAGAACCCTTGTAAATCAACTGAAAAACCTATTGAAATAATTAACAACTTCAGCAAAGTTACAGGGTATAAAATAAATGCACATTAATCATCAGCATTTCTATATACTAGCAATAAAACCCTGTAGCAAGAGATAGAAAGAAAAATTCCATTTAAAACAGCCATAGACAACTTAAAATACTTGGGAATCTACCTTTCAAGACAAATCCAGGAATTATATGGACACAATTTTTCATGTAAATAAAGACATATCTAAACAACTGGGGAAATATTAATTGCTCATGAATAAGCCAAACCAATATAATAAAAACAGCAATTCTACCTAAGTTAATTTATTTATTCAGTGACATCCCAATCAAACTACAAAAATTATTTTATACAGTTCAAAAAATAATAAAATTTATCTGGAAGAACAAAAGGTCAAGGATATCAAGGGAAAAAATGGAGAAAAAAATGTGAAGGAAAGTGGCCTAGTAGTTCTAGATTTCAAACTGTATTACAAAGCAGTAATAATCAAAACAATCTGGTAGTGGCTAAGAAATAGAGTTTATGGATAAATGGAATAGATTAGGGATATGACACAGGGTAGTAAATGACCATGCTAATCTAGTGTTTGATTTACCCAAAGATCTAAGCTTTTGGGGTAAGAACACAATGTTTGGCAAAAATTGCTGGGAAAACTAGAAAGTAGTTTGGAAGAAACTAATCATAGACCAACATCTCACACCACATATCTAAATAGGTTCAAAATGGATAAATGATTTAGATAAGAAGCATGATATCATAAGTAAATTAAGGGAACATGAAAAAATGTACCTATTAAATCTATGGATAAGGGAAGAGTTTATAAGAAAACAAGAGACAAAGGAGGTCACAGGAAATAAAATGGATTATGTTGATTATATGTAATTAAAAGGCTTTTGCAGAAACAAAACTAATATAGTCAAAATTAGAAGGAAAACAGGAAACTGGGAAAATGTTTTCACAAAAAGTTTCTTTGATAAAGGCTTCATTTCTCAAATATATAGGGACCTGAGCTAAATTTCTAAAAATAAGAGCCATTCCCCAGTTGATAAATGGACAAATGATATTAACAGGTAATTTTCAGAAGAAGAAATCAAAATTATCTATAGTCACATGAAAATTGCTCTAAATCACTACTGATTATAGAAATGCAAACTAAAACAACCCTGAGATACTACTCATAACTTTCAGACTGGCTAACATGACATAAAAGGAAAATTAGAAATGCTGGATGGAATGTGGAAAAATTAGAACACTAATGCACAGTTGGTGGAATTGTGAGCTAGTCCAGCCATTCTGGAAAACGTTTTGGAACTATGCCCAAAGAACCTTTGGCTCAGCAATATCACTACTAGGTCTGTATCCTAAAAAAAAAAAAAAAAAAAAAAAAAAAGGAAAGGACCTATTTGGGCAAAAATATTTATATCAGTTCATTTTATGGTGGAAAAGAATCATAAATCAAAGGGATGCCCATCAATTGAAGAATGCCTGAGCAAGTTGTGGTATGTGATTGTTATGGTACACTGTAGTGCTATAAAAAATGAAGAGCAGAATGGTTTCAGAAAAATCTGGGAAGGAAGCAGAGAAAATAAAAGTAGTTTTGAAAACAATGTACAGTATTTTGTCACATAGATTTTTTTAAAAAGTAAACCAAGGAGGCTAGGTTTCCAGTACCGATTGGGGCACCTGTCTCTTTTTGGGTGCTCCCACTTGCCAAAATGAAGTTTAATCCATTTGTGACCTTGGACCAAAGCAAGAACCAAAAGAGACACTTCAACTCGCCCTCTCACATCTGGCACAAGATCCCCAATCTCCAAGGAGCTGAGGCAGAAGTACAATGCGTGTTCGATGCCCATCCACAAGGACGACGAGGTCCAGGTGGTTCGTGGATACTACAAAGGTCAGCAAATTGGCAATGTAGGTCAGGTTTATAGAAAGAAATACGTCATCTACATTGAGCGTGCAAAACGTGAAAAAGCTAATGGCACAACTGTCCATGTGGGAATTCACCCTAGTAAGGTAGTTATCACCAGCCTAAAACTGGACAAAGATCGCAAAAAGATTCTTGAGTGTAAAGCCAAATCCCGACAAGTTGGAAAGGAGAAGGGCAAATAAAAAGAAGAAAGAAGAAACCATTGGAAAGATGCAAGAATAAAATGGTCTCTTGTACGGTTGTAATTAAAAATGAAAATTAAGCATGAAAAAATAAATAAATAAACCAAGGGGTGGCTATGTGGTGCAGTGAATAGAGCACTGTCCCTGGAGTCAGGAGGACCTGAGTTCAAATTCAGCCTCAGACACTTAACACAAAAGCTAGCTGTGTGACCTTGGGCAAGTCACTTAACCCCAATTGCCCTCCCCACAAAAAAAAGTAAACCGAATGAAATGGAAATTCATGGCTTTATATTGAATCCTCTCTTTATATTGTATTCTTTACATGAAAATGTTCTTTTTTGGTGGGGTGGGGTGGGTGTCTTTTTGTATTTAAGTTCAAAATGAATAAAAAATTAAAAAAGAAACCTGAGAAGACATATATGAACTCATACAAAGTGAAATGAGCAGAACCAGGAGACCATTTTACACTGTAACAGCAATATTATGTGGATGATCAGTTGTGAAAGACAACTACTTTGACCCAGACAGTTATCTAAGACAATTCCAGAGGACCCATGATGAAAAAAATGTGATCCACCCCAAAAAAGAAAATGGATGAATTTTGACTGTAGATTA
This sequence comes from Gymnobelideus leadbeateri, assembly GCA_011680675.1. Taxonomy (NCBI): domain Eukaryota; kingdom Metazoa; phylum Chordata; class Mammalia; order Diprotodontia; family Petauridae; genus Gymnobelideus; species Gymnobelideus leadbeateri. The sequence continues at coordinate 29,796 of WOXC01006099.1, read as the reverse complement.
AAGCATACTTTTTGAAACAATTTATTTTTCTTGTTTTATTTTTTGTCTGTCTTTTCTTTTGCAACATGAATAATATGGAAATATGTTTTTGTGACTTCATATGTATAAATGATATTAAGTTGTTTGCTTTTTCAGGAAGGGGGGAGGGCCAGGTAGGAATGAAAGAGAGAATTTGGAACTCAAAAAAAATTTTTTAATGATTGTTAAAAATTATTTACATGAGATTAGTTAAATATTTAATGAAAAAATATCTTTAAAAAAACAATTTGATCTTTGCCTTTTTCCAGTTTAAGGGATCCCATATGATCAAAAGCAAGGAAAGAAGTGTCACTAGTGGACCATGTATCTGCTGTTGGTTATCTGATGGCTGATGTTTGTTGTCAACCAAGTGCAGCCAATATAACAGGGAAGGAAGAGCTGAATTAGATCCTGGAGATCCATGTTTCTGAGTCAGGGATTGTTAGAGATGAGAGCAAGGCATTGTACTAACAAGATAGAGCAGTGGGCAGAGGAAGGAACAGAGCAGGACAGGAATCACAACTGCCATGAACTCTCAGCAGCTGGTAAAATCAGACCAGTGAGCTTCCCTTTATCTTTCCCACCTCTTCAGGTATAGGAAGCACTTACTCCAAGATGATTGAGTAAAATGCTGCATTAAGGGGGGGAGGTGTCATTGTTCTTTGTTATTTGGCTTTATGGTGATTTAATAAATTCATAGCTATTGAAGAAGCAATTGAATAAGGTTGGTAGACAGAGAACAGATTTTCCAACTATCAGGGATGGTGGTCTCAAGTTGTAGTTCATACAATTTTTAGTATTTGAAATGGTAATTATTTTCCATATGCCTAGATCACTGTTGGGGCAGCTAGGTGGCACAATGGATATAGTACCAGGACTGATGTTAGGAAGACCCATCTTCCTAAATTCAAATCCGACCTCAAGCACTTACTCTATGACCCTAGGCAAGTCATTTAATCCCATTTGCCTCAGGTCCTCATCTGTAAAAATTATCTGGAGAAGGAAATGGCAAACCATTCCAGTATCTTTGCTAAGAAAACCTGAAATGGGGTCATGAAGGATTAGATATGACTGAACAACAACAACAAAAAAATCATTGTTATATATTCTAGGCCATCACACAAGCTGCACGAGCTCACAATGGTACAAGGGAGGAGTAAGGTAAGATTTTATAGCCTAGCTGCCTTTTGTTGGGCAGTCCTTACTTAGGGAGAGCTTGTCCCAGCACATAGGCTCAGCGCATGCACTCAGAGTAAAGCACTTCACTGATATCTTGGTGTAGTGCCCCCTGGTGGACATATTTCATACTATTCACTTTTATTAGAAAATTCATTTCTACTAGATTTAGGGAAAGCAAGAAATGATCCATTTAAAGGTTTCTAATGCCAAGGTAGGACCACCACCTGGGATTCCCACCAAGTAGACTTCAAACATGAGCACTGTTTTTCATTTTCTTTGTATTCCCAGAACCTTGGCTTTCACATAGGAGGTACTTAACACTTAGTGAATTAAATTGAGTTTAATGAATTAGAATCACTCCCCAGTTCCTTGAAATACTACTCCTTGCTTTTACTTCTCTTCTAACTCACTCCTTAACCATTTCCAGTCTGGTCCCTGGTTTCATCACCCAACTAATATTGCCTACTCCAAAATTACCCATGACCTCTTAATTAGCAAATCTGATAACCTTTTCTCAATTCTTATGCTTAATTCATACCTTCTATCCTTTTTTCCTTTTCTCCTCCTGTAAATCTCTCCTCTCTGAATTGTTGTCACTCTACTTTCTTGGTTCTCTTCCAGACTGACTCCTTATTCTCTTAGACTGCTTTATTGTGGGTATATCCTAAGGTTCTGTTTTAAGGCTTCTTCTCTTCTTTCTCTATGCCTCTCAACTGGTAACAATTATCTGCTCCCATGAATTTGATTACCTTCTCTTTGTAGCTTAATCCCAGAACTATCTTTCTAGTCCTATTTTCTATCTTAAACTCAAGTCACCCATCTTCAGGAATCTATTGGACATTTCAATCTCAATGCATGATAGGCATCTTGAACACAAGCCATCCAAATCAAAAGTCATTTATTTCCTAAAACTCACTCCTCTTCTGGACTGTTATACTTCTATTTCATCCTTCTAGTGACTCAGTTTCTCAACTTAAGCATTAGTCTCAATTCCTAATTTTCACATAGCTATCAATCTAGTTCAAACCCTCTTTACCTCTTGCCTGGGTGCTTATAATATCCTCCTGATTGATCTCCTTGCCTCAAGTCTCTGTCTCCTATTCATCCTTCATTAAGCTAATAAAGTAATTTTCCTGAAGGCATAGGTCTGACCATATCACCCCATTACTCAATAAATCCCAGTAACTTCCCATTGTCTTTAGGCTCAGATATAAACTTTTCTATTCGCTTTTTTCAAATGGAACCGATTTTCTTGTTCTTCCTTACACATTACCCTCCATCTGCTCTGCCTTTACATTGGCTGCCCATGCCCTACCTGCTCAGCTTAGAATCCCCTTTTCTTCAAAACTCAGATTAAGTGCCTCCTTGTACATGATTTCCAGATAATTTCAGCTACTAGTTCCTTCTTCCACAAAATTACCTTATCAGTCTGTTCATTAACAATCATTTATTAAGTATTTATGCATTAGGCATTGTATTAAGCATTGGGGATGCAAAGAATGTCTAGTCCCAGAAATAATCCCCTGATTTTAAGGAGCTTACAGTCTAATGGGGGAGAAAACATGCAAAAAAAAAAAAACTCTGTAATATGTAATATACCCTTCTGGCAGGGGTGAAATGATTGCTTTCAAGGAAGCCCTAAGGCAACAAAGACCCTGAGAATATATTTCTGTCACATCCCAAAGACATCAGGGGTGGAAGATATTATTTCTAGTATAGCAGGAGTTTGAAAAATTTCTCTAGAGAGGAATAAGAAGAGAGTTAGAAAGAGAAAACATTGGGGTTAGTGACAGATACACTATTCCTAGGAGATATAAAGTCTCTTAGGTATCTGTAGGCTTTTCCTTTCCCTGGCTTATTGTTGGATTATTAAGAAAATTCAGCAGAAAGAAATTAAATTTTGGATGAAACCAATTCTGATGAATCTACTCCACTTCCCTTTCTTTCTTTTGCTTCATTGCCCAGAACAATCAGTGACAAGGTTAATTAGAAGGTTATTTTGATATTTGCATGTTTAGCCTTATTTTTCCTCCATTATTTACTTTTTAAAAAGTTGATTCAATAAAGATAAAATTATTTAAATGGCATCATAAGTGTGCAAAGAAGCAAAGACTGTGGATATTTAATTGCCCTAAATTTAGCTGCGTAGGAGATCATCATTCTGCATTGGTGATCAAAAGATTGCCTATGAGATGGAAATATTGCAATGAATTCGATTTGTTATATGTTTTTAAAAGATTTTATTTTCTTTGTTTTATTGTTTGGTTTTAATTTTTTTTAACTTTCTTTAGAAGGGAAGTCACATTGAACTGGGACTACTGTCCTAATTAAAACTTTCCAAAAGGAACAAGTTTCATTCTTTCCAGACCCGCTGCCATCTTTGTGCCAGGGTCCTTTTTATCTCATTTTTTTTATTTTTCCCTACTTACTGAAGGGCAGAGTACAGTAAATCTCTGAAGAGAAGGTCTTGCTTTGAGCCAGCCTCAATGACTTTTGCTGGCAACACATATAAAATTGATATGGTAAAATGGAAAATAACCTCAGAGGGAAGGCACTGGATGGGGAGTTGGGACCTTGAAAAACCTTTTGCCAAAGGTGGAACTTGAGCTGGATTTTAAAGGAGAACTGGCAAGAATGGACACATAGTTTAGGAAGGAGAGAATTCCAGGTATAAGGCACTGAAAATAAAAAGTCAGAGAGTCAGGAGATGGAGTGTTGTATGTGTTTCATATGTACTTATATGTGTACCTGTTGTCTTTTCTGTTAGAAATGGAGTTCCTTGAGGACAGGGATTGTTGCATTTTTGTTTGTGTTGCCAGAAATACACCATAGTGCTTTGTATGGTGTTGTGATTGTTGTTGGGCTTTTCTTTTTTTTTTTTTCAAAGAGGACTGTGAATTGGATTTAAGTGAGGCAGAATTACACAAAATCTTCAGCCTCACTTTCTCTTACAGAGTCATTGAAGTCCAGTGGCAAGACAAGTCAGGACTGACAATGGCCCAGGGTGTAGTGGATGACCATGATGTTTTCAATGTCTGGCCAAGCATTAAGTATTCCCTGGTGCCTGCTTCAGCTGCCATCATGGCCATTGAAACAAATTGTTCTCATCTGCCCATTTCTCTGGAAGAAGTCTTCACAGCAGGTGGACATTCCCCTTTTGGACATGGTAGGTGTTTAATGAAAGCTTTTTAATTGGTTGGTCTGAATATTTGCTTTATAATATATTTGATTTGCAAAACAATGTATCTTTAAAAAAATTTTGCAAGCCACTGAAGTGTTTTGAGTATGAACTGAAGTATTACTACTAGATAATTAAATGATGATGGGATTTAAACATACGTAAGAAATTTGATTTAATGTATTGCCACATGTTATCATAATAATGTTACGTTCATTAGAGAGAGTACATGAAAGTCGATCATTCAAAAGCAAAATACAGCAGGTATGAAAAAAATTGCAAATTCAAACCTTTGAAGATAGTTAAGAAGCATTTATTATTTGCCTACTAAGTGTCAAGCAATATGCTAAGTGCTAGTGATGCAAAAAAAGGACAAAAGTCCCTGCCCTCAGGGAACTTATAATGAAATGGGAGAGATATCAAGCAGAAACATACATACAAACTACATATAGGATAAATAGGAAGTAATTAACAGATGGAAAGAACTAAAATTAAGAGAGACTGGGAAAGGCTTCCTGAAGAAGAAGAGGTTTTAGCTGGGACTTAAAGGAAGCCAGGGGTGAGGAAGGAAAGCATTCCAGGCCTGGGGGATTGCTAGAGGAAATTCTAGGAGCTGGATTACAGAGTGTTTTTTTCTTGGAACAACAAGAAAACCAGGATCATGAATTGAAGAGTACAGGGCAGGAATAAGGTATGAGAAGACCGAAAATGTGACTGGTAGAGGGATGGACTAGGTTATGAAGGACTTAGAACATTAAGTAAAGGATTTTGTATTTGATCCTGGAAGAAATAGAGAGCCATTGAAATTTATTGTGTAGGGGGAAGTGGTGACATGGTCAGATATGCACTTTAGGAAAATCATTGTGGTGGCTAAATGGAGGATAGATTGGAGTCAGGAAAGACTTGAGAGAGGCACACTACCAGCAGGCTGTTGCAGTAATGAAGGTGTGAGGTGATAAGGGCTTACTTTCTGGTTGGTTGGTATCCTTTGTTCTCAAAGAAGACCAAAATGAAATTACTGTTGGAGTCAAGATCCAATGTGTCCACCTATGACTGATCAGACCAATATGAGCTTGGAATGCTCTAGTACAGGTTGAACACAAATAGTTCATATGAACATTTGGAGTGGACATGTCTCTAAATTTTTGCATCTCACATTTCTTTTGAGATACTACAATTCTGCTTCACTCACAATGCACAACTCCTTCTTTGATGCAGGCATGCCATGCTGGGTGTTCCTTTGCCAGTATCTCCTATGTCATGCAATCACTTCTCAAGTTTTATCAGAGAGACCTTGAAAAGGTCCTTGTATAGCTTCTTCTGGCTATCATGTGAGTGCCTATCATGTGTGAGTTCTTTGTCAAATAGTCTTTTGGGTAATTGTACATTTGGCATTTAAACAAGGCAAGCCCATTGGAGTTATGCTCTGTATAGTAGAGTTTGAATGTTTGGCAGTTTAATTCAAAAAAAGGACTTCTGTGTCCTGTACCTTCTCTTGCCAGATGATCTTCAGAATCTTCCCAAGACAATTCAAATCGAATCATTTTGGTTTTCTGGCATATTGCTGACAGACTGTCCAGGTTTCACAGGCATACAACAATAAGTCAGCATGATGGTTTTGTAGACCCATTGAGCTAGCTCTGGTAATATGTGTCAACCTCATCATCTATGTGTACATCCCTGGAAAGTATACTGCCAAGGAAAGTAAACTTATCTACAATATTCAAAACCTCTCAATTTGCTATAACTTATGGTTCCACATATGTATGGTATGGTGCTGGCTGGTGGAGATTTTATGTTTTCTTGGTATTAATTGTTAGTCCAAAATTAGCAGCACAGAATTGATCCATACTTTATTGCAAATGTGAAATTTACAGGCCATGTCAACAGATTGGATATGGAGTTGGGAAAGAGATGAGAGATAATAGGACGTCTAGTATAACATCTAAGTCACAAGCCTGGGGAATTGGGAAGATGGTATTGCCCCCTAAAATAATGGAGACATTTAGAAGTGGGGAGGTTTTGAGGGAAAGATACTGAGTTTTGTTTTGAACATGTGGAGTTTAAGATGTCTACTGGACATATAGTTAAAGTTGTCTGAAAGGCATTTGGAGATGCAAGATTGGAGGTCAGCAGTGAGGTTAGGGAAGAATAGGTATTTTTGAGAATCATCAGTATAGAGGTGATGATGATAAAAATCAATGGGGTATAATGATATCATCAAGTGAAGTTGCAGAGAGGGAGAAGAGGACCGAGTATAGAGCTTTGCGGAATACCTATGGTTAGAGGGCATGACCTGAATGAGGATCCAGCAAAGGATACAAAGAAGGAATGGTCTTATAGAAAGAGAATCAAGAGAGTGGTATCCTGAAAACCTGGAGAGAAGAGTCTCAACAAGAAGGTGATCAACAGTGTCAAAGTCTTCTGAGGGGTAATGAAGAATAAGGATTGAGAAAAGGGCATTAAATTGAACAATTAAGGGATTATAACTAGAAAGAGCAGTTTTGGTGGAAAGATAAGGAAACCTGAGTGTAAGGTGTTAAAATGAAAGTAAGAGGTGAGAAAGTAGAGACTTCTGCTGTTGATGGCCTTCTCAAAGAGTCATAACCTTTGCTTGAAAGTAAATGACAACTGAAGAAATGTATTTAATGGGATAATTCATATATTTCCAAACTTCATCAGTTATTCAAGACAACTTTAGTGTCTCAGTAAATTTTCCACAGAAAATCTAGGCCAAAACAAATACCTAATGGTTCTATTTATTAAGTCAGAACAACTTAATAAGTGTTTATGTAACTAACAACTTAATAGCCATATGAAAAAAATGCTTAAAATGAAAAAAAAGATACTTTTACTTAATTTTTAAATAACCATAATTACTTACTAATAGAATGTGTCACCTTTTGGGCATTGTATAATTTCTCAAACCTTGGAATCAGATTGGACTTCTTATTCCATATTTATTTTATTAGATACTTTCTTCTTAATCACAGCAAATGTCAAAAACATAGTGTTGCAATGATAAGACAAACTACACAAGAAATTGGAGAAGTTGCTGGTGTAACCACAGGGTTAATCTGTTTATTTGGGGTTTCTAACTACACTTAAAAATTATAGCTTTTTTTTAATATCACTTTAATTTCCCAGTATCTCCCTGTCCCTTCTCCAAAGCAGTGAGCTGTCTGCTATAACAAGGAATAGGAGAGAAAAAAGAAAAATAGTTTAACAAAGCTAACCAAAACATCAACCAAGTCTAGGAATACATACAGTATTCCACATTCATAGTCCTTCACCTATCCAAGGAACAGAGAGGTTTATTCTCGTAACTCTTTGTCAGAGCCAAACTTTGAATCATTATAATTACACAGTATTTGGGGTCTTTTGTTGTTGTTGTTGTTGTTTAGTTCACCTTGTACCAGGTCATGTAAGTCTTTCCACACACATTTAAGTCTTTAAAAAAAAAAACAAACCTAACAACAAAACCACTGAGAATACATGCAGCTTCTCTAGTCAAGTATTATCAATTAAGCACAGCATTAAGAAATCTATCCAAGATCTCTGAATTTCAGCTCTTAATTTTCAGAACTATAGTGTGTGGAGGCAAGCCAAGTGCTCGCGTGGAGGGAGTATTCCATTTGGCTGCTAAGCTTTAAGAAAAAGCCATTCATCTTAGTCAGATACACAGGCTGACTCAGAAACTGATCTCAGTCTTAGCCAAACATAGCAAATTCCTATTTCCCTTTCTTTAGAGGCACATTTTATGATAGCATTATGAAACCATAAGGGGTGAGATAATTATGAGATGGAGACTCTTGGCTGTGTGCTCTGCCTAGTAATGCCTCAGAGATGTGTTTTCAATTTTAAAAAAACCCACCTAGAATCATATGCTCAGTCTTTTGAAAATTGGCCATTTTCCTGCTTAGAAAGATAAAATATATTTGTGTGTGATGTGACATTTTCACTATACATGCTCTCAGTGTTCTCCTTTCTGTTCCCCTCATAAAATTAAATGCCACATCCCAGAAAACTCTACAGGTAAAAAATAAGTTGGGTTTTTTTTTTTGCCTTTTTTTTTTTGGAGGGCAGTTGGGGTTAAGTGACTTATCCAAAGTCACACAGCCAGTAAGTGTGTCAAGTGTCTGAGGCCAGATTTGAAGTCAGGTCCTCCTGACTCCAGAGCCAGTGTCTATTCACTGCACCACCTAGCTGCCCCTGAAAAATAAGTTTTGAAAAAATAAAAAAGTCTTCATGTTGTTTCTTTATGAGCATGACTGTGCAAGTTGAAGGAGGGAAGGGTACTCCTTTGACTGTGGACTTGTCTAAATTAATTCAATTTATTGCTGTCAAATATTATTGATGTTTTAACAAAAGAATAGCTGGTTGATTATACATACACACATACATATGTACATACATACACATAAAATTTTCAACTAGGTCCCATGTTACACAGAAAGAAACTGTATTAAATATGAGATTTTTCTTTATGTTTTCTAACATGGGATTAATGAAGAAAATTCAGCCAGCCAAGTCTAACTATTGAGCTAATATCGTTTTAATTTCTTAAAAATACTTTATGGACATACTGATCATTTTATTGGAATGTCAGTGTCAAAGGCATTACATAACTACAGGAAATGTACAGCATGGTACAGTGGAAAGAAGACTAAAGTTGAAGTCATATGGAATCTTAGTTAGGTTCCCACTACTTTTATTTACTACTTATATGATCTTTAATCTCCTTGGGCGTTTGTTTTCTCATCTTAAAGATGAAAGAGTTGGAGTAGACTAGAGGTATCAAACTCAAGGACTACAAATCTTCTGAGTGAAGCCTGAACCAGACTAAAATGTAATTGGGGAAAATAGTAATTAAATAAATAGAAATACAATTTAACATAATGTCAATTTGTGGTTTTCTAAATCAATATACAGCAGGTAGTGATCCATTTCTAATTGTTTGATACCACTGGAGTAGATAACTAATACTTTCCTTTCAAGCAGTAAATACATGAACCAAGTAGGCAGTGACATTGGTTATTTTTCTAGAGAATATTTTTTCCACTGAAAATATTCTATTATTTTTAAGAAATTCTTAAGGTTCATTTTTCTGAAATATTACTGAAGAATCTATGGTTTGCTCCTCATAGGGACTTCCTGTCATGATATCTCTGTCTATTCAACATATATGAACTCCTAGATTAGCATAAAAGTGAAATGAGTTTATTCAAGTTCCTAAAATTATTAAATTTAATAAGTGACATTTGAAGCTAAACTTCTTGACACCAAGTTCAGCTTTCTATTTATCACACTTGGTTCCTTCTATAGATGAAATATAATAAAACAAATATTATTGGCATTTGTTGAAAATGAAACAGCTTAACTGAGTTTTTTTACTATATTAATCCTTTGGTCAGTTGAATAAAAAATTATATATGTATGTACATATATGTGTGCATATTTATCTCAATATAGATATATACCCATGTATAGACACACATGTAGATAGATGCACATATACTAGTATATGTAGATATAATTCTGGAAATTAAGGAAGTTATAGAAGGGAGAAAAGTCAGATGGTTAATATTAGTAAATTCCATTGGAATGAAATAATTAACATCTCCATTTGAAAGGATTAAGAAGGCATGTCTAGGTTTTTGCTTGTCACTGATAGTCACAATATCATAATTGATCAGTTCATCAGATAGCCTATTTCCCAAAACCTTTCTTAGCATGGCTAAGAAATATGGGACTTTTCTAAGAACACAAAGAGTAGGAGCAGCCAAGATGGTGGTGTAAAAGACTCCCTGTGCTGCCCCCATAACCACCTCAATATCTATAAAAAAATGACTCTAATCAAACTTTAGGGCTAGAGAACCCACAAAGTGACAGAAACAAACCCCCTGCTGAAGAGAGCCTGGCAGACCAGCAGGAAGGGTCAATAGCAACTCATTAGGAGCAGAGCCCAGCCCTGTGTGAGTCCAAGGTGGTAGCCTCAGGGTGGCCACAATAGACAGCATCTAGAGGGACGTTGGGAGAGTAGGTCACCAACAGCTGTGGAGGTTTACAGAATTATCAACCCATAAATGCCCAAAACAAAGTGAGAGGTCAGTGGACTTTGGGAACATGGGATATAGGAGGGTAGTCCAGCCTCTGCCCCTGGAGGAGGTAGTGGCTGAGGTGCAGTGACTGCTGCAATGTGGCTGCTTCAGAGCTCCTGGCCTGCAGATTGCAGGGGGACTAAGCAACCACTCTGAGGGGTAATCACTCTTGCTTTAACCTACTTGGATCTGGATTGCTGTCTAGGGTGGAGGTCCTGGGGTGTGTGACCAGTTTTCCAGAGCATGTGGAGGCTTCTGAGAGGGCACCCAACTAATAAATCTGGCAGCTAAGAAAACCCCAGCAATTTGGGACAAAGCTCTCATCTCTGGAGGCAGAGTTCTGCTGTGGCAAAAAGTTCAAAAAGTCAAGTAATTGAGTGGCAAAATGAACAAGCAAAGGAAACAAGCAAGCACAGCATTCTGACTTTGGACTCCTTTTGGGGGGACAAAAAGGATCAAACATGGAACAGGAGGAAGACAACAAAGTCAGAACTTCTGCACCAAAAGCTTCCAATAAAAATTTGAACTGGTTATAGGCTATAGAGGAGCTTAAGAAGTATTTTGAAAACCAAATAAGAGAAGTGGAGGAAAAATTGGGGAGAGAAATGAGAATGATCCAAGAAAATCATGAAAAAAGAATCAAACCCTGACTGAAGAAAATAACACCTAAAAAAACTCAAATGGCAAAAGAGGCTCAAAAAGCCAATGAGGAGAAGAATGTCTTAAAAAGCCAAATTTGCCAAATGGAAAAAGAATCTCAAAAGCTCACTGAAGAGAATCATTCCTTCAGAATTAGATTGGAGTAAAAGGAAGCTAGTGACTTTATGAGAAACCAAGATACTATTAAACAGATCCAAAAGAATGAACAAATAGAAGGCAATGTGTAATATTTCATTGGAAAAACCACTGACCTGGAAAATAGATCCAGGAGAGATAAATTTAAAATTATTGAACTACCTGAATGTCATGATCAAAAAAAGAACCTAGAAATCTTCCTTCAAGTAATTCTCAAGGAAAATTGCCCTGATATTTTAGAACCAGAAGGCAAAATAGAGGTTGAAAGAATCTACCAATCTATTCTTGAAAAAGATCCCCAAAAGAAAACTAGGAATATTATAGCCAGGTTCTGGTATTCCCAGATCAAGAAGCAAATATTATAAGCAGCCAGGAAGAAACAGTTTGAATTTTGTGGAAACATAGTCAGGATAATACAGGATCTGGAAGCTTCTATACCTAGGGATTGAAGGATTTGTAATATGATATTCTGGAGATCAATGGAGATAGGATTAAAACCAAGAATCACCTACCCAGCAAAACTGAGTATCCTGTTTTGGGGGAAAATTTAACAGAATCTTCATGTAGAAGACATAACCAAAACATTTATCTAAACACCAGAAAGCTGAATCTCAACACCAGAAAGCCAAATCCAGCATAGCAGCAAAGAAATCTATACACAAAAGATATGCAGGGGGGTATCACCATCCCCAAGCCCTCCCCCTGCTATGGCCTTCCCACAAATGAGCACTTACATCTTGCTGCTTTCTTCCTCTCTCTCTCTCCCTCAGCTCTAACTTCCTCAGGGCTCTGCTCCACCCTTCCTTCTCCACCCTTTCTTGTTTCTCACACTTGGCAAGCTGCTTCCACCACAGACTCATGGGACTCAGGCTCCCATGTGACTCAAGCTGGTCACAGGGCTCTATTAATGGATGGGAAAGATCTTCCCATTTACATTACCATTACAACATGGCAGATCATGATGACTCTTGTGGTCTTAGAACGTATATTAAGTCCAGAGAGCCTGAAATTCATATAGATGGGTTTTTTTTTTCTTATGTACTTAGTGACCATGAAGACACACCAATAATAGATAGATATATAGATATAGATAGAGATATATAGATAGATAGATATATAGATATAGTGAGGATTTTCTAGTTGTTAAAGACTACTAGTAAACTGCACCAAAGGAGATGAAGCTTAAGCCTTAATTCCCTGGGTGAATAAACAGACAGTTTTGTTGCTTATTATGGAAAAACTAACTTACCCTAAATTGTGGGATTAGGAAGACCCCTGGTAGATTGTAGTCATTTGACCCCTTTCTTTGTACTCTTTGCAGTGTTTGTTCCCTACCACATTCCACAAAAGAAATGACAACAGGAAGAGGGTCAGGATGATGATAGAAAGACTGGTTAGTGGAATCTAGATACTGATTAGACTTTAAAGCTCAAGGGGATCTTTGCCATCATCTAATCTAGTGTATTTTAACCTAGAGTCTGTAGACTTTTTCATGTATATACATACACACATATACATATATAACTGTATTTCAATGTAAAAGGATTTCTTTGTAGTCCTATTCATTTTCTCCTCTCCATTTAAAAACAATATTCTGAGAATTCATGTATTCCAAAGGGGTTCATGACAGAAAAAATGTTTAAGCACCTGTGATCCATTTTCTTCTAAAGATGAGGAAATCAAGGACCAGAAGGTTAAGTGATTTGCTAAAGGTCATGTTGATAGAACTAGCAGTGCTAATAGTTGAATCCAAATCCTCTGATTTCAGAGCTTATGTTTTACTATACCAAAATGCCTCCTAGGAAATGGTACCAGAGTAGTGAAGTATGTCTTAGAAATTGATTCATTGTAGATATCTTCCTTTCTACTTTTTACTTGTTGAACTTCTCAACTCAAATCCTTGATTCTTCCAGTCAATAATGTCTCTTTCCTCGTTGCTCTTCACAAAGAACTTTGTTTTTCTTCTCTCTAATACTCTTTTTATAAGGTATTTTTATCACTGATTTTTGTACATGGCTCATATTTCCCTACTAGTCTGTGAACTCCATGAGGGCAAAGACTGTCATCTCAATTTTGGATCCTTTCCAGTGAACCCAAAAGAGCCCATATCCTCTGTGATATGGAGGGATGTATAATGGGAAGAACTTATGCTAACTAGAATTGAATCTTTTGGTTCATCAGAGTGATCATGTTTTGAAAGGACAGTATCACTTTTCTGTACATCCTGGAAGACACTGAAAGGCTCATGAAAGAGGAGACACTATTCCTTTAAGATATAACTCCTCTATCATATGTCAGTCTTGTCAAGCCAAAATGTTCTATCCTGGCCAATGAAACTTCATCTCCCATGGTGCTTTTCTTTGTGTTAGACTAGAGGTACCCAGAGTTACAAATGTTTCCTGGATTGAATTGAAAAGAGGAATCAGCAGGTTGAACACCTCATTCAGAAGAGTTGTTGACAGGACTGAGAAACTTGAAACATTCTTTAGAAGATTGTCATGGGAATGTGTGAAAGATTACCCTCTTTCAGACATCCAGTTAGCCTAAGATCTAAGATGACCCTTGTTTGGTTGCCTTCACAAAAGGTCTGTTTCCTCCAAAGTAACTCTTGCATGAGGTATTGTTTTCCATATTTAAAACAATTTTTTTTGGCATGGGGAAGAATACTCTCATAATTATTCTACTGCCTGGATTTGAAGGAGGAAAACTTGAAACTTAATAAATTTTTAAATGTTACTCAAATCTTTAACTAGTTCTGGTTTTGCACAGGATAGACAGCTGAGACATGTGGCCTGAAATTCCATTGTCTGGGATCATTTTCCTTTTGGGAAAGGTCATGGATACTTAACACTCCCTGTTAAAGTGAATCAATCCTAGTTGAAGGGATTTGGGGTCAGCACATTAACACATTGTGGCACCAATGGAACATTCACAGCACCAATGGCCACTATAAATATGTCAGCATAGTGCTTGATCACAAAATATAACAGACTCTCCATATATAAGATAGAAGGAAAACATTTATTCTGACACCAGAAAACCAAATCCCAAAACCAGTAAGCCGATTCCATCATAGTACCAGAGAAGTTATTAAGCCATGTCAGCACAGAGAGCCACAACATATTTTAGCCTTCCCACAAATCAACATTTACTCATAAGCCTAAATGTCTCCCTCAGATGTGTCTTCTCCTCCCTCCAGTCTAGCTGCTCTGACTCCCAGATTTCTGTGGGCTCTGTTCTACCCTTCAGCAAACTTCTCCCACCCCAAGCTCCATGTGATTACATTCAGTCTATTAGGGGGCATGATATATCTTCAAAGCAGGGAAGGGCTTCAAATTCTCATTATCATTATAAACATTCAATAATTATTACCCATCAATATTTTGTTGTATGTGACAGTATTCCAATGAGACAACTAGTTAAGACTTGTACCCTAAGGAGAAAAGATGAAAGAAAGATGGATTTGGATAATAAAGCTAACAGATGGTTATGTCTAAACCCATAGTCTTCAAACTTTTTTCACCATTTGCCTATAGGTAAAATTTGAGTATATATGCTCACAATGTTTGTATATTTGCTTATTCTTAAATTATATATGTTCTACTCTACTAACAATTATATATATTAGAAAATTTTCAGAAAATAGAAACTTAGAGGATGAACTAAAGATGAAATAATATTTGCAACTGGAATTGATAGGGAGCCACTGGAATTTACTGAATAGGGGAGTAGTATAATTAATCATGTCCTTCAAGAAAATCACTTGGAAGCAATGAGAAGGAAAAGTCAGTGAGCAGAGAGACCTGATGCAGTGAAACCAAACAGGAGGCTTTTTCAATGGTCCAGTTAAGAGGTGATGGCCTGAAGTTAGATGGTGCCTGGGAGAGTAGAGATAAATGAACTGATATAAGGGATGTAGACGTGCAATGGTCTAGACGTGTAATGACTAGATTGGTCAACTTTCTGTCTACGTGGGAAATTGAAGAGTCAAAGATAACAGTGAGGTTGTAAGAATTTGGAAAGGTAGTGGTAATCTCTACAATAATCTGAAAATGTGGAAGAGGAATGGGCTAAAGGTAGAAGATAATGTAATGATTCATGCAGTCAAGATCACAATCCTTCCCTGCCTGCTCATTCCTTGTCACTCACTGCCTCACCTCAAATTTAAAAAGGGAAAGTGAGGTACTTATTCAGTTGTGACTGCCTTGTGCACAGAGTCCATTCTCTGAGGGCATTTGTCAAAGTCAGGAAGTGATTTGGGACAGGGATGGAGCTGGAACATTCCCATTGCCATCTGTGCAGCTGTTGTGGGTAGTGTTTAATTTAAGTGGGGACTTCTTAGTCTTTTTACCAGACTAGGGAAACCTATGGATCCCTTCTCAGATAGTTTTCATTAATTAATTAATTTTTTAGTTTCCAACATTCACTTTGAGTTCTAAATTTTCTTCCCCTTCCTTTCTCCATCCTCCTCAAGATAGCAAGCAATTTGATATAGACTCTACATATACATTAATATTAAACATATTTTCACATTAGTCATGTTGTAAAGAAGAATTAGAACCAAGGGAGGAACCACAAGCAAGAAGAAACAAAAGGGGGGGGGGGAACAAATATGCTTCAATCTGCATTCAGACTCCATAGTTCTTTTTCTGGATGTGGATAGCATTTTCCATCATGAGTCTTTTGGAGTTGTCTTAGATCCTTGTGTTGCTCAGAAGAGTTAAGTCTATCAAAGTCAGTCATTGTACAATATTATTACTGTGTATAATGTTTTCCTGGTTCTGTTCACTTCACTCAGCATCAGTTCATGTAAGTCTTTCCAGGTTTTTCTGAAGTCTGCCTGCTCATCACTTCTTATGGAACAATATTATTTCATTCACAGATAACAGTTTTAAATGCATAAAATCAATACATAGCATTATAAAAGAAACCAATTATACTAAAATATAGTTATCAAAATAATTGTTTTTAAAAGACCAAGAAACCTAGGTTGAAAACCAGTGGTTACAACTACCCTTAAATTTTGATACCTGACTGAGAATGTTGGAAGTATGAGTTTGGCCTACAGAGGAAGAAGGCCTAGCAGGTGAGGGCGAGGTGTTAAGGAAAGATAGGGTTTTATTAGAAATAAATATGATGGTTGATAATTAAAAGGAATGTGAGATTTGATCCACATTCCCACCTGCTGGTTGATCACAATTCCTTGAGGTTAGTCCCTAAGTAAAGTCACCAAAAACTAACTTAAAAACAAGTAAATTCTTTTGCTCAAGTTGGACTGTATCTAACTTCCCACAAATTGAGGGAGGGATATGGTGGGGGTGGGGGGTATGGAGGAAGGATATGATAATAAGTGAAGGGAGAGGAAAAAAAAGACATTCATTCAATGTTTTGTAACACTACTTCTACCTAAGCTTCATTCAGTTTTCCTAAGAGAAAGACATATGAATTTGTGTGCTACATAAATGGGGGAAAATATAACCCCTGAAAGGCTGGGATACTTCTGCAGAGCATCCAGTATTTTAGAGAAAGAGGTGGAGAGGCTGAGAGAGGCAGTAGAGAGGGGGGAATACAACCTTTGAATATGAATAAAAATGTCTTCTGAGGCACAGAGGTGAAGAAAGCTGGCTCCTAACATACCTCTTGATTACCATCTGCACCTCTGACCTTGAAAAGACTGCTAAGAGCTTATACTCCCCCAACTTGCAGTGCAATTGCTCTCCCTTTAATAGTTATAATCATATGCATTCCCAGCAAAAGTTAATTTATTCCTTTATGTTCTTTGTTTTATTTTCATTTATGTAAGTTCTTCCAATTTCTGTTCACTGCTTACTTTGATAAAGATATATACTAGCTATGCATGATTGTCTTTTGGGTACCAAGCTTTTGGTAGTGGGGAACTCATCTGGGGAGAGTAAAGATTATCCTCACCATGAGAATGATTGTGAAAGTTGGTTTTTAATTTGAGCCCTGAATGTACACCTAGAATATAGATATTTTTTTGTGTGGCAATTAGAGATAATTCTAGTCTGCTTCCCCTCTTAGAAAAAGGAGAGTGAAAGAAAAATTGACCAACTCTAGAAATCCTGGATCTTATTTGCTCCTCTGTCACTAAACTGCTGACAGATCCAGAAAGTTCTCCAGCCCCCTTCTTAACAAAGGTGGAAATTATAGTCTTCCTTGGAAATGAGATGGGTCAGGCGATAGATTTTATCTATCTTCTTGTCATCACATAGCCATGTAGCCTTAATCAGCCATATTATATTAGATGGCCACATAAATATACTTTCTCATTCATTCAACAAACTCTTAAATAGCCACTTTGTGCAAAAAATTCTGTAGCCTTGCAGAAATTATAGCCTTTAGATAACAATACCTAACATTAATAATAATAATAATAATAAATGCTTTATGATTTATAAAGCAATTTATATATGTTAACTCATTTTGATCCTCACACCAGCCCTGGGAGGTAGGTGCTATTACTATCCTCAATTACAGTTTAGGAAACTGAGGCCAAGAGCATTTAAGTGACTTGCCCAGGGTCACACTACTAATAAGTTTCTGAGGGAGGTCAAGGCAAGGGTTGAACTTAGTTCTTCTTCCTGATTATAAGTATTGTGCTCTATAAGCTTTGATAACTATCTGCCTCTATAATATATTATTCAATGTATTGTGTAATAATGACAGAGAATTGCAGCATAGTAATAATATCTGAACTCTACATTAGCTCATTAAGTTTTCTAGAACAATTTACGAATCTAGTGTGATCCTCATCACAATTCTGGGAAGTAAATGGTACTATTGTCCCCATTATAGATGAGGAAACAGGTTTGGCAAAGTTGAATGATTTGTCCAGAGTAACTCAGGGAGGTGGGATTCAAAATTGCATCTCTCTTGAATCCAAATGTCATGCTTTTTTCATTATTTTATGGTGCCTCACTAAGCAAAGTGCTATGTGAGGTAAAAGGAGGAAGGTCAAGAGTCTTCAACAAAGTGAAATTTAAGAGGGTCTTAAAAGGACTGCTAGATATTTAATAGGCAAGGATGGAGAGGGAGAACATTTCAGGCATTTAAAACAACAAGAGCAATGGCACAAAGGTGAGAGCCACAGTGTTGGGTTCAGGGGATAGGGAGTGTTTGGGTTTGCCTGCAATCAATCAATTGAGAAGAATTTTTAAAATGCCTGTCATGAATCAAGCACTGTGATATACCTAGAGGATGCAAAGATGAAAAAAATACAATAATCCTTACACTTAATGTGGAATGGCATAAAGAAGAAAACTGGAGGTGGGGGAGATTTAGGGCATCCCCTCATCATGAAGAATCTTGAAAGTCACAAAAAGAATTCAGAATTTTACTGGGTAGGCAATAGTGAGCTACAGAAGATATGTGACCAGAAGAACGAAATGACCAGCTTAAAGATTTCATTTCCTTATTACTTATTAAATCAGTTCCCTGGTGGATTATTTACTTTTGTTTGAAGACAAATTTCACATACACAACCAAACACCACAAAAAGATGTTAATCAGCTTTTCATTGGAACTTGTGAAATAAGAATATATTATATCTATGAAATAGGCTAGAATTTGAGAAGTAATTTCTTTTAAAAAAAAATGACACAAAAACCAAAAAACCTGTGGAAGCTGATGAGAAAAAAGAGAAACAAACAAAAAAGACAAAAGATCAAGTGGAGCTGTTGATGTCTGAAATGAGAAAAATACCCCAAAGCAGGAGGTCAGGTACTTTTAAAAATTACATCCCCTGGGTCTGTGTGAATTCCTGAAGCTAGAAAAATTCTCCAACAGAAAAATTCTTTAGCAAACCACTAATCAGGGAAAAATTGTCCTTCTCAATCCAGGATACCAGGCTCTACTGTGGGGCCAGTTACTTTGTGAGTCTCTGCTCTCCATTGCTTTATGGACATGAGCCATAGAAAATACTTCATTTTAAAATAAATATCTGTCTTGTGGTTAGCAGATTTTTTCTGATGAGTCAGCTGGCTCTGTGTAAGGCTCAGAACTATAGAGCTGCATGGCATAAAACCTCAAATTATTTTCTTAGCAATATAAGAGCCAAGGAATGAAGATGATTCATTTTCAAAGAAGTTTAGTAATTTAGTTTGGTCTGTGTCCTTGACATGCAATGTCATACCTTAAGAATATCATGATGGTAATACTCATGTTAAATTGATTTGACAGATTATCTGTTTTATTTCCTCCTTTCATATAAAAATATTGTGATAAAATCTTAACACTTTACTTTTTGCTCTATGCTGGTGTTATATATGGAATACATTTCATTTCATCACCTTGAAGCAATTGTATAGTTAATATCTTCAATTTTCTTAGTACAAATAGGAGAATGGAAAAAGGGATGACTATATATAATGGGTTATATATATATATATATATAATGAGTGTATATAAACAAACCCGGTCATCATAGTAGCACTTATATAATCTTGGTGTTAGAGGTTATCACAAAATGAAGGACACAGGTTCATTTTCAGGAATTTTTCACCTCCCTGATTTATAGTACCCACTCAGAAAAACTAAGAAAATCACTATGTGACAATGCCCAGTGAGCTGATAGAAATGCCTGTGTGAGTACATGGTTCATAAAATTAAAGGAGCAGAGTTTTATTCAAAGTTTGAAGAAGATAAAATCTAGTTTACAAAAGAGCTCTTGAAAATGAGGATTGTTTAAATCCTAATCCAAAGGTCTGCAAGGCATTTCTGTGCCAAATAGTTGTGAATAGTCAGGTTCTTTCCGTCCTGCTCCTAGCAGGGATCACCAGGACAGGATTTACTTGCAGCTCTTCTACAGAGAGCAGTTTCATGAAACAGTTTCATTGAACTACTGCATACCTCTCAAGGTTTAATTCCCAGTTTTGTTTCAATCATAGCCATGGTCAACTGGAATTTCTTTTTTTATCTTGTGTCTCTCTGCCCCTGATCTACATCCTTCATATCTCTGGGACTTTGCCTCTTTGATCATCCTTCCCTGCTTCCTACAAACAGGTCCCCCAGAACTCACTGAAATTTAAACATGCCTATGTCTCCCCAACTGCCCAACGACCACCACGGGATTCTGCCAATTCCTCTACTTATGTCCTAAATCTCTTTTCTCATATAAATCTTAAATCTCTTTACATTTGCTCTACTTCTCCATTCCTCCTCTTCTGTCTCAAGCTCATAAGTAATTGAGCTTCTGACCCTACCACTAAACATAAAGTACTCTGTCTATCTCAGATTACCAAACAATAAACAGTTATTCAGAGCCTCCTAACTCCCAGGCACTGTTCTAGATGTTCAGGACACAAATACAAAGACTGAAACCATCCTTACTGTCAAGCAGCTTACATTCTTTTTTTTCTTTTTTATTCTCTTTCTTTTATTTGAGTCTTCTTGTACAAAATGACTAATATAAAATGTTTTACATGATTTCAAATGTATAACCTATATCAGATTTCTTACTGTCTCAGGGAGGAGGGAGGGGAGTGACGGAGGAAGGAAGGAATATAATTTGGACCTCAAAACGCTAAAAAAATTATTAAAATTGTTTTAATAGGTAATTGGGGAAAAATAAAATATTATTTTTTAAAAATTCTTATTTCTTAGTAAATTCATTTATTTTATTTTGACTAGAAATTATTGTGATTATGAGTCTTTTTTTTAAAGTCTCTTATTTATTCAGGAATAAGCTAAAGCAAAATATTCACAGAAACTAAAGTACATCATTCCCAATGTTATAACATAACAACTTATCAGTAAAATGACCACATAGTTTTCACCAAAGCAGCCAAATAAGTTTAAACAAAAGGTATCATTCAGTTAAATCCTTAATTAATCATCCTTAAGGAGCAACCTTAAGGGATCCAAAGTACAAAGGTCAAAGTTCTCCACCCCTAGGTCATGTTGTTTTAATCTTTCAGTCAAAAAGTTTTCTTTCCTCTTGATTGGAGATTAGTTTCCAATCATCCTTCACTCAATCATTCTTAAAGGGTACAGAGTACAAGGTTCTCTCACCCCTAAACCACAGTAAATCATGATCTCAGTCAGCAATAAGTACCCAAGGACAGGTCTTTTCATCTTGACTTGAGGCTGGCTCCCAGATTCCACTGTTCCATGCCAACAGTCCAACTCCTTTCTGCATCTACCCAATTGTCACCTGGATTCACAGGTAGGCAGCTCTCAGCTCCATGTTCAGCTCCTCATCCAGGTCCTTGTCCAGTTATTCATCCAGTTCCATATTGAAATTAACAGTGTCCAGTATACCTCAAGTCCTTCACAGTTTCTGTTTCTGCTCAGGCATCTCTTCCTTCTTGTGTCTGGATGTCAAATTTTCTATTCAATTCTGTTTTTTTCCTCAAGAATGCTTGAAAGTCCTCTATTCCACTGAATGACCATATTTTCCCCTGAAACAAAATACTCAATTTTGCTGGGTAGGTGACCCTTGGGTTCATTCCCAGCTCTTTTGCCCTCTGGAATATCATATTCCATGCCCTTCGATCCCTCAGTGTAGAAGCTGCCAGGTCCTGGGCTATTCTGATTGTGTTTCCACAATATTGAAATTGTTTCTTCCTGGCTGCTTGTAGTATTTTCTCCTTAATCTGGGGATTCTGGAACCTGGCTATAATATTCCTGGGAGTTTTCTTTTTGGGATCTTTTTCAGGATGTGATTAGTGGATTCTTTCCACCTCTATTTTGCCCTCTGGGTCTAAGACATCAGGGCAATTTTCCTTGAGAATTTCTTGAAGGGTGATTTCTAGGTTCTTTCTTTGATCATGGCTTTCAGGTAGTCCAATAATTTTTAAACTGTCTCTCCTGGATCTATTTTCCAGGTCAGTGGTTTTTCCCATGAGATTTTTCACATTGCCTTCTACTCTTTCATTTGTTTGGGTCTGCTTAACAGCATCTTGATTTCTCATAAAGTCATTAGCTTCCATTTGCTCCAGTCTAACTCTGAAGGAATAAATCTCCTCAGTGAACCTTTGAGATTCTTTTTCCATCTGGCAAATTCGACTTTTTAAGGCATTCTTCTCCTCATTGCCCTTTTGGGCCTCCTTTGCCATTTGAGTTAGTCAATTTTTTAAGGTGTTGTTTTCCTCAGTCAGGCTGTTGACCCTCATTTCATACTTTTCCTGCATCCTTCTCATTTCTCTTTCCAATTTTTCCTCCACTTCTCTTATTTGATTTTTAAAGTCCTTCTTAAGGTCCTCTATGGCCTGCAACCCGCTCATGTTTTCCCCTGGGGCTTTTGGAGCAGGACTTCTGACCTCACAGTCCTTTTCCCACTCTGTGCCCCCAAAATAGGAGTCTAGGGTTGCATTTTTCTGTTTCCTTTGCCTTGGCATGTTGCCACTTAATTACTTGACTTTTGGGCTTCTTGCCATACTATGGCTTTAAGGCCAGATAGAGGAATTTTCGTCCCGAACGTGTGGGGGGCAACTTCTGTTTCTGGCAAGCTGTAAACCCACCCACGACTTCCACCCTAGATCGCAATCCAGATCCAGGGAGGTTAAAGCAAGAGCGATTACCCCCCAAGACTGATTGCTGGATCTCCCTACAATTAATTGCAGGCCAGGAGCTGGAGCTGCGTCTGAAAACTACAAAATGGAGTGTCTCCTCAGTGGCTTCTAGCCCCCAGGGGAGGGAGCCGAAGCATTCCCCCAAATACAGGTCCCAAAGTCCATAGGACACTAACCTCTTACTTTGTCCTAGGCATGTCTATGTTTATAATTCTGGAATCACCATGGCTGCTGGTGTTCTGGGGTTCCTCCAGCCGGCTGCTGGCCCTGACGCCCTGAGGCTAAAACCTCGGCTCACGGGGACCTGGGCTCCGCTCCGCTCGGCTCCGCTTCCTGCGCTCTGCGCATTGCACACTGCAGGCTCCCAGACCACTGCGCTGGTCCTTCCTGCAGGGCTGCTGGGCTGTCCTCAGTGGGAGGTTAGCTTCTCTGTGTCGTTCTGTGGGTGCTGGGGCTCCAGAAGTTGTTCAGAGTCCCCTTTTACATAGTTTGGGGGGAATCTGGGGGCAGAGTGGCTTGGATGAGCTGTTTCTCCTCCGCCATCTTGGCTCTGCCCCAAGCTGCTTACATTCTAATAGGGGATACCAATGATCTCTTAATTTCAAAATTTGATGATCTTTTTTAAAATCACATTGCTGTATACTCTCCTTGGTTTTAATAACACAATATTTTCTCCTCCTGATTCTTCTCGTACATTTATGAGCAATCTTCTCAGTAACCTTTGTTGGATCATCAGCTGTGTTTTTGCTCTCATAGTGTTGTCCTGGACCCTCTTCTCTTTCTGCTACCTCTCTCTTAGTGATCTCATTTCCATGAATTTAATGATCATGTTTATGCAGATGACTCCAAAGTCTTCATATTAAACTGTAATCTCTCCTGGGCTCCAGTCCTTCATCACCACCTGTCAAGTTGGACACTTCCACCTAGATGACCCAAATGTATCTCAAACTCAACATATCTAGTACTGAGCTCATTGAGTTCTTACACTGACTTCTCCAAACTTTCCTACTTCCTTGTTTCACAACCTTGAAATCATTCTTGATTCTTCTCTCTCCTTCACCTCCCATATTTGAATCAATTGTCAGGTGCCATCAGTCTTAGCTCCACAGCTCCTGCATCTGTCCCTTTTTCTCTCTCCTCACTCAGCCAGCACCCAAGGTCAGATCCTCATCACTTCTAATCTGGATGAGTGCACCAAGAATCCTAGTGAATTCCCATTTTTCAATTGTCTTCAATCCATGATGCCAAAACACATGGATCTCCCAACTCTGCTTTCAGTCTCTTCAGATGTCTGACAAAAGAAACTTCCAAAAATATATATCAAACCATGTCACTTCCTATTCGACAGGCTCTGGTGGTTCCTTATTACCTCTAGTAATACAATGCAAGCCATTACCAATAAGTAATACAATGCAAGCCCCTCACAGTCTCACTTGAAGATTTTTTAGTCTAGCTATAAACAACATGTTGAGACATTTCACATTTTTTCCCCTTTTTCACTCTTTACTTGAAATCATCCCCAACTTAGCTTTCTGTCATCTACCTCCATACCTTTGTTTGTGTTTATCTATTTACCTCTTTATATCCTCCACAAAAGTATAAGTTCATTCAGGGCAGTAAATGTTTTGAATCTTTCACCAATGTCTAGTACAGTGGCTTATACAAAATACAGATTAGTTTCTAAAGAACTAGAGAGGAAGGTTTTTTAAAAATGGTAATTTTCATCAATTTTCTAGACTAATTTATCTTAATATTCTAAAGGACAGTGGTGCTGGTGCTAATGTGCTAACTATGAAGTCTAATTCTCCCTCAGAATAAAAGGCTGAGCAAGCTATTTAATATTTATTACATAAACTTGGATGCTTTCATTAAAATCCCATTGCATGATATCATTACTAGGTGTGGTTCTGAAACATCCTTAACATTTGTAGCCAGCAAGAGCTGTAAGAGACCTCTCAAGAGACCCATAATCCTTTCAGTAAGAGGACTGCCCTGTGGTTATAGTGCAAAATGTCACTTCTTCAAACAATGAAGCCACATAATGCTGAAACAATTTGATTTGTCTTGAAAATAAAGAATTAAACAAAATATTTAATATATTTTATATAATTATGATTGTTGTTGTATTGAAAGTTTGGAGAAGATAAAATCTAGCTTACAAAAGAGCTCTTGAAAATGAGGATTGTTTAAATCCTAATCCAAAAGTCTGCACGGTATTTCTGTGACAAATAGTTGTCAATAGTCAGGTTCTTTCCCTCCTGCCCCAAGCAGGGATCACCAGGACAGGCTTTACTTGCAGCTCTTCTACAGAGAACAGTTTCATGAAACAGTTTCATTGAACTACTGCATACCTCTCAAGGTTTAATTCCCAGTTTTGTTTCAATCATAGCCATGGTCAACTGAAATTTCTTTTTTTATCTTGTGTCTCTCTGCCCCTGATCTACATCTTTCATATCTCTGTGACTTTGCCTCTCTGATAATCCTTGCTAGACTGTTTTCCTCTAGTGGTTTTCTAACTATTCCAGAAAATTCTCTAAGACAGTAAGTTGTAGAGCAGGTGTTGACCTAACTGGTAGAGGGAGTTTCCTCACTTGGAAGTTTCTATGCCAATGAAATCACAGGTCCAGAACCTTTCTATATTCCTCAAACATTAGTGACTTTTAAAAATCAAATACATAATGGTTTTTAAAGTCCTATTTTTCATGTGTTCCATTGAAATAATAAAAAAAGTATGGGAGGGATGTGTTAAGGAAGGAAGGCCATCATTCTAATTTGAAGATCGTATGGCATTAAATGAGGTATCTGACATATGGCAATTGTTTAGTAAACCCATGTTGACCGACTGTTGTTCAGTTGTTTCAGTCATGTTCAAGTGTTTGTGACCCCCTTTTGGGTTTTCTTTGCAGAGATACTGGAATAGTTCACAATTTCCTTCTCCAGCCCATTTTACAGATGAAGAACTGAGGCACATTAAGTGATCTATCCAGGGTCACACAGCTAGTAAATATCTGAGGTCAGATTTGAACTTAGGAAGATGAGTCTTTCTGACTCCAGACCTGGCACTCTACCCACTGTGCCACTAGCTGCCCTAAGTGACATACCAGGAATTTTAAAAAAATGTTTTGTGATTGTAGCTTTTTAAATAATAAAATAAAATTTCTCCTCTGTTTTTTGGCTACAAGGACCAAAAAAAAAAACCAAAACAAAACAAAACAACAACAACAACAACAACAAAAAAAAAAAAAACAGGATCTGGTAGTCTTTAGATCATTGCTATTGCAGGAATTCTTGGGCTCTGGTCCTGGTCTGTCTTCTCCAGAGCCCAAGGAAGGAAGGATTGAAGAAAGGAAATATATATTCATTAGGTGCTTTATAAATATTACGTCATTTAATATTGATAATATCTCTGAGAGGTATGTGCTATTATTATCATTATTTTACAGTTGGAAAAACTGAAGCAAGCAAAGATTAAATGACTTGGCTAGAGTTATATACTTAGTAAGCTAAATTTGAACTCACATCTTAAGTCCAGGCTGACACTATGCACTGTTACCTCCTAATTGCTTCTGAGGTGAGGTTTTGGTCAGTAAATCAATAACTAAAATGGGGTTTGAATTTGTGTCCTGACTCTAAATCCAGTTTGTGTATCCCTTATATCACCCTGGAACAAAATTCTACAAGAGATTGAAAGTGAAAAAATTAAAGACATAGGTTGGGGGTGGGTGGAGATGACAGCATTAGAAGGAGGAGGATAGGGCCATCTCAAGTCTGAAAACAGAGAGAAGGAGTAAGGAATGGGAGAAGAGAAAGAATGTAAATGAATTGTGTAGGGAGGCAAAAGTATCTCAGAAGCTCATCTAAGAAGTAAAGGAAGGAGTAGAGGTGAGAGAGGACACAATGGTTTCACATATGCTGGATGGAGAGTTATTATTTTTCAATAACAAGATTTGATTCACTGGGCCTCTAATTTTATTATGGAACTATAGTAATCTCTTACAGCTGAGAAGAAACACTTTTGATTTAAAATATTTTAATTTAAAATCCAACCAAAACCGTATGTCTTACATATTATGTAATAAATAGATATTTCAGATGTTAAATTCAATTACAGAAGTTCTACATTTAAGGGAAATCTCAATCATAGGGAATATTATACTTTTAAATGAATTAAGGCCCTTTTCACCTGAATCTAAATAATCTTTCAATGTGTGCAAAGGACAGTGTTTAACAAAGCACTAAAAATACTGCTTTATGGTTTGCCTTACATTATCCTTCACTATTTCTTGAAATAAAATAAAAATATATTGCATCTCTTTAAAAAAGACCCCAAGCATTTACTATAGTGCTGATATTCCGTTAATCATTTAGTAGATGAAGTGATTAAATTTAAGTATTTCTGCACTCAGATAGTTTCTGAGATATAAAATGAGTTCTGGCACCTGGCATATAGCCAGCCATATGAGGAGTTAAGCAAGGAAACTGTGTCTTCATACTAGGTATGTAAAGTCTGATAGAACTGTAACTCTCAGTCAGACACATTAGTTAAGGGTCTTGTATAACACAGAACAATGGAAATGTCATTGCATCATGGTATACTGGGAAGAGTATTGTACTCACAGGTTAAAGGCCAACATTTTAGTATTAGCTCTGACCCTATGAGTAATGTTATGTGGGGACAAATTACATAGAATCAATGGGCCTTTGTTGTTTCATCTGCAAAAATGAAGTAATAATGCCTATAATGTTTACCTCACAGTGTTGCTGTGGGAGAAGCAAATGTTGAGCTATAAGAGTATATGAAATGTGAGCTTTTATTATTAGGCCATTATATTCCTTGAAATTTGTAGGGGTCCTTCTTAATATCCGTCCGTATCTCCCTAGCTCCTCGTATATTGCCCTACCCTTTATTTCTTGCATTTTGTTTGCTGAAATGAGTTGAAATTAATGTCAGCTAATCTATTCCACTCAACTGAAATTTAGAAACTTTCTTCAGCATTTCAGCCAATGAACCTGTAGATTAAACAAAAAATTCAATTCAGTAAACGTTTTGTGAGCACCTAACCACGCCGAAGAAATCGAAATGAAAAACTGCACAAAACAGTATTGCCTTGTAGGAGCTTATACTCTAGGAAATGGAGGTAGAAATAGCACAGACATGAGGAAGTTAATAAAAGTATTTTCAAGAAGGAGATTTCAGAAGTAGGAGACTGTGGAAGTGGAACAATGCGTAGTAAGCACGAGCACGCATGCTCGCGCGCGCATACACACACACACAAACACACATATGGTTTCTTCTTTCTTTCCTTCCTTTCTTCCTTCATATCTCCTCCTCCTCCTCCATCTTCCCTTCCTACTTTTCCTCCCCCTTCTTCTATAAAAACAATGTGAAAGGCAGTATGTCATAGTGGAAAGAGATCTGACTTTGGAATCAGTAAGGACTCGTGTGAAGTTCCACCTCTGACATATACTAATTGTGTGACTCTGGGAGGATCATCATCTTTCAGTGCCCCAGGCAACTATAGATTGCAGAAGTTTTGTTGTTTTTGATATTGTTGTTTTATAGGTATTTCCTCACCAGGAAATTCTTAAATGATGAAATCCAAGGCCTATTGAGAGGAAGAAAGGAAGGAAGAGCAAAGAAGGAGGGGGCAGTACAGCTAGGTGGTGCAGTGAATAGAGCACTGGCCCTGGGAGTCAGAAGGACCTGAGTTCAAATCTAGCCTCAGAGGCTTGACACCTACTAGCTGTATGACCTTGGGCAAGTCACTTAACCCCAATTGCCTTGCCTTCCCCCTTCCAAAAAAAAAGATAAAGGAAGGGAGAGAGAGTGAAAGAGGATGGAAGGAAAGAGGGAGACATGATTAAAAGAAAAACAAGTTGCTCTAAATATAGAGGAAGATTCTATTGGTACCCATTTTAAACATATATCCAAACTGATTATGTGAAAGGAAGGCATAGAAAAAATTGTTGCTTTCCTAAATTTTGAATTAAAATATTGTATGGGGTATATCTGTCCATCTTTTTCATTTTCTCCCTCTTCATATCATGATAAATGAAAAGGTAAGCAATCTCCTCTTCGTGCTATGCATGAGATGATCTTGAAACGTAATGGGTCATGAATCTTTAGGATATAGTTTTGTCTCTTTGTATTAATTTAAAAGACACCCATTTAGGTAGTGTCATTTCCATTCTTCAACCAATATGTCTGCTACTACACCTTTTAGTTCACCACTAGTCTCTAATCATTAACTTAGCTCACTCTGAGCAGAGAGAGGAAGGGAGAGGGAAAAAAGAGTGTGAGTTGAGTTTTCATTTGCTACTTTTATTATGTTCCTGATCATTCTAAAGTGTTTTAATGGTACTAAAGTCTAGAACTGGATTACACACAAATTAGATCATAATCCAATGATTACTATGAAAAAAGCATGGTGAATTACTAAAGGAGTGATTTGTGAACACTTAGAAAGGGAAGCTTTGATTATGAGGTATTTCATGTTAGTATTGTCTATTAAAGGATTAATGCCAATCTAGAAGGAAATTGCATTTGGCTCTGACCTTGGCCCTGTCATGATCAACATTTTTGTCACCAACTTGGATGAAGGCTTATCAAATTTGTGAATGAAGAAATATTTTGGAAGGATATCCAATACTGGATGACTGAATAGGAATGCTAAGTAATCTTTTAAAAAATGACTCAGGTGGGAACTGAAAGCTAAATTTCATCATAAAATTTATGTAGGTAAATTTATGGTTTGATATTTGAGATTAAAATACCAAGTGCACAAATGTGAGAAAGTACCTCATGTGGAAAAGACCTAGAGGTTTTATTGGACTAAGAACTGAAAATAAGCCAATAGTAATATATGGGATTAAAAAAGAGGGTGGGGCAGGCTGGGGAGGATTGTATGCTCTTGAGCTGATTAACAGAAGCATTTCCAGAAACAAGAGAGGTGGTCATTCCATTGTACTCTGTCTTCATCAGTATGCATGCATC